>JAHHFK020004963.1:0-375022 GCA_024533555.2 Aedes koreicus
CAGTACACATCCAAATAGCTCCCTGAAACAAAATTTAGTGGCCAAAAAGCGAGCACGATTACTATACGAACGAGTTTTGACGAAATTTGATGGCTGTATTTTAATGGATGACGAAACATATGTTAAAATGGATTATGAACAAATCCCCGGACGAAAATTTTACCTGGCAACTGTTTGTGGGGATGTCCCGTCCAGGTATAAATTTGTTTTTGCTTATAAGTTTTCTCGGAAACTAGTGATTTGGCAAGGAATCTGCAGTTGTGGCCTTAAAACCAAGGTTTTCATCTCATCTCACACAATGACGTCGAACGTTTACATTTTAGAGTGTCTGAAAAAGCGGATTTTACCCTTCATTCGGCAACACAAGACCAACGTTATGTTTTGGCCGGATCTAGCCAGCTGCCACTACTCTAAGGAGGTACTAGAATGGTATGCTGCAAACAATGTTAATTTCGTCGCCAAAGAGATTAATCCTCCGAATTGCCCTGAGTTCAGACCGATCGAAAAATACTGGGCAATTGTCAAGCGAAAACTTCGAGGATGCGGTAAAGTGTGAAGTGACAAATGCACAACAAATGCGTTTGAAGTGGAATAAGTTCGCCGGTACAGTGTCAACAGCGACTGTGCAGATCATGATGGCATCGATCACATGTAAAGTGCGACAGTTCGTTCGAAACGGTGAAATGTAATAACTTGTTAGATATCGTTTGAAAGCCGAATAAATACCCTTTTGTTTGACGTTGTTGTTGTGTATGTTGTTTAATTCTTGCGTTATGATCACTTGAATGCGTCCAAATTTACTTTGAATCGGGCTTTAGTGTTTCAAAAGTAAAAAACAAAATTTTACTGCAAAAATTGAAACTTTATTCGTCAGGAGTTCAAAAGCATTCGAAACCAACGGTTATAACGTTGTTTTGATTGATATCATTAACTTTAGTACAGTATCTCCTAGTTCCAATAAACTGACTCATTAGATAAGATCATTAGATTCAGAGTATCTAAATTTAATCCAAAACTTTTCTCTAATTGAATTATAAGCCATTTGAGGTGCTGTTCAATGTTATGCCATATCGTTGGGCTCAAATTTTATTATTTGAAGTTGTCATATAAATAAACAAAGCACTCAACGTATCAAAACATCATGCAAATTGACAGAGACTTACGAGCTATCTATTTAAAAAATACAAAACATGCGAAGCTGATCTTAATAGACGAACTCTTTAAGAAATATTAAAAAAAACATGATCATTTCTACCCTGTTTTAAGATATTTTAAATCTCTGCAGAAAGATAGGACATATTGCCGGAGGACGCTTTTTCAACGTTTTTTGGTGAAATTATCGGTATTCTCTAGGCTGTACATAAGTTACGGAACGTTCATTAAGTAATGTTTGTTTGTTTGTTTGTTTGTTTATTGACGACACTTTACACATAAGTGTGCATTCGTGTCGGATTCATTATGTGTGCATTAAAATAAAAGCGACTATTTTTGGATGGATGGTAGAAAAAAACGGAACAAGATATTTTAACAAACCAAATTGCATTTTATTTGAGTAATGGGCCGACGCTAGATCCGGCCAAAACACCACGTCGTTATCCTTGTGGTACTTTTTAATGAAGGCGGCAACTTTTGGGAGGCAATAGTCGCATGAAAAATCGGTCTCTTTTTTTAATGCACTATTTAGGTCTCGATCCCATAGTTAACCAACCTCACCCCGTACCTAATGGAAGTGGTGATATAAAGAATCGAAACACCTCCACCCCACTCAATCGTTTTCAAATCCCGTTCTGATTCCAAATTTTGAGCTCATGTGGTTGTGATTTCGTTCTGCACTGGCCCTTTGAAGTTTATACGGGAATTTATTGTGGGAAAACCAAATAAACTCTATCGGTATAATGACAATCGTCAATGTTTCGAATCTGAGAATCACGAGAACTTTATCCAACTTCAACTTTGCCGAAGCTACTTTTCGATTGACCGTTGGCATAATAAGATTTTAATTTAGTTCCATCCCATCTTCCCAGGTTGCGAAGCAGTGAAGCGTGAAAATTGATTTAAACGTTTTTGTTTCGCAAACCCGCTTCCATGAATTATTCGAAATGTATAAACCGCACAAGCCACATCAAAGCACTCCTCTTGGAATGTTGATTACTCGCTTTATTTTTAGAACCTGACCCGTTTATTCCATTTAAACTTGGGGTTCTCCCTATTTCGACTCCCATCTTCAAAGGTGAAAGGTCAACATTCACCGAAATGGGTTCTATGAAATTACACACCGTGCTGAGTGAGCATTGTCGTATCCGAGACAACAAGAACAAAAGACCGTTTGGGAGGATTCCTCAGTTTTCGAAACGATGAACATGTCAGGATAGCCAACAATATTCCAAAGTTTATTTGTATATCCCTGGAAAAAAAAACCTCTACCAGCCAAGTTGAGCTGAACCCCAATTTCAAACAACGGCTACTAACACAGGACGACGACGACGACTCAATATTGTTAGAATGCAGACAGAGCAGTTAACCCAACAGGAATAACATGAATTTCGCAAACAGGCCCACATAAAATACACTTTTCATAGTGCGCCCTCCGTCAGTTAGTGCTCGGATGTGTTGGGTAGTGGCAACGGGGCGCCGGTCATGGCTTGCAAAATCTGACCGAACCGACAACCTTTTGATGATATTCTGTACTCAGCTTGTATTTCGATAGGTGTTGGTTGTTATTGGATTGAGAGTGATTCGATTTTTTCTAAACGATTGTATTTCCAATTATTTGCAAATTGCGTCGTAAGATGGTCAATAGCAAGGTCATATTGAATATTGTTATTTATGTCATTTTGCATTCAATTTTTATGGTGAAGATAATAATGGCACGCTATGTTCAGAAAAAATACTGATCTAGCAAAAAGGGTATTCGATTTTATCTAAAAGAAAGTTGAGTCGGGTATTGTTTACGTTCAAACCCTTATTATAAGAACTGCCCTTGACCCCTCAATATTGCAGAAGTCGAGGCTGATAGGTTAGTAGGACAACCTTCCTGACTAGCACTTGGTGTATTTAGACACACAGAAGGAAATAAAGAATTTTAACAGACGCGTAAAATTTCCCCTCGTTCACTTGTAACCCAAGCAAACGAAAGCAACGAAATCGCTTGCAATCTTCTATACAACTGACTAGATTCATGCGTTATCTGGCTTAAATTTAAGACAAATATCCCATTAACATATGCCAAATCAAGCACTCCATTTATTGAAATTAGATATTGCAGAAAATTGCATGTTTCTTTCAAACTAACTAACTGTGGAAGTGCATTGAGAAATCTAAGTTGAAAGCAAGCAGTAAGCTAATTGTGAAAGCAATAAGCTTGAAACGCTAAAATAGTAGTAGAAGACGAAAGAGAAGTGTGTTCCGCTTCTTACTAAATAATATTGATCTAGATTGTTGGGCGTTTTACTGCAAATAGCTTTTTTATGTTCCAAATATTAAAAAAAGAAATTACATAGTTTTTTAATAGCCTAATATCTTCTTTTTTATCTCTAAAAAGATCTCTAATGTCGGCATAAATGATAATTTTTACGGTATTTAAAATGAGGAAAACATTGTTCACAAAAAAAGTTATGAAAAGGGGCCAAGATGGGAGCCTTGAAGGATTCCTAAAGACCGTATCGTTTTTTATGGGTACACATTGACCTTGACTTTATTTGACAGCTGTTCATTTTACGCGTGTTCTCGGCATAGTAAACAAGTGAATTACGCAGCTGCAATTATATGTTTTCACTAAAGTTCAACTATGAAAGGTTTGACGGAAGAAAAACAATTGTGACCAAATACTGTACGGAGACTGGCTTATCGATGTGAGGAGATTGGCGAAGCATGATGGAACGCTGAACCGATTCGGGACACATAATTAGATCTACTTGGTCTTGGTCGTAAACCTTGTCTACCTAAACCAGATTTGAACAAAAAATTGGTTAGCAGTTTGAAAGAAAAAAGGAGTTGTCGATTTGAGATTGTCCAAAAAAATATGAAACATCGATCGGAATGGTTCAGCGCGCTAAGGCACGTAGCTCTAACAAGCAAAAATTTCCCAAACGTAGCAAAACAATCGACTTCCGTGAAAACCCGAGCTCGTAAGCAAAAAGGAAACGTGCATTTTTATGGATGATAAAACGTATATTAAGCTGAACTACAAAACGCTTCCAGGGGCGCAATGTTACACTGTGAAGCAAGGAACCGATGTAAAACTCAGAAAAATCATTTTTTCTGTGAAAAATTTGGAAAGAAAGTACCGGTTTGGCAAGCAATTTGCCAATGTGGTATGAAATCTTCGCCTTTTGTACACTTGCGAACATGATTGCCGAAATTTACCGGAAGCAATGTCTTCAAAAACATGTGCTACCTCTCATCCGAAAGCACAAAGATCAGACACTTCTTTGGCCTGATTTGGAGTCATGTCATTATGCGCATTACATAATGGACTGGAGTCGAGTTTGTTGAGAAGGCGATGAATCCTCCAAATTGTCTGCAAATAAGGCCCATTGAAAAGTTTTGGGCTTTCACGAAAGCAAAACTTCGGAAGAAAGGTACAGAACCGCTGATGTCGAAAAATTCAAAAAGAATTGGGTAAATGTGAGCAGTAGCATCGATGGAACAGTTGTCCAAAACCTTATGAGGAACTTCAAGAAGAAAGTGCGTGTCCTGGCGAAGTCAACGAATTACTAAATAAATATTTGTGTTATTTGATCATTGTGTAACTAAGAAACATTAATTTTGTAATTTACACTCCGAAAAAGGAACATAAGCTCAAAAAAAAAAACAGTTTAACTTTTTACCCATAGTTAACGATACAGTCCTTAAAGTCACTCGAATAGGATTCGAAGTCTTACTTTTAAATCTGACTATTTATTGTCGGTCAGTAAGATTTTTTTTCCTCTGTTCGGGACATAAACCACTGCGACCAGTAATTTGATCTATTGTAGTATATCCCGTATCCTTTTTTACAGTCCGCATCGAGCTCTCATGCCGTGCGGTTCTATTTTCTTTTGCTGAAGGAAGTATTTTTGCTACCTAAAGCTATAACAAAATCAAACAGCACTTTTCAGTGCTTAACATTACCTGCACAATTTTTATTTTTTACCCTTATTCCTTTTCGATCCTTGTCTGGACCCTACGCGAGGTAATCCGACTTGGATATCGATTTGGAAAATTCCTCTTTGACCCTTCGGATTCTTGTAGAATCTGCTTGGAAGTTGATTAGGAGAAAACGTATAAATTCTAATCATTTTGGAGAAAATGGCGCCTAAACGCAAAAGAAAGGGACAATCTCTGGATTCCCCTTCTAACAATATTGATTTGAGCAATCAATTCGATATTCTGACTGATGATGAGAATGATCCATCAGTCAGGCAAAAATCTTCGAAGCATTCCCGAATTAATGCAGGGAAAGAAAAGGTTCCACCTATTGTGGTAACAACATCTGATTTTCATGGGCTCCGTAAGGAACTCACGAATTTCATTAAAGATTCTAAATTTTCCTTTCAAATTGGTCGTCGGGGTGAATGCCGTGTATTGGCTGAAACCTTGATCGGATTTAAACTTCTCGTGGAGTATCTTGCTCAAAGAGGCATCAAATTCTTTACACATGACACCAAAACTGAACGTCTGTTCAAGGTGGTCTTAAAAGGTCTAGCCAGTGGTGAATCCCTGGATGAGATCAATCAAGAAATTATTAAATTGCTTGGAGTTACACCAGTTCAAGTGATAAAGATGAAAAAGAAATCCCAACCTGGCGATTCTCGCAATGGGATTTCTAACGATTTTTATTTAGTTCATTTTAAATCAAATGAACTGAATAACCTCAAGGCATTGGAAAAAGCCAGCCTTATGCTCCATGTCAGAGTGAAGTGGGAACACTTCAGGAAGACTGGAGGAAATTCTCAACACCTCACCCAGTGCCGTAAATGCCAGGGATGGGGTCACGGGACAAAAAATTGTCACATGGATGCCAAATGCATGCATTGTGGCGATTCCTCTCACGCCAAGGACAACTGTCCTGTGAAGGATCCCAAAAATTTTAAATGTGCGAATTGTGGTGGAAACCACAAATCCAATTTTTGGGAATGCAAGACTCGCAAAGCGATCTTGAATTCTCGTGCTAAGCATCAGGTAGGGACCGCTTCACGTTCCCGACCAGGTAATTATTCCTCGGCTGTTAACAACGGTCATCGAGGAGGAAATCCAACATTCGTACCGGAAGGTACGATCAATGCCCAACCGTCAAATTTTCCACTGCTATCTGCTGTTAACAATGGTCAGCGAAGTACAAATGTACCCGTAAGTACAAACAGACCACAAGTTTTCAATGCTCAATTCTTACCTGCTGGTAGCAATGTACAGCAAGGTAATGGAGCTTCCCGCTGCCGTTACAGCCGGTAGAAACCAAAATTCTACCAGAAATGTTGAAGATTTTGACTTAGGTAGCATAACCGCTCCAAAAATGGATTTTTTACAGAAATCATTAATCGATATGATTAATGGAATGTTAAATACAAACTCCATGTTTGATGCAATTCAAACTGGTATAAAATTTGCAAACAATATTGTCATGACCCTGAAATTCAGCAATGGGTATTAAGACACTGAATATTTTAAATTGGAATGCTCGATCTCTTAAAAATAATGAAGACGAGCTGTTTAACTTTTTACGAGTTCATAACGTGCATATTGCCGTTGTAACTGAAACTTTTCTTAAACCAGGTGATAAAATAAAAAGGGATCCTAATTATTTCGTACACCGCAATGATCGTCTTGAAAGTCCAGGTGGTGGCGTTGCCATAATTGTTCATAGGCGTATCAAACATCAAATTCTTTCTTCATTTGATACCAAAGTTTTTGAAACTTTGGGGGTTTCTGTTGAAACAAAATTTGGTCAACTTACACTATTAGCTGCCTATTTACCATTCCAATGCGTAGGTCAGCAAAAGAATCTTCTCAAGGGTGACCTACAGAAGCTTACCCGTAATAGGTCAAAATTCTTCATTATTGGTGATTTTAATGCAAAACACCGATCGTGGAATAATGCTCAAAGTAATTCCAATGGTAATATACTATTTGATAATTGTTCTGCGGGTTATTACACTATCCAATACCCAAACAGCCCAACTTGCTTTTCTTCTGCCAGAAATCCCTCAACTATTGATTTGGTCTTAACTGATTCATGTCAACTTTGTAGCCAATTGGTTACCCATGCTGACTTCGGTTCGGATCACCTTCCTGTAACTTTTGAAATATCTCAAGAAATAATTTCTAATCCCAACAGTTCTACTTTCAATTATCATAGAGCTGATTGGAACCAATATCAAACATTCATGGAATATAACTTTGATCCTAATATTCCTTTGGAAACTAAAAATGATATCGATAATGCTCTTGACTCTCTGACTACTTCCATAGTTGAAGCAAGAGCTGTCTCAGTTCCAAAATGCGAGGTAAAGTTCAATACAATTATAATAGACGACGATCTTCAGCTTTTGATCCGTCTGAAAAATATCCGTAGAAGACAATATCAAAGAACACGCGATCCCGCCATGAAAGTTATCTGGCGAGATTTGCAAAAACAAATTAAAAAACGCTTCTCTGCCCTGAGGAACAAACAATTCGAAAATAATGTGTCAAAATTAGAGCCGAGTTCCAAACCTTTTTGGAAACTCTCCAAAATTTTAAAGAAACCTCAAAAGCCTATTCCAGCGCTCAAAGAAGGTGATAAAATATTGCTAACAAATGTGGAAAAAGCTCAAAAACTTGCTGAGCAGTTTGAGAGTTCCCATAATTTCAGTTTGGGTCTTACTAGTCCTATTGAGAATCAGGTTTCTCTTGATTATCTGAATATTTCCTCAAGGGAAAATATTTTTGATGAATCCTGGGGTACTGATTTGGATGAAGTAAAAACTATAACTAAAAAGTTAAAAAATATGAAGGCTCCTGGTGATGATGGAATTTTCTATATACTCATCAAAAAACTCCCAGTGAGTACCTTGTCTTTCATGGTAAAATTATTTAATAAATGTTTTCATTTGTCATACTTTCCTGGCAAATGGAAAAATGCCAAAGTTGTTCCAATTTTGAAGCCCGAGAAAGATCCAGCTGAAGCTTCTAGCTACAGACCAATAAGTTTACTTCCTTCAATCAGTAAACTTTTTGAAAAGCTAATTTTGAATAGAATGATGCTTCACATCAATACAAACTCAATTTTTGCAGATGAGCAATTTGGATTTCGCCATGGCCATTCAACTACTCATCAACTTTTGAGAGTTACTAATTTAATTCGTTCAAACAAATCTGAAGGCTGCTCAACTGGAGTTGCTCTTCTAGACATAGAAAAAGCATTCGACAGTGTTTGGCATGAAGGTTTGATTGCTAAATTGAAAAACTTTAATTTTCCGCTCTATATTATAAAATTAATTCAAAATTATTTAACTGACAGAACTCTGCAGGTAAATTATCAGAATTCCAAATCTGATCGACTACCTGTTAGAGCTGGAGTTCCTCAGGGTAGCATTCTTGGGCCGATACTATATAACATTTTTACTTCCGACCTCCCTGATTTGCCTCAGGGTTGTCAGAAATCCTTGTTTGCTGATGACACAGGCATCTCCGCTAAAGGAAGAAGTCTTCGTGTCATTTGCAGGAGACTACAGAAAAGTTTGGACATTTTCTCTTCTTATTTACAGAAATGGAAGATTTCTCCCAACGCTTCCAAAACTCAACTAATAATATTCCCACATAAACCTAGAGCTTCTTTTTGAAACCTAGTAGTAGTCACATCGTTACTATGAGCGGTGTTCCAATTTCCTGGTCAAGCGAAGTGAAATACCTTGGTCTATTACTTGATCAAAAATTAAATTTTAAAAATCACATTGAAGGCATTCAAGCCAAATGTAATAAATATATAAAATGTTTATATCCTCTTATAAACAGAAAATCCAAACTTTGTTTGAAGAACAAACTTCTAATATTCAAACAAATTTTTAGACCGGCCATGCTTTATGCTGTGCCAATATCTAGTTGTTGTGCTACTAGGAAAAAATCACTTCAAAGGATTCAGAACAAAGTTCTGAAAATGATTTTGAAGCTGCCACCCTAGTTCAGTACTATTGAATTACATAGAATTTCGAATGTTGAGACTTTAGAACAAATGTCCAACAAAATAATTAATAATTTCAGACAAAAATCGTTGCAATCTTCTATTGCAATGATTAATTCCCTTTATGCTTAATTAAGATTAATGTTAGTTTGTTTTTAGTTTTAAGATTATTATTGTTATACTGACACGCAGGAATAAAAACCTGTTTAAAATACTGAACTGCTAAGGCATGAACAATGTAAACAAAATTAGATACATATTTTAACAATTAAGGTTGATACGTTACGGTAGTAGCTGGAGCACCTAGATTAACATGAAATGTAAATATGAATAAATTTGGAACAAATAAAGAGTTAAAAAAAAAAAATTATTGCTCAGTATAGTCTCCCATAAGATCAATACACTTGGTCCAACGATCTTCCAACTTTGTTGTCCCATCACGGAAGTGACTTTCTGGAAGGCCTGCAAAATACTCCTCTACGACGGCTATAACCTCTTCGTTTGATGAAAAATGCTTTCCACGAAGGAATTTTTTGAGGTGTGAGAACAGCCAGAAGTCAGAGGGAGCTAAATCTGGCGAATAGGGTGGATGCTGCAACAATTCGTACCCCAATTCACTGATTTTCGCGATGGTTTTTTGAGCTGTGTGAGCAGGTGCATTGTCTTGATGAAAAATTTTTTTTTTCTTCTGCAAACCGGGTCTTTTTTCACAATTTTTTTCATCCAACTGGTCCAAAAGGTCACAATAATAATCAGAGTTGATTGTCTTACCAGTTTGGAGATAATCTATCAATAAAATTCCTTTTGCATCCCAAAAAACTGACGCTAACACCTTCTTGGCCGATTTCTGGACACGAACTCGCTTCGGAGCCGAAGTGCCTGGTTCACACCACTCCTTAGCCTCTTGTTTTGATTCAGGATCATGGTGGTAGACCCAAGTCTCATCCATAGTGATGAATCGACGCAGAAAATCCTTTTTATCCTTTCGAAATTGCTCCAAATGTTGCTCAGAAAGTCGCATTCGAACGTGTTTTTGTTGCATTGTTAGCAAATGCGGCACCCATTGTGCACACAGTTTTTTGAAACCCAAAACTTCAGCCAAAATATGCCATGTTGTTCCATGTGAGATGCCTATGGTGTCAGCTATCACATCCACAGTCGATCGATGATCTTCCAAAACCATATCCTGTATTTTCGCTATGATTTCTGGTGTTGATGCACTTTTTGGACGTCCTGAGCGTGGATCGTCTTCAACGCTTGTACGGCCACGCTTAAACTCCAAAACCCATCGGTGAACGGTTGGAAATGAAGGAGAAGACTCCTTTAATACTTTCACCATCTTTGCATGGATCTCAGTAGCCGATAAACCTTCCAAAACAAAGAATTTAATCACTGCACGATATTCGGATTTTTCCATTGTTAAAAAATACACTGACACGTCAACTTCAAATGGCTTGTAAACAAAGAATGAATTGACAGATCGAAATGAAATTTTGAGTACGTTCTTATGAAAGATGAAATATTAAAATGGCGTAGAAATTTTGGTTTTCTACTGCTCCATAGATGTCGCTTTCAAAACTTTTTGAGAGTTATTTAGTGGCTCTCTTAAGATAAAACGCATCCCATCCAACGGTGATAATATTTTCCCCTTATTAGTTTAGCAGTAGTGCTTCTGCAATTACTTGCGATGTTTGAAAAACTTACAGTTTTTGCGTGCATGTATTCTCAACAAACTGATGTGTTGAAGATTTTCGGATTGGTTCAACGGGACAATTAAAAATTTATTAATTATAAGCTTGTTTTTGTTTTTTGTTTTTTGTTGACGTTTCATCTATAGCTACGTTACATTGTGTTAGTAATGTTGGAAATGTTATGAAAAAATTTATCCTATAATACTTTTCCAAGAGTTGTTTACTTCGGCCGTCACAATATAAACGAAACACTGTTTTTCGGGAGCGCTTACTACACCACTGTGCATTCCACCACAACCGACTCAAAACCCCGCCGAGCAGTGAATCTCTAGACCAGCATCCACTACTCTGAAAAAAGTGAAGGAAACGAAAAAAAAAATCCGAAAGCTCTATGCAAGCGCTGCTCTTATGTCTGCAAGCTTACACAAATCGAGCATCCTACATGGTCTTTCTGCCCGGTCTGTCTTGAATATACGACGTCGACGAAGGTGCCCAGCAAACACAAATAATACTCGGTATATATCTCAAAGCGTTAATATCTGGACAAACATTTGCAGGAAACTTTCCTGCTTGTGGAATACATGCGATTTTCCTCTGTTTGAAGTGGGTGTGATGTGCAGAGCCAAAACGAAAACTCCCAACGACTGGCTTGTTGTTGAATGCTGCACGTCCGGTGGAGCCGCCTCATCTTTATCGGAGTGGCTTTCTTCGAGGTCGGCAAAACTTTCGGAAAGAGAGTACCTTGCTTTTCCGCACCATCTATTTAGCTTTCTCGTCTTGGCCGTCGTCGTCGTCGTCGTCGTATGGCATATTGCCGTTGTTTGATATCGAACAAGGCAAATATTTAACTTTATTCTAATATCCGTTGTTGTGAGACGATAAGGCAAATCCAATTTCGATACAAAAGCCGGATTTTGTTTGTCATTGCTGATTTTGTTGTCTTAAATCAGGGTTTCCGCATGGTACGTGGAATTGATAATAGGTACGAGCTCATAACACACATCATATTCGTTTCGTTCTCTCCTGAGTTGAAAATCCATGCTAATCAGATACATTTATTTTTCTCTCTTCCAGGGTGATTCGCCGTTCGGAAAATCAGAAGCCTACATCAAATTAGAACAACTTGGAGAAGGGTCTTATGCAACGGTATTTAAGGGATATAGCAAGTAAGTACCACCTATTTTTCTTATTAGTCCTCCGCTCTGCAACATTTCGTAACACGCCCATTGGTTCTCTAGTTGATTTTTTTTAAATAATTCGAATATATTAGCCCCTTCTCTGAAGATGTGTTGAAAGATGGTGAAGTTAGCAAAAAAGGTGTGACTATTTAACATCGTAATCGACACGTGCACTAACGGTCATAAATGTCCCTACTGGGAACAATTTGGACTGCTCCTAGGATTTCCTTTTAAGAAGGGATGTGATGAATCGACCATGAGCAACGCAGGTTTCTACACAAAGATTTTTCCTGCATTATTTATGAGCTCAGAACCGTCGCCTTCGTCAGTAAAATTATTCAAATTTTGTGCCATTTCTTACAGCTTTCACTAAAATTTGTGTCGTTTGTCGTTGTGAACGGTGGAGACGCTATGTTATTTGTGAGCCGATATGGTTGGTTGCGGCTAACAACACGTATCCTCTGTAGAGCCATACAGTGCCTTCTTTTTCAAGATGCTGAACGATGGTTTGTCATGTTGGTGATATTTTATACTTTTCTGAAAATTTCTTCTATCAATGCCATCAAGGGAGAGTGGAGGTCAACCGAAAACAAATGCACCTTTCATGGTAAAGAAAAAAATTATGAAAAAATTTGTTTTAATTTTATATTTTTTTTTTTTATTTTTTTTTGTAGCATAAAGATTGCGTTCGAGGTAAAAACGACGATAGGTTGGAAACATATTGGTTGCAGAACCATCTGTCTGACTCATCACTAGAATTGAAACAGTTTGTTACCACATTTTTTATTTTACTTAAAAATATAATACCCTACAACAATGTTATTCTTGAAATGTAAGTTTAATGGCCGGAAATTTGTCGTCGGATGTAATTGGTTGAAAATCTCGGTTGCATCTTTCAAAATATCCTTTTTTCATCCCATTTATAGGAGAATTTACCTATTCTCGGCAATCTAAGCAGAGTCCCGCAAGCGACTTGTATCATTTAAAGCAACACAGACTCTTAAGGTATTCGGGGCGGGATTCATCACTACAGCTATACATACTTAGACTTTTTTACAGTATACTGTAATTTTTCACGTTCAGTAAATTTAACTTCGCTACTGACCTGAGGTCAGCTGATTTTGCTGATCGGTTGGTAACGCGCGCTATCACATTTTCACCGAATTTACAGTTGCTTAGCAAAATTTACAGATTCTTTTGTAAACGGGTTTTTATTGATTTTGCTTCTTTCTTTTAACATTTAGTATTACTTTTGAGATAAACTAATATGTTTCTCGCATTTATTTTACATAATTCAAATGCTCATATTTATGTCCACTTCTCTAGTGGAATTTAAAGGAATTTGCTCGCGTTTACTAGTGATAATTTAAAAAAAGTATTTCAAAGTTTTATTTTTTATTTTTTTTAAAAGTGATCAAATGAAGTTTTAATTTTAAATTCTCCTAGTTTCCCAATAACATATTCTTCATAAGTTTCCAGAAATCGTGTGCAATTTGCTCCACTGAACATTTTTCAATTAATTTATTTCAATACTTATCCCTTACACTACTGTGCACCATTTGTAAGTCAGTGAACTTCTCAACAAGGTTGATGAAAACGTTAACTTCCTATATGGCAATATATGAACATGTTCGTTTTATTTATAAATATTTAGAAGTGCCACTTAGTGACAGAAGTCTGTAATAAACTGTCAATTTGTCAGAGACCCATGACCTTCTGAACAGCTCTACTGAAAACGTTCAACTTTTTCAATACCGTCGTGCCTCGTTGTAACGTAAATCTTTTTTTTCGTTACTTTATACTAATAAGCAAAATAGATTGCCTTATCAGCATGGGCTTATCAGCATGCTCCTTAGCAAACTTAAGACGTTTGGTTTTGTTTGCTATTGCTGATAAGTGCTTGCGGACAATTTTGCTATTCAACCCCTGTGCTAAAGGATGAACAGGAAATTATTGCAACACATTAATTTTACTATAAAATGTCATGTATTTCATGTAGGGCAGTTTTACCCATAAATTAAGCTCAGCTTACATGCATTGGATCAATGATTGGAGGTTGTTTGGTAAAATTCACGGCATTTTTCTCATTTTTTATCCATCTTCTATGCATGTCATCTGCAGCCATTACTTTCTCCTTGGCCTTTCTGAGTTCCCGCTTCATCATGGTCCAATAAGTTTCGATTGGACGAAGTTCAGAGCAGTTCGTTGGATTCATGTCGTTGAAGACAAAATGCTAAGTTTTGAACCGTCTTCCTACATGCTGCTTCCGGTTTCCTTCCTGCTACGTGCTATTGATCCAAAGTCAATAGGTTGTTGAACCTATTTAGTACTCTTGAGACGGTTGAATTACAGATTCCAGAGCACGATGGGACAGCTCTGGATTTTCCATGTGAGCATACACAGGGCTGGTAGCAGGATACTTTTTAGTGACTTGGTCACTAAATTGAGGCTATTCACTAAAAAGTCACTATTTGCATCCAAAAGTCACTAAAGTCACTATTTTTCGGAAAATTGTCACTAAAGTCACTATTTTCGCACCGCCGATTGTAAAAGGTCAAAACAAAAATCCCTTGTATATATTGTACAATAGATCTACACTACACTACACGTGTAAATCTGAAGTCGAGAAATATACACCAAAAAAGTGAATTTATCATCCCACGTGTAAATCTGATTGACAGCAGAATAAAGTTAAAAATATTGTGGGCTGTGAATCGTGGTACTATTATCTTGAAATCAGTTCCGTATTAATATTTTCTTCCGCAAAGATAGGTTTGGTATAATTTTATTGAATTCGTTTACTATGATGCGGTCACAAGTTTTACTAAAGGCTGCCGCACAATAGCGCGTCCCGTGTCGCGTCGTGTCAGTTGTCAACGTCAGTGATAAAACGCCTTCATGACATTCATGACGCTTTGACCGCACCATATAGCGTCAATGATGCGTCGGCATCAACCATTTATTTTACTTTAAATATTAATGCGATAGTGTGTTTTTTCAACTTTATATTAAATCATTTTAGTTGCATTATATTATTTATTTGTGTTAATTTAATTAGTTTTATTTCAAACTAGATGCCCTGGCGAACGCTGCCCAGCCTCTACCTCAATTAAACTTATCAAATGCAGAGTGCTGGTCGGTCACTCAGCGAAATAAACTTTCGATGTTCATAAGATAGCATTATATTTTTCTGCCACAAGAAATCTTTATTAATTTCATTAATTTGTCTGGTGTGAAAAACTGGTTTTTAAAATATTACAATGCCGCAACCCACAGCGGGTGTATAAGTGGAAATTCAAGGAGAGTGGGAAAAGGCTAAGTACAGCGAACAGATAATTGATAGTCTCTTGATGAGGTACTTGTTAAAATGCGAAGTGTTTACCTTGAGTATAGAGTACAGAATTAAGGAGTATTGTAACTAGTTGTTTCCTAAGAAAACGGCTGTAGGTGAGCCTAAATACCCTCAGGTGGCTAAGGTAGTGAAAACAGATTTAGCTGCATGACATAGGAACGGCTCAAAAAAGGAATTGAGAAGTAATTCTAGCACAGGCCATGCTAAAAGGCGTTTCGACCGTGCGTAAATAACAGGCTTCGCAAAAACGAGCTGCGGATCAAGTGCAGGAGGTCGTGGAGAAAAAAAAGTCGCTTGATTACAGACTTCTTAACAAAAGAAAAATCCAAAAAAGTGACACTGCGCCGCAGTATTCCTCATTTTTGCAAACGGGGTGTTCACTTAGTTCATTTCTACTGTAATTATACAACAAATGTATAAAATATTAAAAAATACTAAAATTTGGATATCACTTTTTAGTCACTATTTGGTCACTATTTGGTCACTATTTGGTCACTGTTTGGTCACTATTTGTATTATTTTAGTCACTAAAGTCACTATTATTTATCCAGATATCCGCTACCAGCCCTGCTCAAAAGACATGAACCTACTAAACTGCCCTGAACTCCATCCGATCGGGGCCTATTGAACTATGATGAACCGTGAACTTCGGAAGACCAAAGGAGAGGCGAAGGATAAGGAAGTGATAAAAAAAACTACGAGGAAGTGAAAAAAACTGAGAAAGACGTACTGAAAACGATTGTACAGGCTCTAATGGAGGGCGTCAATCGCAAACGTCGATTATTTTACTCAAACTCATGACAGAATTTAACCGACGTATAAAATCTGAAAAAAGGACATATACTGTATAAATTTGGTTTCATTTCGCCGGTTTACCAATCAGTCTAGAATGAGTCAATTATTATCGACTCATCCTTTAGATGCAGGTGCCAATAAATGACGATTTATTAAATATTTATACTATATACCTGTACATAAAAATTTAACGAACTCACAGATTTCTCAACGATTGCTTAGTTTTAATTGCTGCTTTACTACTTACCAGCGCTTCCATACAAAAGTTTATTTTGGCACCCCATTTCATGAATAAGCTTCTAAGTGTTGATAATACTAAAGACAATATTTTGAACCACTCTATTATAAAGAATATGTATCCCTTACCTCAGCCTAATATGCAAAGATCGGTTATATTATTCATTGTTACTCATAAAGTAATTGAGCTGCAAACGACTTTCAACTAGTTATACACTTGCTAAGATAAGCTTAATGACACGCTCGTTTTTCTGCCCTACGAAAAGTTAAATAAATAATTTTATTAAGACGAAAAGGTTCCAGGGATATGAATGTAATGTCGGCTTATAAACACCATATTGGGTCTATGCGTGGATGCAAATTTGTCAACATGGGATAGTCTTAATATCTAAATTCCCATTACACAAATTGTTTTGCGCATACTTTTGTTTAGATGGATCATTTGAAAATTATACAACCATTACAACACTTCCATTGAAATTTTTTTCCCATACCAACACAACACTATGCGATGAACATAATAGGCCGTTGTAAGGAATATAGAAAAAAAAATCCTTGAGTTGGATCTACGGTTTATTTGTGAATCCATTCTCCATGTTTCTATATTAACAGTTAATTTATAACATGTGACTATTTTTGTATATCTTGGATGTATAACAAGGTATATTGGATCCAATATGAATAATAGGTATATTGGATCTAATATTTGAAATTGAAATGACTTAAATTTGGCCAAATTGAACCACATCATAAGTTAACTGTTCATATAGAAACAAATCTTCAGGGCGGCCAAAAAGTTAAAGAAATCGAGAATCTCACAAATGTGTATAGCTATAAATCGACGAATAACGTCTCAATTGCTGCAAAATGAATTGATCATCATGATGTCAGTATGATTTTGTCAATTTTCGATGAATTTATGAATGTTTGGTACACGGACATTACACTAAATCACACACACACACACACAAAATATCGAGAAAAAGTCGGAACAATGCGGTAGTTTGAAAATTGAAATCTAGTGAAAAGGATTGAAAACAAAAGAAATTCTAACAATTGACAAACACCTCTCTCTGTATTTTGTTTCATAAATTTAAGACACTCACAAAAGAGTCATTCGTTAGGCATGATTTTCTTTGCTGATCCCTTTTTGCTAATAAATCTACATATTATGTGTCCTACGGGTTTCACTTGAGATCCAGCACAGCCCAAGAGTAATATCCTCTTCACGAGACAACGGAAACGAGCCAGGAAGCAGTATGGAGGAAATATGCCTGCCCTTCATAGATGGAAAGAAGCAAATCCTCTGCCAACGGCCACTGGCTTTTGGCGTGTTTGTTTTTATTATTCCAAACAATTTCTTCCTTTATAGAGGTTATAAATTATGCTCACATTCTTCTGCATCGTTTCTTCGTCTTCATCCTCGTCGTCACTGTCGTACAGGAATGCGAATGATTTCCTACTCGACCTAACCTTCTCAGCTCAACACGCGACCGATGCTTGTTCTGGCGCTGCAAGTCTTCAGTTTCCATGTCTTTCTTCTGGTCAGCCAACAAGAGCACAATAAATTCAGCGGGAAGCCCATAAATTAAAACAAACCTCCATCCATATCCATATATCCTTCGTCTAACGGTGAAAACTTAAAACGTAAAGTAATGACTGAGAAACCGGAAGATATCATGCCGGCGATAAGAAGCTTTTTTTCGCTGTTTTTTATTTAGGAAAAACATCGAAACAATTCAACACGTCTAAGCTCTCGAATCTAGAATAATCCCGTCCTAAATCGGTAGCACGTTGCACGTCGAATTGGGATAACCTTTTTGGTGATTCTGTTTTATGCCCTTGGAAATGGCATAAATGGCACCAGGACAATGAATTTAAATTGCTTTTCCGAATAATAAACCAAGAAGGATCATCTTATCAACATGAAACCAAAATACAGTGAAGAACAAGGTGGTATTCGTTCGCAAGCTGCTGGCATTGTTTTGAACCTGTCAACGATGACATCTCGTGAAGTCAAGGCGACTGCTAAGCGTGATCATAATGAAAGACAATATTACAAATTCCATTTTAACGTGAGTAATCGAAGCTGGCGATGAAAGCAAACTCATCGAAGAAAGTTAATGATAAGCTACTTGGCAAATTATTGGATTCGAAAAAGTTTCCCCCTTTTGTTAAGTGAGGATGCGAAGGTGAGGTACAGCAGGGAATGAGTCATGCTAATGAAAAGTCCTGTCAAATTTATCGAATTACTAAAAACTGGTAGATTATTGGACCAGATCAAATAAATTTCGAAATTGAATTTGTGAACACGGGTAAAACGACAAGACGTTCAAGGCAGTCAACAGTTTTTCCGAAAAAGGAGCCACTTAATCTTCAATTCAGCAACGGACGATAAACCAATTTTGTATCGATATTATTCCAATTCAACCAAAAAATATTAAACCCAAAGATAATGCCAAAGGGAATCGAACGGTTATAAACGGATTGTATTTTTTTTTTTAAATCTCCTCTATGCTCCTCGCCAGGTAGATACTTCGAGACAAGGCTAACAAGCAAGCAGTAGAAAAACAAACAACTTTAGGACACAGCATAAAACTCGAAGAAATATTGAAACGGTGAAATACGAAAGAAAGTAGGTCACAGGACAGATCTGAGCAAATCATCATCGTTGTTGGTGCAAATCAGGAGCACACCATTGGAAGATCCGCTAGCAGCGTGAAGAACCAAACGAAATCGATATCAATTCAGTTCGGAAAGAAAGATACAATCCCGGAAGCGATTCCGAAGTATTTTTATTTCCTGTGCCTACACAGATATAAAACATGTTTCAATCCGGAAGGTTTTGTGCTGGTGAGGATAAAGAATTGTCAAATTGAAATCCCATATTCCGGAAGTAGCTCTTACTTGTCGATTTTTCCTTTTTCATGCATGAAAAAACTGGAAACAATTTTCTCGGACAAAACTCGAAAACGGTCACCCATAACTTGGAGGAAATGGAACCTATATTGACGATGGTGGGTGGTTACGGTGATGTTCAATCGTGACGAAGAAAGTTTTCGACATTTCAGCACAAAAAGGATTGACATTCTGGCGGCGAAGAAAGTTTAACCGGTGAATTTTCATATCAAAACGTTTGATCCTTCGCTATCTCGACGGTAAGGAGGAAGATTTTCTCAACATTCTCCATTCAAGCGGTCTGTGTAGCTTGCGTAAAACGTCGATCGAAGAAGGTCCGCTTTCTATGCTCTAGAATGAAAGGGTAAAGTTCATCCATGAAAATAGAAGTACGCTTTCAGCATTTTGGTGAAGTTTGTCCCCTCGAAAATGGGTGGAAGATGAAGCTTTTCATAATAATTGTGATTAGGCAGACGATAGAGATGATCATTTAAGTACCGGTGGTGCTCAAATGCATAGCGAGATTATTGGTGTCCGATAACTTTTCTTGACCTTTGAAGTTGGGCTTCTACAGAAGATTTTTGTGATAGCAAAAAAAAAATTTTTTTTTTCAATTTCGAGCTCTTCTGTGTTTTTTGGTTCTATACTTTACAAGTAAGAGGCGAACAAATTTTGCAACACTTACAACTGGCTGTAATTTTTTTTTCCACTGGACGGAAATTAACCAAATTTTGCTCATTTCCTCTTTAAAGTGTATTGTTTACATCCTTTGAATGAAATAGTTGTGTAGTTTGTTGCGGCCGAGATGGAAGTGAATCAAGTGGAGGCGCGTTAATTTTTTTTTTTTTGAAAATTCGGAGCTTTGGAAAATTTGCTGTAATTTCGTCTCCAGAGTACTAAATAGGTTCTACGACCGGTTGACTTTGGATCACACGCGCGGAGCAGGAAGAAAACCGGGAGCAGCATGTAGGAAGACGGAGGGAAAGGTTAAGGGTAATTTCACCCAAAATCCTGACATATCAACTCCTGATGTTGCAAAAAAGTTCGGCGTTTCTCAAAGTTACGTCCAGAAGGTCAAGGCAAGAGCTGTGTAACATACATACAAGGTTAAAAACTTCCCAAACCCTGATGTACGCCAGCAAACTTTTGCCTGGTACCCATGCTAGGAAGCTATACACGGAGATGTTGACCAAATACAGTTGCTGTGTGATGAATGACGAAACATACGTCAATGCTGTGGATGTTCGTTTTAAAAAGAAGAAAATATCGAAATACCTCATTTGGCGCGCGCGCGCGCGTGTGTGTGTGTGTGTGTGTGTCTGTGTGCGCGTGTGTGCGCCCGTGTGTGTGTCTGCGCGTGTGTGTGTGTGTGGGTGCAATCAATCTTCCACTGACCGGCAGTGCTTTTATGGAAGAAACTTGTTTGCATTTCTTTGTCGATTATGTTATCATAATGTGCAAACATTTTTAACCCCGGAGATTGAAGGTGACAGCTCTATTGAAAATCCAACGACCCATCATTCTGTGGTTATCATCATATACAATAAGCCCCGCAAATCTTCACAAATCAAATTAATATGTGAAGAATTTTCACACTTCCAGAATCAAAAATAGACATACTTAATCCTGGCGTGCACAGCTCGAAAAATTAGTGTGAATTTCTGTTCAATATCATGCACATAAATGGAGCGCCACAAAACCTAAGAATTTGCATTATATATCGTGTAAAGCTCAGAGACATTCCATACATTGCCGATAATATTGTATGCAAAATCTCAGCTTTGTTGGAACTATTTCATGCAAGTTGCTGCTTCGTGTGAAAAGAAGTACAATTTTACATGCTCTGATATTTACATCACAATGAAAATTCAGATTTTTTTTCTGTGTGTATAAAGTTGAGATATATTTTCTATAACATAGAACGACCTCACCAAGTTCCTTATCCAATACAAAAAAGCTCTTCCGGGCACTTAAAAACAAGAAATGAGAAAAACCTACCGCCGCACAATCTATCGGAAGAAACACAATCACAACACACTTTGAGTGGGAATCGATCAATACGCATACCACTCGGATAATTCATAATTTCACTTTTTATTCTGGTTGAATAAATAAATTTGAATTTGTATTTTTCCGAAAACAACGCAGCAAAAGCAAAACACGTCAGCTTCTAAGCACGACTAGCTGCGATTCTGAAATTTACAAGACTGAATGCCTCCAAAAACGTCTTTTGCCATTTTCGGAACAACACAATGAAAAACCACTATTTTGGTCGGATTCATGCCACTATTCTAAAAGCGTGCTGAAATTGTATAATCTTAATTCCCCTCACAGTCTGCAAAGGGTCATCTACTACTACTTGATCGGTACACCTTGCTCGTTGCGCGCCCCTTTATCATGTGCCCGTCGGTTCGTTATCGAGAGTCATTTTAACTTGGCTGTCGTCCGACAGTAGACCAATTTTAGCCGATTGGTTCATTCGCATCCTCCACGTTCCGGCTTCCATCTACACTCCACCGTAGATCGTACACAGCACCTTCCGTTCAAGGTTGCGTTGGTTCCCCATGAGCATTGTCCATGTTTTGTGGCCGTCGAGGACTATCGGTCTAATTAATGTCTTGTAGATGGCCAACTTTATAGTTCGGCTTTGTTCGATCTTGGCGTCATTAGGAGGCCAAACTAACGTTTGCATTTAAAGAAATGGACAAAAATTGCCGATTTTTCATGGGTTTACCTTCATGCAGCATCAATCATAGTAACCCATGAGTCAGCAGACAAAATTTGACAGCTCTATCAGTCGAATTCTAACCGTGATGGCAAAAACAGTGAAGCAACTCCGTTCAGAAGTGTGCGCGTTCAAAGAACGGCACCTCGCCGCGTCGAAAACGGACATCGTGCGGCACTTTGTGGACGCCGGATACGCCCGTTCCTGCATCTACAACATCTTGGCACTATTAGCCAACTATCAGAGCATCGCAAGAAAGCCTGGTTCCGGACGGCCGACGACCCTGAGCGACAAGAAGCTCCAAAGGATGCTGAAGAGGAAGACCTAGGAAAAGTGGCTACATCGCTGCGTGCGCTTGGCCGGGAGGTCGGTTCAACCGGCCAAACGGTGAAAAAGTACCTGCCGAACATGAACAAACATGTCAGGAAGCGGAAGTCACGTCCACTGGTTTCGGAGCTGCAGGCAATGACGCAGCGACAGCGGCTGAATATGATGGTCACTCTTTTCCCGGCCAATCGCGATGTGGCGGTGGTGATGGACGACGAGACCTATATCACCCTAGATGGCAACGACTGGCAGGGCAACTCGTATTCTACTTCCCCCACGAAGGAAGTGAGCTCCGAGGTGAAGTTCATTTCACACAAAGTTCCCAAGTTCCCCAAGAAGCTGTTGCTGTGGCTGACAATCAGCGAGAAGGGGATGTCAAAGCCGCTCTTCTTTCACTCCGGACTGGCCGTGAACGGGAAAATTTATAGTACGAAATGCCTGCCGGAAGTTGCGTCGTTCATCAAGAAATATCATAAGGGCAAAGATGCGGTGTTCTGGCCGGATCTGGCGTCGGCTCACTACTCGAAGCGATCGTTGGAGGAGATGGAGCGGCTGATATGTGGTACCCAAGACTGCGTAGCCACCCAGCGTCCCCCCGCTGCGTCCCATCGAGAATATCTGGGCCAACCTGAAGCGTATGATCTACTCCAACAATTAACCAACAATTAAATTAGTCGCGAAAACTAAGGAGGAATTAATTAATAAAACGAAGAAAGAACTCAAAAACATGCCTACACGCATGTTTTCGTCCGCTATGGTGAATGTTCCGGTTAACTGCCGGAAGGCCGCTCGCAAGGGCGTAGAATTGCAATTTGCAATTCTATTTTTTTTTTTAAATGCAAACGTTAGGCCCGATTACTAACCTAATAATGCGCCTATATACACTCAGTAGCAAAAAATAAGCCCAGAAAAATTGTGCTTCCGAGAAACGTCATATTCAACTTTCTGTAAAATTGTCAATTATCAATTATTCATTCCAAACCTTAAGAACTGATTTTGAACTCCATCGAAACCTTGTGTGCTAGAATGAGCAGAAAAATCTGTCAAAATAAACCCAAAACCATTCCGGAGCTGAAGCAAACAATTCTTAAGGTTTGGAATGAAGAAATAAGTAAGGAGGAGATTGAGAAACTTTACGCAAGTATGCCTCACAGAGTAAAGACAGTGTAAAGGCACTGCTCGTGGCACTTGCTATTGAAATCGAATAAAGGATCTTTTTATCAATATTTATCAAACTCTACACTCTTTCATACGTAGAAAGTAAAAAATCTCGGTTCTTTGCACGATCCCTTTATATATCACTCACGGTGTGCTTACATGCTTTGGCAATATCTGATAATTCCTCCGTTTTATGCTAATTATGACATGGTAACGCATTGCAATATATAGTAATGCATGTAACGCACCATATGTGACGGCACTTTCTATGTTTTTAATGATATTATCACACTAATCGAGATCGAAAAACAAAAATATACGTTCAATATATCATATGTAACGCACATTTGTTACGCGTGAAATATTCTTAATGACTAGTGTAACCCACGAAGAACTTAAAAATATGGCATACAATATTAATTGGTTTGTGAAAACTACGTATACAGTATTAATAATAAGATGAATTCGCCTCGGATCTTTTTTTTGCACCAATATTTCGGGGTGAAAAAGGGAAATACTCATGTTGGTGCGTCAACGTTGACGCCAGCTGTAGTCCAAATTACTGAATGGAAACAGTTGAAATTTTGTCCACATTAATTTCTATACTTTATTAGGCTATGGTGGAATTTTTATTATTCTACCTACATTTTTCAGAAAAATATTTTTGAATTTGGTTTGTCCAAAACCGACTCCAAAAACTTTTTTCACATATGTTATCATAACCTCAAATTTATAAATTTTATCAACATGAAATTTTGGTCACATAAGGTACCAATACATTGGTTATAGCGTTGTCAAATTTTCAGCCAACAAAATTACACAAAAGTAACAGAAGGTTAAACATGACGTTTCTTGGAAGCAAAATTTTTCGCGGCTTTTTTTTGCTACTGAGTGTATATGTCTGCTGGTGTCCTTATCGGTGGTCACCAATGAGCTCAGAAGCACAAATTCGTTTACCGTCTTGATTTCATCCCCATCGATCTGAACTGGTGATGGGAGGCTAACACTGTTATCTCGTGAGTCTTTTCCCTTGATGCATTTAGTCTGTGACGCATTATAAACAAGCCCAATCCTCCTTAATTCAGCCTGTAGTCTGATGTACGTTCTCATCATCATCTCAAAGTTACGTTGGAGGTCTTTCTGAAGATCATACCACTCGTGTCTTTCTTCGCTCATAGAATCACACCCTTCAATGTCATGTTAAATGGCAAACACGACAATCCATCATCTTGCCGTAACCATCTCCAAAGTTCAAATGGACTCGAGAGTGTCCCTAAGAGTGTCAAACGGCGCATATTACTCGATCAATCTTCGACGCATATCACTCGATCAATCACTCGATCAGTCGAGCAACCGCGTCAGTTTTTCTGAAAATTCATATTCACATGCTGGTCTCGAACGATTGTGTCGTTAATTTGAAATTGATGAAAAGATGATGTGTGGGCACGTTATATTCGCGATGACCACATACTACCGACACAATAGTGATACAATACTACCAGGGTGGCCACAGACTCGGGAAAATCGGGAAATGGTGAATTCGATATCATCGGGAAATATGCGGGAAAAAGTCGGGAATTTCAAAATCCATCGGGAATTTTTGTCATATGGAAGGGACTATACTCACACCTTTTTCAAATTTTTGTCATCTACTCTGCCCAATGATCTCATTAACGGAATGAAACAGTGTTTTTCTGCAAATCCAGCATTGCTGAAGATGATAACTTAGTGCTCTACGGATGGCCCGGCTTTCAACTAGAAGGCATTCAAAGAATTGACTGGGGAAATTAGGGAATTGCGAGCCAGCCCTGGCTTTGAAGTCCTCAATATCGTTAGCTGCGGCTTGCACGTTTGCACGTTTTGCACGTTTTTACAATATATTTTTGCACGTTTTTACAATATATTTTTTTATATGCTACACAAGTTCCGCTAACCTGAGGATGTGACGCTGCTGTCATTTTTAAAATACCATAAAATCTCAGTCCATTTGAATAATAGACAAATATTTGTCTCTGCAGTGGACAAAAAACTATTGTGTCAGTCACCTTACAGCAATAACAAAGATACCAAATGCATTAGACATTTTTTGGAAACGAATGCTTTTCAAAAATAAGTTGTGCATTTTCTACCCCTGTTAAATAGACTAAATATAAAATGTCGACCATTTATTATTATTATTATTTATATTTATTTAGAAGCCTTTCAGCCACAGCCGGTTCGGCTCTGCACAAAATGTCGACCAATTGATGTATGGCGGTATTTTTTATCACCAGACTATGGAGAGCTTTACATTAAAATTATGTAAAATCGTGTTTGTTTCAGGTTTTTCCATAAAAATTCTGCGAAGTTCGTTCGGTTCGCAATTTGAGAAGATTTGTGGATGAAGTCAGAAAGCTGAAGGAAAGTCATCCGAATTTCAAACGGAGCTTTCCGTCGGTATTCCGATTAAAAGTGTTCGCTGTTGTGGATGATGCGGTAGACGATAAGAGGCGGGGACCAAAGCTGAACTTTGTTATCACGTCTACAGCAATGGTTGAGGCGTTTCCCAGCCCGAATCTCCTGTGACTTCGTTTATTTTTGACGATTTGAAAGTACTAGTGGGAGAATGGTTAAGCCCGAGCATCTGACAGTCAAAGCAAAATCATTAGTTGAAATAGAACTGACGGAGAGCAATCTTCTGCCAGACTTTAATGTGAAAATCGGGTTTGCCTCTAAATCGGCAATCAAGAAAGGGAGAGAATTTGCAAAAAATTCCAACAAATACGTTTTGGCATTCCGCAACGACTGTAGATCTTTTTACTGTGCTTTTTGAAGAAGCTACTGAACAAATCTCCATTTACGTACCCTTTAACGCGTTAAGTCATCCTCATTAACCCTGATGTTCTTACTCATTTCACGGACATAGCTTAAAAGCGTATGGAGCTGTGTCTGGAAACGTTCGTAGATAAAAAATGTGGGCAGTTATGCTTAATGCCGTCTTCAAAGACGGTGCTTACCGGATTCCAGAGAAAAGAACAGCATTTGGACAAATTTTGGCTAGAACTGATTGGTCATTTCAAGAAAGAGCTGCTAAATTTGACAACATTCATTCAAAAGATGCTCATCCTGTCGCACACAAATGCGACGATGGAGTGAGGATTTTTAATGAAAAGTGTCTCGTGGTGAACTAAACTGAAAGAGTTTGGTAGTTCAGATAATTGTTTACGAACTGTCAGCGACGTTCACAAAGTCCTTGATACAATATGCACGTAACGCACGTGTATCATTTTGTACTCGAATTATTTACTATTTTTCTTCAATGTGTACACACTTAGAAAATTTTACAGTATTCGGTAAGTTTTTACCGAATTTTTCAACAGCTGAACGTTCGGTAATCTGATTTCACAGATTTCGGTAAAATTTGACAAGTTCCGGTAATTTTTTTACCGGAATACTGTAAAATTTCACCGAAATCCGGTAAATCGGATTACCGAACGTTCAGCTGTTGAATACTGTAAAATTTTCTAAGTGTGTATGCTTCTAGAAACTTGAAAGATCCATGACTTATATACAGCGATTTTTGTTCTCGTTTGCAAAATGAGAGACCAAAGCAGGTTACGCAATACGCAAGAAACTCAAGCAGCTGCTATCCGTCATTTTGCCTGAATGAAACAAGTCAAAATTTCCAATTGAACAATTTGCTCAAAAATTTAAAAAATATCTATTAATCCAATTTATATTGACTTATTTTCCCAGTTGGAAAAATTAGACTAAAATTCGGGAAAAATGAGGGGATTTTTAAATTAAGATTGTGTGTCCACCCTGACTACCTTTCGAAAGATCAAAGCTGGAAATCCGCCGGTTGTATTGAAATTGCGGCTGAGAAGAAATTTCAGAGAGCTAATAATACATTATAGAAAAATTATACACTGAAAAAACATCAGGTTACTATTTTATAAAATATAAAATAAAACTTATTCTCTTCATCTCTCCAACGTATTTTTTTTTTCTCTACGATATTTTAATCTCAATGTTAATCGTAATAATAACAAAACAAAAAAAGTCTTTCGAGGGTGGAGGAAAATCTAATAACCAAGCTATTGGAAGAAAAACATTTGATGATTTTTCTAAACTTGATGTTTTTGTTTCTATAGACGTATTTCAAGATTGTATACGAAAAAAAAAATGAGACACAAAATCAGGCGAGTAGTCGAAAGGATGGTAATGGCAACACAGCTGATCCGGCGTAGACCAGAATTATATTGAACCTCTTCAAACCTCGACCCAACCTTTGAGATTAGAATGCGCTATCGCGAGATCGCGAATGTTTAAAATGTTGAACAAAAAAACAAATTAAATATAAAATTTTAGCATAGCATATTTTGCTTCAGAAAGCTTGTAACATTTGATTAAATGTTAGGTTTATTGTACGGAAAACACATTTAATTTGAGCTGTAGTTTATCCTATATTTGACAATCGAAAACGTTGAAAAAACATTCAAAACTAACCTAATTTGGAACATTTGAAGATTTTTTTCTATGCATTCGTTAAATTATTTTCTTAAAAACATGTTTTTGTCTTTAAGTATTTATTATTCAACAAATAAATTTATCATCTGTTTGCACTCCATTAATACCCTCCCCTCGGATATGCGATCTGGTCGCGATGAGTGGGCCTACGCCATTAGTACTGAGATGGCACCGAAGACATATCCTGATGTGGTGGTATCACATGTGAATATTTTTATTTAATGTAGCATCACAAATTTGGCATTGATGCACTGATTTTACAGATGTGATCCAACGGATGTCCTCGTTTTTTTCAACATAGATTTTAATTGTTTGCTTGAAAACAATAAGTGTTTTCCTTACTTTCATATCTACTTGACAACCTTAAAGGGCGATACGGTCAAAATTTGGTCAATATCAACTTGACGTATTTCTTTCAATTTTGCATTTAAAAAACCTGAACACCCCTCATTTTGAAGGTGTGTGTGTGTGTAGAATGTTGCTCCTATTTTGATTTTGGAATTCACTCTTCAGTTGTCAAAATGCCGTCCAAGCAAGAAGAGCAGCGTATCAAAATTTTGCTCGCGCATCGCGAAAATCCGAGCTACTCGCACGCAAAGTTGGCAAAATCGCTAAAAGTTGCCAAATCAACCGTTACAAATGTAATTAAAGTGTTTGGGGAACGTTTGTCGACAGCCAGGAAGTCGGGATCGGGGGGATATCGAAAACCGGAAGCCGCTGAGACGACAAAGAGAGTTGCCGGTAGTTTCAAGCGAAACCCTAACCTATCTCTCCGAGATGCCGCAAATAAGCTGGGTGTATCGTCTACAACCGTGCATCGAGCCAAAAAACGAGCCGGACTATCGACTTACAAGAAGGTAGTGACTCCAAATCGCGATGATAAACAAAATACGACGGCCAAAGCGCGATCCCGGAGGCTGTACACGACGATGCTGACGAAGTTTGACTGCGTGGTAATGGACGACGAAACCTACGTCAAAGCCGACTACAAGCAGCTTCCGGGACAGGAGTTTTATACGGCAAAAGGAAGGGGAAAGGTAGCAGATATTTTCAAGCACACGAAACTGTCAAAGTTCGCAAAGAAATATCTGGTTTGGCAAGCCATCTGTACCTGTGGCTTGAAAAGCAGCATTTTCATAGCTTCCGGGACTGTCAACCAAGAAATTTACGTGAAAGAGTGTTTGAATAAACGTCTGCTGCCTTTCCTGAAGAAACACGGTTGTTCCGTACTGTTTTGGCCGGATTTGGCATCTTGCCATTACGGTAAAAAAGCCATGGAGTGGTACGCCGCCAACAACGTGCAGGTGGTTCCCAAGGACAAGAACCCTCCCAACACGCCAGAGCTCCGCCCAATTGAGAAATACTGGGCTATTGTCAAGCGGAACCTAAAGAAGACCAAAAAAACTGCTAAGCACGAGCAGCAGTTCAAGGCAAACTGGCTTTCTGCGGCGAAGAAGGTGGACAAGGTGGCTGTACAAAATCTGATGGCAGGGGTCAAGCGTAAGGCCCGGCAATTCGGATTTGGAAAAGCGGAAGCCTAACTGAATATTTTTCCTGAATTTTATACTAATTGAACTTGAAAAAGAAATTTAATTTGATTTTTAAAATAAACGATTTCACCGATTTACACGCGTTTTCCCTTGACCAAATTTTGACCGTATCACCCTTTAGTAATAATAAAAGAAGAAAAATGCATCAAATGCGAAGAAAGGCTTTAAGACATTTTGTCGAATGACATCTGATCGAATCACAAATCGTGATTAGACAAAAGTTAAAAAAAAGTTCTCATTTTAAAAATGTTTTTTTTTTTGATTATTTTAAAATGCTCTTATTTTTCATACTCAATTTCTCGCAAATGATAGGCAGAAAATTAGAAATCCATTAAGACATAAAATTAACAAAAAATCTGGTCACGTCTTCCTTCGGAAGGGAAGTAAAGCCGTTGGTCCAGGCTCATATTCATGAGCCTTTAGGTAGGGTCCAGGTGGTGGAGTCGTCTTCCTGGCGTCGGTGATTGTCACCGTCAAAAAAAAAAAAAGTTAACAATTTATGAGATATAAAGTGAGCAATATGTTTCTGCAAAACCTCTTCCGTTTAATGAATGGAAAGCGTTTTCAGCTTTGGCTCATATCGACTGATGGAATATCCTTTAATGCGAATCAAAAACCTGAGCAATGTATCACAAACAAAATTGACACAACTGATTGACATATGATTTTCTCCACGCTACAAAATGTTTAGAATAGGATTACACACTTGAAAACTTATAGGCTGAACTATTTACACCATGAATTAAGAAGAAAATGTCTGTTAAATACTCACCTTCATGATATAGTTTCACAAGTTATTCTAGTTTATTGTTATAATTTTGCTATCTATCAATGCTATCTTGATGAGGTTTTTTTATGCCTAACTTTTCAAGAATTCTTTCATCATGTTACCATTAGGTTGGCTGAACAAGACATACTGAATCATGTAAAAGTAAGGCGCATTGCCAGCTTTGTTATTTGAGTAACAATGGAAAATCTAATTAAAAATGAAAATAATTATAATTAGAAAATAATTAGTTTTACTGTATTCGTTATACGAAACATTAAAGAACGACATGGAATGAGTTGTTTATTCTTTCAATCCATTTTTTAAAATCTGAATGTCATCGACGTAATGTTACTAAGCAGTTTTTCTGAGATTTCGGCGAAATGTCCTTTTGACTAAATTTCGGTTCGAAGATCCGCGAAATAATTATCGTTCTGATATATTACAACACGTAACACCATAAATTAACGAAACACGATGGTTTTGGTGGAAGAGAAATTGCATCCGTGGCTTTGCTCTAAAACGGGTCATTCATTCTACATCTCGTTGGTACAATTAAGATGCCAAGAGGGAAGGAAACCATGGACGTACACCAGAAAAGAAAAATAAGGCAATCTTTCTTGTCTATTTTGCTTGCTTGCTGCTGATTTTCCCATCATCATCATCATCATCATCATCTCCATCACCGGCCTGTCATGACCATTATTTTCCATTGGTCCCTACTTGTGACAGCTAAGACTGTGTTTTGTCTGCCAACTGACGAAGAGTGTACCTATATTTGGTTCCCTAAATTACTGATTTGAACTTTTTCTTCCCTACCAATTTTACCCAAAAAAAGACGGATTGTACTAATTTGTTTTTCTATGTCTGTTATTGTTGGCTTCTCCTGCCACTGACACCCAATAGCTATAGTTGAGAATGAAATCTTTCGAACGTGCCCAATTTCAACATTTAAATTAGAAACGTACAAACCCTTTTGCTCTCAATTGATTCCCAATTCGAAAACAAATAAAATTCTCGTTTGTCGTCCAACTTTTTCGTTTATCATTCTCTCCATCCGGCTCCTTGAGCGATTGTCACGGAAATAATATCGGAAAAACAAACAGCACCGCTGAGCAAACAGGCAAAAGTGCTCGACGTCGATCAACGGTTATTTATGGGCATCTGCCCCCGACGCCGCAGCGTCCCGCCCCACCACACCTTCGACCATAAATAACCGAGCGTCTCCATCATCTCCATCACGAACGCCCAGCCAGCCACAGCAGAAGAACCATTGATAGTCAGTCAGTGTTCCCCGTTGCGAGCAGCAACAACAACAAAAAACGATTGTTGACGATGATCGCGTGGGGCAAATTCATCACGTCCCACGTGCTCACCCATGCCGGTGGCATTTTGTTTATTGGGGGGAAAAGCTCCAATTTGTCTTCAGAGCTCGTTGTGGCACACCGCCTATAGTCCCTGTTGGAGCTTTAATCGAATTAAACTTTCTCACCGCGGCGGTGAAGTGAAGAGAGTCATGCGAACAAGTTGCTCATTTTTTTTCGACCGAGAAAACTTTATCCTTTTGGTGGTATAACTCATTTAACGTTTTGTTTCGTTTTTTTTTCTCTTTTCAGTCTAACGAATCAAGTAGTAGCGTTAAAGGAAATCAGGTTACAGGAAGAGGAAGGTGCACCATTCACTGCGATCCGGGAGGCGTCCCTACTGAAAGAACTGAAACATTCGAATATTGTGACATTGCACGATATCGTACACACGCGGGAAACGCTGACGTTTGTGTTCGAATTTGTGGTAAGTTTTGATAAGGGGTGTATCGAAAAGTAGTTATAAAAATTGATGCGGTATTACGCATAAAATACTGTATATATCTTTAGCGGGGAAGCGCCATTTGGTTGGTTACATGGCAAAAAATGTATTCGGGTCATCATTCCGGTGGAAAGGTGGATCAAAAGGCGGGAATTGAATTTGAGACTAAAAAAAAAATTCGCACACTGGGGGAGAAAAAGGGTACTTACAACCAGATTGCGAAAAGAGTAAATGTTCACCCGGCAAGTGTAAAACGCATCATCGAAAAGTTTGGTAAGGAGTGCTCCCTCAAGGATTTACCAAGAAGTGGCCGGAAACCCGGCTCCAGCAACCCCGATTTGGACCAAAAAGTTGTGGATTATATTCAACGGAACAAATCTGCCTCTACTCGCGATCTAGCCAAGAAGTTCAGGACCAGCATCGGAATGATTCAACGAATCAAGCGCAGGAATGACTTGAAGACGTACAAAAAGCAGAAAGTGCCCAAACAAACTCCGGAACAAAAGTCTCGTGCCAAAACCAGGGCTCGAAAGCTGTACAGCTGCATTTTGGACAATGTCGACCAGTGCATTTTGATGGATGACGAAACATACGTTAAAGAAGATTCAAGAACGCTACCGGGGCCGCAGTTTTATACTAAATCTGTTGGGGAACGTGTGCCAACCGCAGATACGACTGTTGCGATGGAGAAATTCGGTCAGAAGGTGCTCTTTGTGGTAAGTTTTGATATCCATATCATTTTAGTATTTCATTCCTGTTTTTTCATCAGCGATTGCTCATAAGTTACAATTTCACAAATCAACGCTGTCAATTAATGAGGATTGTCTTATCAATGCGATGGTCAATACTTTACGTGATTAAATAATTTATATTATATTTTGACAGTTGGGGACCTCATTTGGAATCGGTTAGAAATGCTTATAATTGGACTTGAGCATGGGTCATGCCCGTACGACATGTCACGCTCATGAGGTGTAACAATACGACAAAAACATGATCAGAAAATAAACGCAGATCTAATTGCACGACATGATTTTGCTAGAAAGACCTGATCTGCTGAATCCAACTCGACTAAACATTGTCTGTTGTAGTATTTCTCTTATTTGGTCACGGCACTGTTGCTCGTTTTTCTGCAGCCAGACTTATGCGTTATTGCAATTAAATATTAAACATATTTTCAATGTAATGTTCTTATTGCAATATGTTTATAGGTTTTCAGTAGTGTGTGGTTAAGTTTTTTATATTTTATATGCTAACATTCCATGGATCAAGTTTGCTAGTCAAGTTTATTAAGCATCATCGAGCCTTCGATAATTTCCAATGTTGCTATGGGCAGTTATAAATTAACATTTCAATCAATTCTCAACATAGACGTTCTCTTTAGATTGTGACATCCAAGTAGACAGATTTCCCAACATAAGCTCTGTTTTCATAATCTAGTTTTATGAAGTAGGTTTTCATCTAATGTAGAGTATCAAAAAAAGGTTCTAGGAGCTGAGTTATTAACAAAAGAGAAAGCCGAGATTTGAAGTTTGTCATTGCTGTGCATGTAGTATGCATACAGTAAAAGTTGTTTCAAGTGGCTTTTGTAAACCAGCTTTCCACTACACTTGAGAAAAAGTAACAGAGAAACTTAACAAGAATATAACCCAGGTAAGCAATAAGCAGTTCCAAAGTGTCTTTACGGCAGCCTATCAAGCAATTAAGTCACCTTAAATGCAACATAAATGCCGCTTTTGGCCCAATATACGGCTGCTCTACTGCGATGCTATGATAATGCTTCATCAATGCTATTTTGAATTAGAAATGCTTATTACAGGCTACAAGCATTTAAATAGCATTTGAAATCCAACTTTACAACAGATAGCATTGCTAATATAATGCTTGTAGCATCTGAAATGCAGATTTAGGGTTGATTTACTGCATATGCTAATGCTTATTGGTTACCTGGGAAGCTTTAAAAAAGTCTGTTTTTCTCAATATCGCGACATTATAATGAGAAATGCCCACTTCAAAAACGTTCTAATATCGATGGATGCTACTACTGCTAATACTTGGCTTTCATACGCCCTTAAACTAGTGTTCTTTAAAACACAATCTTAATTGAGGGCTTTCTTCGCCACTCCAAAACATCCAATCGCAAGTGGTGGAAAGCACAATACGCTTATGCTCCAGGGCAGACGAACGAATTTCCTACCCGAAAAGACATTCGACTGCATCGGGAATCGAACCCTTGACAACCAACTTGTTTACGAACTACGCTATGAGGTCACTATGGATGCATGGATTTTGCCACTATTGAAATCAATAATTAATACCAAAACATAATTGAAGAGTTGATGAATGAAACAGTTTAATCTGAGAGAATTGACAGGAGACTCAAGCAGTATTTTTTTTTTTTTTGCTTTTTTGTTCACTGGCCTTTACTGGTAGATAAACCACCACATGTCAAACTTACTATATTCAAAATGTTCACACTGTCACTCTCTTTCGGAACTATCATTTCTATACTTTCGTCTCCTATTCTTTTACAATAATGTTCACCTAAAGTCAAATATTGACAATATTAACTAAACATCTTCTAAACTTTGTAATCTCGTTCACTCACGTTGACAAAAATCTGATTATAAAAGCGCCCGTGCAAGTTTGACCATTCCAAAGGGAAGTCGCGATGATAAACTCGGTTTAGGGCTGCTCGACTCCAATTTATCGAGCGTCCTACACTTCCTAGGTCTTGCTCCACTTGGTCTAACCACCTAACTCGCTATAGTCCCCTACGTCTTGTACCGACAAACACATTGTTTTCGGGATTTTGTCTGGCATGCTTAGTACGTGTCCCACCCATTGTACCCTGGATACTGGGTTCACAATAGATTTGCGCCAGCTCGTGGATAATTCACCCCCTGCTGGGGTGTATTAAACAAATGTTTTACCTGTTGTTGCAGAAGCAAACAAACAAATAGTAAAGAATACAAAACTATGGCTTATTTGTGCAAAAGTTTAGGCCACGCACAGCTCGAAAAAGTGGAATAAATTTCTGTCTAATAAAATTTGACCATAAAATTTTACATTCTAAAACGTTAAAAATTTTGGGGTTTTTTTTAAGTTTTTGCCTAGCTTTTTCCACCCATACATATTCCGGGGGGGGGGGTGGGGGGGGGGGGGGGGGGGGGGGGGGGGGGGGGGGGGGGGGGGGCTTTTCTCTTTTTCTTTTTTTTTTTTTCCACACCGGGGGGGGGGGTGGTTTTTGTGGGGGGGGGGGGGGTTTGGTGTTGTTTTTTTTTGGAGATAGGGGGGTCCTCTTGTCTTTTTTTTTTGATGTGGGGTTTGGGGGGTGGGGGGGGGTGGGGGGGGGGGCGTTGCTGGGGGAGAAAGCATATGTATATTTTTATGTATACTAGCTGAACCCGGTGCGAGCGCTGCTACGCTTGCAACTAAATGAATGAAAATTTCATAGAACTGTCGCGTTTATGGTTGTTTTTCGGAATAAGTTTTGTTAAAATATTTTCGTTTGCCAATGTGTGACTTCGATTATAGAGTTTTATTTTTATTTTGTTTTTATTTATTGTTTTGTTTACGTAGCTGCGTTGCATAAATTTATCGAAATTAACATTGTTGTTTCTAGAATGAAATTTCTTCACTTTTTTTCAATAGTACATACACAGAAAGAAAAAGTGCAGTAGTTCCAACTATTTTAGTTGACTACGCCAGTTTTTCAAACTACTATGGCAATCTTCAATAACTTCCGTATAAACAACTGCATTTTCGTGAAAACTACCATAAATTTGGATAGGTCATAGTATTTTCTACTGCAATGTTTACATACCAGTGTATTATAATAGTAGAACTTAACTAAATTATTTTCTGCCAAAAAATGTAGGTGTGTGTTTTTTTTTATTTATTCCTCGGATCGGAATTTTCTACCATGGCTTTTCTTTCTGTGTAGAAGCCTCTCATTGACCAAAATTGTATCTTCAAACTACGCTGAATACTGTCAGTTTGAACGTAATTTTCACTTGCATAACTTTTTGTGAATAATGTAGCACTAAGAGTAGCTCAAGCATCGCCCCTTCTTGACTAAGAAGGGGTTCAAACTTCTATCAGAACATGCTTCTAACCCGAGAATTACACAATTTTGTTTTGTAGTAGCCTGAATAATTCTCAGAACTATTTTTTATTTGAAGACCGGTCATCTTTCATGGCTTTTGACGGCAGTTTCCATTTTTTTTTATTATTCCAGAAGGGGGAGGGGTCTCAAACTATCCTAGAAAAAATCCTCGCTTCAAAAACCCCCACATGCCAAATTTGGTTATATTTGCAGGATTACTTCTCGAGTTATGCAGACATTTGTATTTCATTTGTATGCCAACAGGGGTCTCAAACCATCATAAGAACCTTCCCCGGCCTCAAAAACCCCTGCATACAAATTTTCACGCCGATCCGTCCAATTATTGTTTATTTGAGTTCGAATTTGGTTTATTTGAGTTCGAATTCATAAAACAAAATCCCAAAAATCCCCACATGCCAAATTTAGTTCCATCTGCTTGATTAGTTCTCGAGTTATGCAGAAATTTGAGTTTCATTTGTATGGCCGAACTTCTCAGAACTATGTTTTTATTTGAAGACCGGTCATCTTTCATGGCTTTTGGCGGCAGTTTCCAATATATTTTTTATTAGTTCCAGCGGAACGCTCGCTTGCATCCAAATCACCTCAGAATAATGCACAGCATCCACTTTTTTCCGATTTCGAGGTTAACTTTCTGTTAAAACCTTCACATGTTTCCTTTTTCTTCTCTTAAACTTAATCTTGCGTTGAGAGATAAATCCATGTTTGTTTGGTAACTGAAAAATTTATCCACAAAATTTCGTAACACGTTTATCGTTGATTTACTTTATTATCAATGATGAATAAAACGAATAAAATAGTTGAAATTTTTTGGGAAATTAAAAACAAAAATGACAGCGGATAGAAAAACATGCCCACCCGTTGGCAAGGCCTTCTTCGCTTTTCTCGTTCAAAATTATGAGGCAATTTTAAAAGTGTTATATGCAAAATCCGATCTTTCTTAGCAATATTTCTTGCAAGTTGCAGCTTCGGGTCGAATGAAATACAGTTTTACAGGCATTAATATCCACATCACAATGAAAATTAAGATCTGTTTTCTGTATACGAGCATGTTTCAATTTCTTTGAAAACGAATTGGTTTGACAGCGTAAACGATTTAATTTGTAATAACCATTTAGTTACTCATTTATGCTATCCAACATCCCACTTGGCTTACAATGTTTCGCCACGGAACTCGGTTGAGGGATCCTTGTCTTCAGTTCATCGAATATCCTATACTTCCAAGGTCTTGCTCCACTCTAAGGCTTGAGTCATTTAATATCTGGACGTACTGTTTATTTTATTACAGTACTCCTAGTGGCCGGATCTGCAATGTTTTGACAGCAGTTTGTTTCGAAATGTTTCCTATTTCAGTACTGAAAAGTTAGTCACGATTAATTTTGTTTCAAAGAAGGTATACGTACTTGAAACCAAAAATTAATGTTGGCCACCAGCTTCGAAAATCCGACGTTTTCAGGTTCAAAAATCGTTATTTCGTTGAAATTGGCTCAATCTACGGCATACAGCGTTCCCAAACATTTCCGTGAGCGGCATACTATCTATCAGCAAGATCTTAGCAAGCGTTATAGTGGAACTAAGTATCAGAAGTTGCATTTGAAGGTGTTGAGCAATTCAAAGCACCGTCAGAAGGATTCGTCTGTGAGAAAGATTTTGATCTTTTCGGGCCACAAGGCAACCAAACACGACACTGAAGCAGAATCTAGTGACCAAAAGACGTCCCCGGAAGTTGTACAATGAGGTATTTACGAAGCACGGAGGATGCATCTTCATGGCCTACAAAACGTACGTCTTCTGGATTATGGGTAGCTTCCCGGAAAAAAGCTATGTTAAGACTTTGGTATGTCCCTAGCGAGTTCAAATTCCTCCAGCTCAGGTTTTCTTGACAAAACAAGACTAAAATGTGCACAAAGGTATTTTTTTAAACAGTGTTTGTTTTCGGCGATAATTGCAGGATGGAACAACTTATCGTCCTTATTCGAATCACATTTTTTGTTTTGGGCAAATAGTAATCATATGGCAGTTTTTCAAAAAATTCACAATTTTTTGTGTTAATGCTCAAAATTTTAAAAACTGTATTTTGACCACTGCACGGAAAGATAACACATGCAAACAAAATCGAAGCAGTAAAAGTGGAACGTTTCCCCCGTGTAAAAAAGGCTTTAGTGTACCAGCAGGAGTGCTTGAAAAACGTATTCTTCCATCCATTAACATTAGAGCTCACAGTGGACGTGTAATGTTTTGGCCTATAGAGAAACATGGGGCAGTTGTCAAACAGAAGTTGAAGAAGGGTGGAACAGAGATGAATAGATTGTGGAACAAATGGCCGCTCAGATTAGCCAACAAAGTGTTTAAAAATATGATGAGTTGTATTCGAAGCAAAGTTCTAGATTTCATCAAAACCAATTTGGAATAAGGAATGTATCGAAAACAAGCTATCCACGTACATTTGGGTTGTACGCGTGTATTTGATGGCTTTAGAGTGTGCATTATAGCATGCAGTGCGTTTGACTGCCATGTTTCGTTTGTTTACTTGTTTGCACGGTTTAAATTCTTCATTTTCAAAATGTCGTGCATTGAAAAAGACGTGAAAATTAAGGTTTTGGAAACACGGTTACGTGAAAAGGGTGAACTATGCGACCATTGGCGAAGCGCTTTGGCATTCATCACGCGAGAATAAAATCCATCTAAGCTTGGGGAACACTGTTCTTTGATTGCACTGCCTGTAAAAGGCAGAACCCTAAACTGGATCAGCAAGTGATAGCTCTAATTCGGAAGAACAAATCAATGACGATCCTTGATTTGGCTAATTAAGCGGGATCCAGCGTCGGAATGATTCAACGTATCAAGAAACGGAACCACCTGAAGACCTACAAGAAGCAGAAAATCGCTAAACAAAGTGCAGAACAGGAGCAACACGTAGAAACAAGGGCCCGGAAATTGCATTCGCGAGTTTTGTAGCGACCAGATGCATGTATTTTGATGGACGACGAGACCTTTGTCAAAGAGGACTCAAAATCCCTTCCAGGTCCACAATATTATACTGCCGTCGTATGGGAGAATGTAAGCGATGCAGACAGCTCGGTTCAAGTGGAGAAGTTTGGTCGAAAAGTGCTGGTATGGCAAGCAATATGTTCCTGCGGTATGAAGTCTATCATTTTTTACACTACCGGAACAATCGATGCGAAAATCTATCGATCTGAGTATCTGCAGAAGAGGTTGCTGCCTTTATATCAGAAGCATAGTACCTCTCCACTGTTTTGGCCGGACTTAGCGTGGGCTTATTAAGCCAAAGCAACTCTCAATTGGTTCACGGAAAAGGGTATAGCTTTCGATGAGAAAGACATCAATCCGCCAAATTACCCTCAGCTTTGGCCCATCGAACTCTATTGGGCGACTGTGAAGAGGGTCTTCAAAAAGACTGATAAAGCAGCTGAGAATATGCAGGGGTTCAAAAAAATTTGGGCTAAGGCGTCCAAAAATGTGATGGAACACTTGTCCGGAACTTGATGAAAAGTGATCGATCAAAAATTCATAAATTCGGGAAAGAATAATATTAATTTCATCCGGTCTTCACAATGTTCAAGATCAATCCCATACAATAAAGAATCTTCCATTTGTTTGAATAAAACATCATATTTTTATATGATTTCAATGAAAAATATGTGGATAACCTATTTTCGATACAGTTTTTAGGCTGGCGGTTGGACCGGTGATGGAATGCATTGGCTTTGTCGGGACCATATCGGTTCTGTGGCAGATAGGACTGGATATTGGCTTCTCTTTTGATAAATTTTCTTAAACTGGATGCCTTGGCTAGGGTTATGAGTGGAACTTCTTGATCGCTGGAAATATCCACGAACATCAATAGTCTTTTCACACTGCTGTCAAATTTGAGGGAATTTATATCTGTAAATGAAACTAGTTCGTTTTTGTGCAAAACTGGTTTAAATGTTGTTCACTAAATTATCTCATAGATAAATCGGCCAGTTTAAACCTTTGTCGGGGTAATTGCCGGACCATCATGAAACGAAATATGATGATTATTTTATTTTATTTAGACGCAAGACAATAAAAATGAGATTTATATACATTTTTGGTGAAGCAAGTGAAAACAATAATGACTCTTGCTCTTCTGATGGATTTCAATATCAAAGTTCAAATAGCATTTCTTTAATGTGAAAATCGTTTTTCACATTGCTTATTCGATTTATCACCCCATGTCTTAGGATGACATCGGCAGTAATCCACTTCCGATGGAACCACCGTGAGAAAAACAATATATTTTCGGGTCTTGCTTGGGAAATAAAGGCATTAATCATTGTTCCACGTTAAATTCAATTTCATCTTGTGTCAATCTCCTTTAGTTGCCCGTTTGCCAGTGGATGTGAATTTGACAAGGATCCATTCGATCCAGTAAACTCTTCCAGTTATTCAAAAGCTTTGCTTCAATGCCAATTGGCTTGGAGAATCCGACATCCATCAACCCCTTATTTATGGTCCCCTGAGTAATAAAGCTTCCCTCCTTTCGAAATCGAATAAAAGGCCCATGTAAAACAAACGCATATCCTGTCATGAATTTTACAACAGAGGTAGTCCACAGTAACAAAGGAGTAAGCATATCATAAAAGCAATCGAAGAACAAAGTTTCTAGCCTCGGATTTCCGGCACGAATCCTGCCTTGCATCCGGAAAAGCGGTTTCCCACACGCACCTGGTTCATCGTGGTAGTATCAATTTTCCACTTCAATTTGATTTATTGCCTCTCGCTGTGTGTAAGCGTGCGGTCGCTGGGCAATTTCTTGTGCCGTAGTTACCTAGATGTACGCCGTATAGTGAATGTGTAGCGTTTGCTACAAGAACTCAATTGCTTTGCGGTGTCCTGGATTTTCGCACATCGGTTCTAAGGGACTGAACCTAAGCGAATCATTCCAAATGGGGAAGGAAATCTAGGGTACGAATTTCGTTTTCCCATCCATTTGCCATCCACAGTGAAATGATTCATGGCTCCTTGAGTGTTAGAAGCAGTCGCTATCTATATGGGGGAAGTGCGCCTAATGGTATGATGATGATACCGGATGTTTGTCGGTTCTTCGCACTCGCAGCAGTTCGGAAAAGAGATGGAGCTTTCTGCACAGTAACGGGCAGGTTTGAGCGAATTGAGCTCCGGAACAGGTGATTTCGGGGAAGGAATGAGTGTGGTGAAAACACATAAATTACAGCAAAACTCGACTTAACCAACAACAGCTGTAACAGTCGCATGAAACAACAATTGCAACATTGTATGCCTTTGGTACTGATGAGGTAGAGATTGTGAAAATATGGAGGGTGGTGAGATCTTTATAATGTAGCACACTTCGTTACTATGCTTTATTCATAAGACAAACGTGAAAAACTGAAATAAGGAGCATTTTTCATGAAAGAAGAAATGGTTTGACGAAAAAAAGTTTGTTCCACCATATTTAGGCACGTATATTTAGTAAAGTGAGTGTACCGTAATGGCACCATATTTGGTTTGTGCTGGACGTACTTTAATACTCTATCGCACTTAAAAAAAGACTACCAGGATTATTTTAGATAAGAAGTTTGTGTCACATGCAATGAATGATGCTTCAATACGCATACATATAGTCGAATGGCGAATTCCATTCCCAATATGTCTATAGTTAGCGTTATACATTCAAAATAATAACCCTCGAATTCTAAAAAAAAACTACACTAAATTTGATATTCCCATCACTGCGTCAAACGTGGTGCCTTTACGGTGGCATTTTTATGCAATAAATTTCACTCAGATCAGAGCATACGGCAATCGAGATGCCTCGTTACCGAACTTTATCGCAGCCAAGAGCCATAAGCACGATTTACCGAATTTAATTAATAATTAGAACAAGCATCTTCGGGGCTTCCACATGGGAAGCGGTTGTAATTTATAGTCTTTCGCGGAACGTTTCCTGGCTGGCCGGTATCAGCTTGCAATTGAATTAGTGATTGTAATTTGCCTTTCTCTGCTTTTCTTTCTCCTAGAATACCGACCTCTCGCAGTATATGGAACGGCATCCGGGCGGACTGGATCATCGGAACGTGCGGTTGTTCCTGTTTCAGCTGCTGCGGGGGCTTTCCTATTGCCATAAGCGACGAGTGCTGCACCGAGACGTGAAACCACAGAACCTGCTCATCAGTGAAATGGGCGAACTGAAATTGGCCGACTTCGGGCTGGCCCGGGCTAAGAGTGTTCCAAGTCATACATACTCGCACGAGGTTGTCACGCTGTGGTATCGACCACCAGGTGAACGGCTGCCGATTCGTTGTTGCTTTTGACAGTCGATGTTTAATGGTTTATTTTTGTGTGTTATTTCTTTTTAGATGTACTGCTAGGAAGCACTGAGTATTCGACCTCGCTGGACATGTGGGGCGTCGGGTGTATATTTGTGGAAATGATCACCGGCATGCCAACTTTCCCCGGTATCCGGGATACGTACGATCAGCTGGACAAGATCTTTAAAATCCTCGGCACCCCAACGGAGGATACGTGGCCGGGCGTAACGCATTTACCAGGTTATAAGCTACATATGCTAGGTAGGATGAGATGAGCTGTTGAAAACATAGTAATCTGATAATCTGCAATGACGTGTTGATTCATTTCCGCAGGTTTCTTCAAGGCCCGAAAGCTAGGTTTAAGTTTCCCCCGCCTGTACGATATTATCGAAGGTGAGATGATGGCTAGTGCTTTCCTACAGCTGAATCCGGACAATCGGATAAGTGCTGAAGAGGCACTGCGACATCCGTACTTTAATCCGTTGCCAAAAAAGTTATACGAACTGCCGGATGGTAAGTGATTGTTACGCTTTACTCACGTTGGATATTAACCGTTGTGTCCAACATAAAAAAACACCTTTAACCCATTTTCGCCGTGCTTTGCGAAAAAAAAAATTTCAATAAGTGAGTCTTGAAAAACTTACTTTAGTTCATTCATATTTTTTCCAATTAAACAAGATTTGCAGATTTGAACTAGATAGAACACGCATAATGACACCCAGATAAGTCATAAACCAATTATAATTTTTCCTTGTACATTTTTGTCAACGTATTTTCATGTCGACCAGTAAAAGAATTTACATTTGATAATTGTTAGTGTACGATTCAAAATTTGTCTGAAAAACATGTGTCCCACATATAAAAGTGACGGCTGACACTGACACAAACAGTGTTTGTTTTGTAGATGGTTGAGATATAGAGGGGAAAAAGCCTACGGATACACCTTCTGAACATTATGAAAAATATGGCGGTATCTTACGGACACAGCACATACGTTTTTTTTAAAGTAACGTTACGTATACACAACTGAGGAAGAAAATGGGTTCAGAGGCCAACAGGGAACATTTATACCCACGGAACTAAAATGACCATTACTATGAAAATATTCAACCGATTTGGATTTTTTAGCAGCTCTGAACTCAGCAACCCCACCACCTTTGTTCAAATTTGTCTTATATGTCCGATGGACATCACCCGTCTCCGGGAAACCCAGATCTCCGGAACCATGTTCCGAAAATGGGATACTTATAAAAGATTCCAACAGAAAATCAGCAGTAATGATACTATAAGTTGTGCAAATAATACACAGGAATGTGTGTAATTGCCATATGAAAATACGGTTACTTGACCCTGGAACGGTCACTTCGGAGCAGGATCCCATGGGGTCCTGAGCTACTAATATATTCCAAATCGGTTGGATATTTCCGTACTAATGGTCATTTTACTTTCATGGGTAAAAATGTTAAAATGTTCCCTGTCGGCCTTTTACGTAATAAAAAAATAAATCACAGGAAGACATCCCCCCTCCCCCCCTTGCTATTCCCGCATTGTTTCCCTCTTAGATGATAAGTTTTATGAGATATGAGATGTCAATATGCTACTGACGGATTCCATGCCAAATTATCGATAAAAGTCGAATTTTTGAAATGATTATCTCCGAATGGGATGTTTTTTTTTTTGTCGTAGAACCACTGAGTCCACTAAATTGAGCTTTTGTGGTAGATTGCGATAATACATTGCATAGGCTTTCGGTGTCGGAAACTGATCATTTTCACTGATTGAAAAAGAAAAAAATGATTCTCGAGTAAGTTTTGCAAAGGTCGTAAGTGTTTTTGCACAAGTTTTATTTAAGCAATTTTAACTCGAAAAATGTTGATTGTATGAAAACACTGTCTGAGAACGAATTGAAGAGAACTAATAGAGGTTTATGGAGAAAATATAAGACTGGTCGAAAAAAAATGTTCCATAGTATAAACTTGATAATAAACCTTTAAACCTAAAATAAAAAATAATCAATGTGAATATCTTTATTTTTTCGCCAAAATTTTACCACAAAAACTAAACATCTAAACGCGCATTTTCATGACTCCAGCTGGATGGAGAAGTTTTAAACAAAAAAGTTTCTGAAGAAGATATTTTGGGTATATTTCCAAAAACTTCCAAATAAACACGTGTGTTTGATGGCAAATTATGATTCCTGGGCCAATTTTAACCACAAAATCTGCACAGAATTAGCTTCCTATGTATCACCGTTTTCGAGATTTTTAAACTCAAAAAACATTTGTGTTTTGTCGTGTTCAAAACTTTCTCGTGATTTTCCATCAGCTACAAGTGGTATTCCCAATTGTAGATGCAGTGACCAACAATTTACTTTTGAACATCAGGACAATCGGATAAATTGATAGAATGAATTTTTGATACCCAGTATTGGAAGCTTTATCAATACACGTTGGAATGCATACCTGAATAGCATACATACCTGAGGCAAAGTACCATCGCTTGGGTATATAAATGCGTTGTCATATTACAAAGAGGATCAGTTGGTAATCATTTGTGATAAAAAGTACTGTTAAAATGTCTACAAGATTTTCACAAGAAACCATTTCCTGGCACACTGTGCTCACAAAACATCCGTAAACTTACCGCAAAAGTGATCGATGCATTGAATTTAATGGGGTGCAAAGCTCGTTTAGACACGTCTATGTCAATTTGTGATTCGTGTCGATTATTCAACAATGTGAACATAAACATCTATAACGATGCACAACTAGTTGAAGAATCACGACCATCTGGGTCAAGGAACTATCTGGAAGAGGTACCGTCAGCTACATCAATAGCATCAGCTTCGGCTCAGGAAAGCGTTACACCGAATTTCTCCATTCTACATAACGTTGAATTGTTTAACGCCGGAATAGCTGAGATTAACGTTTCACCAGTTTCTACAAGGAAGTTGAAAAGTTCAGCTTACCCCCGAAAGAAATACACGTTAATTGCCATGTGTGATTACGATACACATATTTTTGGTTTCAAGTCAGAGATATTACGTATACATATTTTTAGTTTCGAGTCAGACGGGGACCAGAATCAACTGAATACATAGGTTTCAAAGAAAATAGTAGCAATATTCTGGGCTTCTGCTCCTTGGCCGCATTACGGCGGCGGCTGAGAAATAGTTACAGTTTTCCCTTCAAACGTCAAACCATGGGTACAATTGCAACGGCACCTAATTTTTTTCAAAGCGCATCTAGCATCATCTTGCAAGCTTACGGCAAGTGTTGCATACCAAACAGTTATTTTAAAAATAGCTACCTTCATGAAAAATTTATATTTTAAACGCTAATAACTTAATCATTTCTCGGTATGTTTTCAAGAGCTGGTGATGATCCAGCCTTAGGCTGAAAGCCACCGTAATATAAGAAGAAGAAAAAGAAGAAGAAGAAAAAGGAGGAGGTCGAGATATTTGCTTCAATCAGTTGGAAATTTTCGCGTTGGAATTCGTGTTGGAAATTCAAAATTATCAATAATTATTGACTTTTAATGTCCAAACAGACCACCAATTATATATAACGCGATAAAAATAATGGTCTCCAGCTGGTCAATCATATTACCACAACCATATAGCCAACACATCGTACAACTATTCAAACCAAACGTCCCTTTCCAGTGCGTAATGATGTTTCGCTACGAAACTTGGTTTAAGGGTCGCCTAATAACATGTTGAACATATTAATGCATCAAACGGTTTGTACGGAAACCCTGCGATCGTGACTGAAAGATGGAAAAATTTCCTCTTAGAGATATACCGGGTAAACAGTTGAATCAGCAATTTGTTTCGGATATTGGAAGACGTAGCATTTAAAAGAACGAAGCGTTAAATCATGCTTGAAGCGTGTCCGAATATAAATTTTGTATCGTCACACAAACGTTATAGGTTTAACAGAAATCCAAACAAAACCTTTTCTAAACATTTATTTTCCTCAAGTGTGTTTCTTTACACTTTTGCAATAATCGATTTAAATTTCACCTTCACGCCCAAACTCTCGGACCTTTGACTTTACTCCTGCCATCAACGTTTGAACAAGCTTCTCTCCTCTGGTTTTGTAAGCTTTTGTCCATTTCTGCTTGAAGTTTCGAATCGATTTTGACTCTCCTCCCATTTTACGACAATCAGCTTTCATTATTGCCCGAAATTTCTCGATCGGTCGGAGCTCGGGACAGTTTGGAGGATTAATTACACGAGGGCCCTCAATGAAATTGGGGTGTTTTGAGAATGCTGCTTTAGAAGTTTTGAAGGCATTCTTTGATGTAGATTTCACTGTCAATATTCCCAGTTGACATTAATGGTTGGCTGATTTCACCGCAAGTACAGATGGTTTGCCAAACGAGATTTTTTTTTCGCACATTTTTCTATCTTCTGTGGTTATAGATCGCAGCAAGCCGTGCTTCGAAACTGACGTGTTTTGTTTTTTGCTGCGTCGTTTTCGCGAAAAAAATCAAATAATAATTCGTAATTTAACTTGAGCTAACAGTGAAATCATAAAATCTCCGCGAAAATTGTGTACGCCGTAGTGAATATAATCGATTCCCTCTCGAAATGTGTGAGTGTCGGTAGTGTTTCCCCGTTTTTTGTTTGTTTTTGTGCTTCGCCCCCGCACCCGGAAGAAGAGTGAAATCAGCTTAGTTTTGGTTATTAGTGGTAATATTGTGACACTCGGGCATAATTTATTAGTTTAGAGGGTTTTTGCGCTTTGTCGCGAATGAATCGATGATTATTAGCAGTTTTGAAGCTCGATATAAAGTCGCCACATAACGGGGATTTGCATTATTGGCAGAGTGTGGAGTGAAAAAAAAAAGAAGACTAGTGCAATGTAGAGAACGGCCATTTGCTGGTAAGAAACAGCAAACGAAAACAACGCGCATGGGCGGGTGAAAAGCTTGCACATAATTTTAGGTGCATTCATCACGGGGTGTACAGAGTTTTGTTATGTAGGTTGCATATCTAGCGGGCGGTTTAGTAACGTTAATTTTTGGGCATATTTAATCGCGAGTGCATGAAATTAATCACGAATCAACGTCGAAAATTTTTATTTTTACGAATGAACAAGATAGTGTGAGGAGGCGGACATGGGTGAGATGTATCTAACTATATAACAATAATCTTATTTTCAAATAATACTAAATACGTGCCTGGTTTGGAAATTTTAAATTTCCAAATCTGGAAATGTGTTGCAGTGCCCTTATCCAAATGATATCGGTAATGTTTACATGCGGGGCTTATTGTATGTGAAAGTAACCTCGGAATGGGCGTGACTCTCCAGACATTCTGAAATGGGTTGCTGGATCTGCAGTAGAGCTATCACTTTCTAGCTCCCGGATTAAAGCTGCTTCCAATGGTCATTTGAATGATTGTTGTAAACAGATTTCTTCCATAATACCGTTGCCGGCCGATGGGTGTTAGATTGGACACACACACACACACACACACACACACATTTTTCTATCTTCTGTTGTTTGAACTTAGACTCTAGGCTTTCTTTGTCCTTCGTAGTGTAAAATTCATTACCAGGGATTTGTGAAAAGGCAGTCTTCACGTGTGTTTCATCGTCCTGTATTATGCAACCTGTATGTTTGGTTAACAACGAATCATATAGCATTCGGGCCCGCCCTTTCGCATTTTAAAGCCCTTTATCATCTCGGCGAAGTTTCTACTGGGCCTCAGTCCACATCTCACTTTAATGTCGTGCACAGTTGACTTAGCTACATCCCTTTTTGGCAACAACTTGTTGGGCTTAATCTTGTATACTTTCATCAATTGTTTCTCATCTTGTTTGTGGCGGTTCCCCTTTTCGGCTTTCTCTGACCCGTTTTGGTTTGTAGAAACTTCCTTACGACGACGAGAAGTACCGTTAATTCGGGTGAAATTGATCACTTTTGCCGATTTTTTTTTTAAATTCTTCCAGTAGAAGCATATTTTAGTAGGGAATTTATTTTTTTAATAAGTACTGTAGTATATACCAGACGCGCATAATAGTTCAACCATGTATGAATGAATATTTTAAAAGCACAACTATTTTTTTCATTAAAATACAAATATTCTATTCGGGCTGAAATTGATCACTTAGAAATCAAGACGACATTATTGATAAACTATATTCTTTTGCTTGATCCTAATTAATTTTCCGCCGAGTCCAAACACCAACGATAGGGAGATGACTTCATCTAGATTCTTGGATGGAGTTATGTACATGTTCTTTTAATACTCTCGTCTGCGTTCTTGAGAAGAAGTTTTAATAAAAAATTAAAAGTGTAAAAAATGAAAAAAAGCAAAATTAAGAAAAAAATCAACAAAAACATGGCAAAACATGGTAGTTAAAAGCCAATTAACTGCAATCATTGACTCAATTGCTATGCCCGACATAACAGCTTTAGTTTTGTTAGGCTTTATTTAAATAGCAAAATTTGGTTTCTTTTTGTTGGTCAATTCACGGTACTTTACTTTCTCGAACAGTTGGACCGGGGTTTTAAATAAAAGTTGGACACTACACCTGCTAAGGTTAGATATGTCAGAAAAGCCAAGTTCAAGCCCAAGATATTGGTGTGGGCGGTCATTTCGACCTTTGGCATATCTAACCTTTACGTACGTAAAATGGTTGCTTTTGTAAAAGTATAAAGATATTGTGAATTGGCCGGACCTAGCTTCGTGCCAGTACTCATAGGCCACTCTGGATTGGTTAACCGCCGATAACAAACCGTTTATTCGTAAGGAAGACAATCCCCCGCACGTAACCCAGGCACGGAAAATCGAGTCGTATTGAGCCATACTGCCCCAGTCGGTGTACATACCACACTGTCCCAGTCCCGTATTATCAGATGTGCCAAAAAAGTGGACCTCAAGGTGGCCCAGACCACGATGGCGAGGGGATCTTGAGGAAGAATGGCGATGAAGGGCTTCTATCTGTTTCACACCTCAACCGCACATTGTATGGACTTGTAAAAATGCCATAAAAAATGAATATGAAAAAAAAACTTGTTTTCCAAACGTGTTTTTAATTAGTCCCTCTACTTTTGACTCACCCGTTAGGAAGTTCGTTTGACCTAATGACCTGATAAAAACAAAATTGTACTTATTTGTGAATATTTCGAATACAAAATAGAATTTCGATAGGAATTTCGCTGTGAAACATATTTGAAGGATCTCTAAATAAATACTGAAGTTAGGATAAATCAATATAAAAAGCATTTCCAGTGTGAATGTCGCATGTTGGGTTTCCGAATCAAAACTATTCAAACCAAATAAACATAACAAGGTCCGCCCATCTTTTCAGTAAATGATTGCCCCTGAAAGTCATGGTTGAAAACAATAACTCATTGCCAATTGCTTTCCATTTCAGAAACGTCCATCTTCACTGTGGAAGGTGTGTACCTGCATCCGGAGCCGAACCGCCACCACCAACAGCATAAATGAGAGTTAAGACAAAGTAAAACCCTAGATGCAATACGTTATTATTGTTAGTAGTGAATGCACGTGCACAATGTGCCACCCCTGTTCTGCGTTCTGTGATCATGAAACATAAAAACAAAAGTGTAAGAAAGAAGAAACGTGTGAAATGTGAATTACTAGAGAGGAAACGCCGCGATGAAGCAAAACACTATCCGCAAAGGATTCAACTTGCTGGAACAAGCAAATGCGTAACGCAATTGTTATAGAAAGTTGAAACATGTTGAAATGAAATAAATTAATACTGAGTACTGCTAAGAGCGACAGTTGTGAGAAACTCTGTGGCAAAAACACGACAAACGAAAGAGTGAGGAAAGCCCACTTTCAAGTTATAATTTGCCAATGAAGGAACACTTTGAACTAGGCGAAACGAGGACCAGCGTCGGGCGCAACGAGTGGAGTAATTCTACCACGCTACCCCTTAGAGACATCAACATGTGCTGCTGTCCGAGCAGAACGCTATATCAAGTTAACTAGCTAATCAGTAATTAACCACCTAATTAAAGAGGCAACCTACTCCTACTGAGCATCTGTGTGGTAGTGTTGTTGAGTAGCAGGAAACGAACCAGTAGATATGCGATGAACAGAAAAGAAGAAAATGTCCACTCACATGCATTTTGATTGCAATTTTAAAAATATAAATCGATCGTCATCAAACAAAACAAGGAAAGCAAAACATCAAAATCATCATCAGTAGTGGCGCAAATCTAGGTCGACTTTCGTTCTTTTAATTTTTAAAAGCAATAGTGAATATAGTTTTTTTTTACAATAACCTTATTAACGCAAAACAAATGTATTAAAATGTTGGATTATAATTTTTATCAGTTTTCCACATCCAACGTTCCCAAATGGTTTAGTTTAAGTTTATTTTTTAATTACATCTTTGAACTATGTTGGAGTAGAAGAGAATGTATTAAGCCGATAATATTTCACTGTGAATTGTGCACACCACATATGCATACGGCAAACAAGCAGGTATCGTTCATCAGTTCCTGTCGAAGAGATCTCACCCGGAACTGAGGAGACATTGTGTAAAGCTAGGAAGCAGGATTGAAAAGTGATTTCATTAAAAGAGGAAATACTAAAACGAAAGCATTCATTTTTAGAGTGATGTCTCCATTATTCGTTTCATTTCATCATTTGTGCTCATGGGTCGAACAAAACTGTCTACCTACCTAGGTATGTAGGTGTTAAATTGTTTTGCCCTGTTCAGGCGTGCTCGAATAAGCTGTTGAACAGCTGTTAGTAGAAATGAAAGAAATGCGTTTAGAAAAAAAAACCATAGAAACTCGACCGCGAAGGCGGTGATCCCTGACCGGTGGGGTTCACTGGAATTTTGTGATAGTAAAGTAGATATGTAGGCGATTCAATTAGGTATGGACACCAGTGGGCGGAACAATATCCTGTGGTCTGTGAACCTCCATATATACATGGAAAGATGGTTTCCTCCGGCAGGATTGTAGTCTTCAATTGAGATGAGAATTCGTTCACTGCTGAACCACTGGGTCATAAATTATATAAATGCATTTAAGGATACTATTGACGTGGTTGATTTTCCATACAAGTTTTTCCAACACATCGCATTTTCACCGACCAATATCTTGTGAACTATAAAATTTACAATGTTTTGAATGCAGTAAATATTTGCTCAGGGGGAGCAAGCATTTCTTTATATTTACAAACCAGTTTCTGAACGACGAGATTTAATAAGTGCCAGTGAAAATGCGAAGTGCATGGACACTATGCACTTTCATGTAAGAGTAATATTTTAATGAATATTGAGAATTGAGCATGTTTTTCATTTCGATAAAGTAGTCATTTTTGCCTTGTTGGTAAAGATTCGATGTTTACAGCAATAATATTCATCCCATTTGCAAGTGAATTTGGTTTTTTGACTAATAAACAAGCAACATCAATATTGAAGGTGTGTTTTCTGGTACCAATTTAAAATAAATCACATAACCAGTGAAAGATATCTATTTGTAACATTATTGTAAAGTGCACCTAAATATAACCTGAACTGTGTGTCCAATAAACCCTGTTTGATAAATTGCATATAACTTATTATGTGACTTGTGATAGTTACATGATAATCGACTTTGGGGCGCAGGTTTTGATGGCACGAAAATTGTGCTTTTCTAAGTGCATTTGCACAGTTGTTCAGACTAATCTATCACCATTGAATAAGCTGCATAAGAAAATAGAAGAGTTTCCAGTATTCTGAACACGTATTAATTGTTCCTACAACTGAAATCTGGAAAACTCTGCAAGCGAATATCGACTGAGCATTCCAATCACTATTTCAATTTTACTTTAAGGATAAAATGTCGCGAAAGAAACTTTTCTCAAGGCTACACTGAATTAAAAGTTCTTGTCTCACCAAGCTATCACAAAAACCTTTCCCCATTGGTTTCGAATCACTGCTGCAATCGGAAAACTGCAAATGGCTATAAGTGTGGGTGCGCTAGCAAATCGACTAGAATGAAGTTATTTTTACAGTTTCAAATTGAGTTTTAGAAGACAACAAGATTAGAAAGAAATTTATTGAAACACTCAATAAAAAGAAATCTTCATTTATAAACATTTTGTTCTCTCAGTTTCTTTTCTTTATGTTTCTAACTTTCCGAAAGCTTTTTGTTGAACTTATTTACTATCCAACAGGATTGCGCTTATCAAACGAAAGAAGCAAGTTAGAGTGATTTTAAAGCAAACAAAAAAAACCCTCAGGGACCGAATATACGATTGAGGTTTTACTGTGTATATTTTTTACTCAACTTACATTGAAAACATTTCGTGTGAAACTCATTGACAAATTCTACAAACTTACACAAATCCCTCTCTTTCAGAGATCTATCAGAACGAAAACCAACTCTTAACGAACAGTTGATTGAGTTTTTCCATCAATACGATAGGCGTGCTCTCGTTGTGAATTTAATCCATCAGTAGAAACTCAAATTCTTACTATCGAAGTTAGCTTTTTAGAACATATTCACATTCCCTTCAAACTCTAGAAATATTAAACCTCTCAATCCATTAGGCAATGAATTAGTCAGCAAATTACACCTAAAGCTAGAAAATATATGCTATTCCACATGTTCCCACGCGTTTCTGTAGTGTAGTTTATAGACCAGTCAAGTGATGAGTTACGTTTGCTTTCACTGCTCAAGTTTTGTTGACGTTCATAAACATAGAAACCTAAAAAACAAAAATGAAAAAAATAATCATGAAAGTTCATTGTAGAGAAGCAAGCAACAACAACAACAAGGAGAACTAGTAACAAAGTAACAAAACCACAATTAATTGAAATCAAAATTTAGTAGAAAATGACTCTCGAGAAGAAAGAAGAAAGCAAAACGATAGCCAACAACTATTACCCAAACTTTTAGCTAGAGTAGCAAACGAAGTAGAAGTTATCTCAGCCGAACGGATTTTGTAGATGCACTACCGAGGCAAAGTGTAGAGCCGTGAGATTGTGAATGGAGAGACCACGAATGCGATGTGATTCAGTGCGAATGTTTGTCAGTATCGCTCCATGTTCCGGTAATTGAACCGGCCTTTATTTAGTGGATCCGTTTATGAATCATGTATGAAATTATGTTGACTATCGCATATTAATTTTGTGCGTTTATTAGTTTTATTGTGGCCATAGCTAGTGAGTGCAATTTGCAATATTAAGTATAGAATTAATTCAATGGGCAATGCAAATCTTAGCAAACGAGGCCTAACCTTAGCGCAGTCGGTAAAGGCGCAGTTACAAAGGAAAAACATGCTTCAGAAGGCTGGGTTTGATGTCCGGCTTGGTCTCTGATTATTGGTTATCATTGTACTTGCAACACAATCATACTAATGCAAAAAGGATACCTGGCTGCGGGAGCTCACAATTTATAACTGTGGAAGTGTATTTAGAACACTAAGTTGAGAGTAAGCAATAAGCTAATTGTGGAATAGGCTTGAAATGCTAAGAATAAAGAAAGAATGCAAATTTTATGTAAATGGAAATTCATGGTTCCGGATGTACAGTATTGGACAAAACATGTGCAACTCAAATCGAGCAAGTTACTGCAGTTGACGGTTCAGGAGTCTAGATGTTTGCTACATGATTATTGCAGCAATCAGCTGTCAACTGACAGTTCACCGGCAGTGTTTTGTTGACAAGAGTCATTTTGCGCTGGTCAAAACAAGTGCAACCTCTCGCTTTCTTGAACTTATTCCTCTAGAAGTGTTTAAAATGTGGAAAAGGTTTCGTTTGTTGACATAAGTGTTCTTACTTGCGTTATTGTACCATAACAAGGTAAATATTGCATGATAAACATTGAGAAAGGTCAATACTCATGTTTTCCTTATATTTATGCTTTTTTTTTTTTTTTACTTAAATGTTTATTTATAAGGCTCAAGTGCCGGAAGCATAACGGAGCCGAGTTCTTTTTCATTTTTACAACGAGAATAACTTACTTACTAGGTTAGTTTTGGAAAGCCGAAAAACTCGCGGCTTGGTCGAGGTTAGGGATTACAATGATTCGGGTAGGAATGGGGAAGTAGGAATCTTAACGTTGGCTTTCAACAGCAGATTGGCGATGCTGTATTGTTGCTGTAGGTCTGGCGTAGATGTTGCATTGCGTTAAGCTGTAACGATACAATAGAAGCGGTATTACGGGGGAGGGGACGAGGTGGACATGTTAGCGACAGCTAAGAGAGGATCAAACGAATACATCTATTTGTTTCAAGAACTTGTAAATTAGCCCCATATAGTCCAAGTCCAGCTTACCCAGCACGTCTCTGATATCTTCCTTCTCTGGTTTCCCTCGGGCCCGTAGGGATGCGCAAAGATCAGATCTGGCAATTTCGTAATCGAGGCAATGCCAGACAACGTGGTTGATGTCCTGATAACCTGCACCACAGCCGCATTGATTGGTGTCTGAGAGACCTATTCGATAGAAATGAGAGCCTAACGAGTAGTGATTGGACATTAGACGACACATTACCTTGATAAAATCCCGGCTAATATCCAACCCTCTGAACCACGATTTTTTCGATACCTGTGGGAGAATGGAATGTAACCATCTGCCCAAATCCCCTGCATCCCATTTTTGTTGCCAGCTGATCAAGGCCTGTTGACGGAAAATAGCAAAAAATTCGTTGAAGGCAATTTGTCGATCATAAATATCGCCTGCCATAGCGCCCACCTTGGCAAGTGAGTCCGCTTTCTCATTACCCGGAATGGAGCAATGAGAAGGGACCCAAACCAAGGTGATGGTGTAAGAATTGTTTGATAGGGCACTCAAAAGAGATCGTATTTCGCTAACGAAATACGGTGAGTGCCTTGCCGGCCTCATTGAACGAATAGCCTGAAGTGAGCTGAGACTATCCGTAAAAATGAAAAATTGATCAGAGGGAAGAGAGGCAATTCGCTCTAATGCATAGTGTATAGCCGCCAATTCTGCGACGTATACGGAGCAAGGATTTTGAAGTTTGAAGGAGGCGCTATGAATTTCGTTAAAAACACCAAATCCAGTGGAATCATTTGTTTTTGACCCGTCGGTGTAAAACTGCGCACTTCTGATATGGCCAAACTTGCTTGCAAAAATTGATGGAATGTACTCCGAACGGAGTGGATCTGGTATTCCACGAGCTTCTTGCTTCATGGTCAGATCAAAAACTACAGTAGAACTAGAGAAGTCTTGGGAGTAATCACGATTAGGAACGTTCGAAGAAGGGCTCACCTCCAGAGTCATGTACCAATGGTACAGTGTCATGAATTTAGTTTGAGGATTTCGTTCGATTAGCTTTTCAAAATTTTCAATTACCAATGGGTTTAGCACCTCACAGCGGATGAGGAACCGGAACGATGCTCCACAAAACGATCTGATAAAGGAAGAATCCTAATACCTCCAAACTCATAGTTGAGTTGAGTTCATCAGCTAACGCGATACGAAGACAACGGTACTGGATTCGCTTCGTTCAGATTGAGTATTCGCGGCGGATTGAAAAAAGCTACTATCGAGAACGACAGAATCTTGTACGATACAGCTTTATCAGATCTTCCGGGTGGGCTCCCCACCATGTTCCGGTGATAGTACGCATAAGTTTATTCGCTGCTGGCATTTTGATGCAGATACTTATTGCTTTCCCAGGTGCATTTAGAATCGAACCAGACCCCTAGGTATTTATAAGACAAACTTTGAGTTATTATTTTACCCTGAGTTGAAGCGTGATTGTGCTGGATCACGCTTCCTAGAAAAAACAACTAACTCTGTTTTCTCCGGGAGAATTCGATACCCAGCTTTACAGCCCAGGTAGACAAATTGTCTAGGGTATCCTGCAACGGTCCCTGCAGGTTGTTCGCCCCTGGTCCTACAAATGAAACAACGGCGTCATCCGCAAGCTGTCTTAGCGTGCAATTTTCATGAGGCAGCTATCGATGTCTCTAACATAAAAATTATAAAAAAAGGGGGCTTAAACAAGAGCCCTGGGGGAGACCCTTGTAGCTAATTCGTGAAGTTGTCGAAGACCCATAGAAAAGCTATTTTTCTCAGACAACAAATTTACAAATAGTTGTTTATAATGGTGAAAGGCACACTGTGGAATTTGTTGAAAGGACGTCTACACAAACTGAATCAAAAGCCCCCTTAATGTCCATAAAACTGAACCCATTTGCTCATTTTGAGCATAGGCCAGCTGTATTTCTGATGAGAGCAGCGCAAGACAATCGTTCGTTCCTTGCCTCTGCGAAACAATTTTAGTAGAAAGCCATTAGATTATCCATTTTCGAGCCGATGGAGATCATCTTCTCTAGCAGCTTCCGTATACACGACAACATCGCATTGACGATAAGAGTTGTAATCCGACGCGGCTTTCCCGGGTTTTTGTATAGCTATAACTCTAACCTGCCTCCATTCATCCGGAACAATTTCTTTCCAGGAACTGATTAAATAAGTTCAGCAAGCGCCTCTTTACGACGTCTGGGAGGTTTTTCAACAAGTTAAACTTGATTTTATCCATCCTGTGCAGAATTGTTGCATGAAAGAAGAGCAAGTGAGATTCGAGATCGAAAAGGGCGCATCCATTTCGTTACGATGGTTTGAGTATCACAATTCGTTGCACCGGAGCCGAATCTCCACTTTCTTGGCGAACGCGTAGACCCACCGGGAAGAGCTTTCCTTGTCTTCATTCACCGACGACGCATTTCGCATTCTTCTCCCGACGGTAAAGAGTTCTCACGACGTTTCACGCGATAGCCCTTCGACGAAGTGACGCCAATATCCGCGTTTCTTGGCCTTGGCGAGGCTCTTAAACTTACGCTCAAGAGTAATGTACCGCTCGTAGTTATCTCGCGAACCGCGCTTCGATATGCTTTAAACCGACTGATTTTTCAGGTGACCTCAGTCTTCGTCTCCCACCACGAGTGGGCGAACGTCGGCGAATTGTTGATCTGGTACCGGTTGCGTGTGCGTAATCGCACATTTGAGGATTAACCCGGATAAAACCGATACTCTTCCAACGGAGGAAGGACTTGACCGATTGCTGCCATCGATGATCGCTTCAGCGTTTTACCCCAGTGATCACTTCGTGAGGTCGTACATTCGATCGAGCGAGATTGACACGAACCATTGGTGTGATTTTGATAGGCAGGTGATACTCAGGGGATTTGATCACTTTCCAGTGAATAATATTAATTGATTGAGAGGTCTTTTCTTCCAGGGTTTGGAGGTGGAGCACGCGTGTTACTTCCCCAGTTTAAATGTAGTTGAATGTTGAGGTTAGTTCATCAGAACGGTTGTGTCGTCGGTGACCCCCAGGCTTACGTGAGATTTTCCTAAGTAACGTGGCTGGCTTGTAAGGAATAGTTGAAGGTCCCTGCGGGATTTGCCGTTTCGGCGGAGGTTTTGTTCTAAAACTTTTGCCTGTATCACTTGGCTCAACTACCAGGCCTGTTCGAGGGGAGTTTCTTAAAAGGAGGGAGCTTTTATCCCCAACAGCACCCCTCCATTAGTCCCTGATCCTGCCGAATAATTTATCTGGAAAGAGAAATCTTTTAAAGAGAGCATTCACAGAGAATACTACATAGATTGTGATAAAACTTAAAAGCTCAAATTTTTAGATACTTTATTTCCATTTAGTGCTTCGATTTCCCCGACCTCATTGGATAATTATATCGAAGTTATGATAAAAAGGCCATTTTGAAGACAGTTTCTTTAGAGAGGTTTTACAAATTAAGGATCATGTTGATGAGGTTTCTCGTTGTTAGTGAGACCTCGAAATGTGAAGATGAATTCCACAATCCCAGAAAGAGACATTTTTCGGATTCTTCGACTTGACACGGTGGTTCCAGATTCTTGGTAGTTGGCGTTTGGGCAAAAAACTGGAACAACTGGGGTTTTAGATGTTCCCGGAAGTGGTGGAAAGTACCAGCCATGGTTTAAAACCTGGAGGAGGAACTTTTTGCATTGCCACCACTTCTTGAATTGTTCAGAGGAGGGTGGGGAGCCTGTTCTACAGTCAGCGCGTTTTGAGATGCTTGCTGACGGTGCCGTTGACGTCTTGCGGTAGCGCGCTTTTCTTCGCTCCCGTCTGAACAACAGAGTACTCCTCAGCATCAAGGTTGAGCCATATATAATGGGCAGGGAAGAAAAGATTTTTGTCAGGTTGGGCTGGTGGAACAGCGGCGGTGCGATCTTTTAGTTTTCTGCATAAGAGCGCTTTGACCGCTGCTGCAATCCGAATTTCTGTTTCTCCCGCTCTTTACTTCGGGCATCAGAGAGATCATGTGGAGCTTCCCCACAGCTATACACTGGGGTCCGTACTGCAGGGACCCTCCACATGTTGCTCACCACATTTGCCGCACCGTGCTTTGTTACAGCAGTAAGGTGCAGTATGACCAAACGCTGGCACTTATCACAGTGCATGACCGTCGGTATATAGAGGAGGTCCATCCCGGGGGGGGTTGGTGTGGTGGGTCGGTTTTTGCTTATATTTATGCTATTAGACACCAAAATGGCTCCTGACAGCCTTGGATTGGAACTACGAAAGAAAATAATCGATGATTACAAGAGCGGAATGTCACAAAAAACGATTTGTGACAATACCTGGTGAAAAAATGAACCGTTTCAAGACTGTGCTCAAAATTTCGTTCAACCGGGAAGATTTCTGTGGAAGACCACGGTCCACCACGTCAAGAGAGGACTCTATGATCGTCAGCTGCATTAAGAAGGAGCCTTCCAAATCTTCCTTCAAGGTGCAAACGGATATACTGTTATCTGTATCGGACGGACAATCAGACGACGTGCCGTTGAAGCCGGATTATTCTCTGGACGCCCTGCGAAGAAACCTCTGATTTCACATAGGAACCAGAAGAAAAGACTCCTGTTTGCTCAATCTCATATTGGCTGGGATGTGCAGAAATGGCGGACGGTTCTGTTCAGTGATGCGTCGAAGTTCAACATCTTCGGAAGCGACGGGATTTGCCGTGTACGTCGACCGACTGGAAAACGCTTAGATTCACGGTACTGCCAGAAGACGGTGAAGCATGGCGGAGGCAATGTGATGGTCTGGGGATGTTTTTCTGCGAACGGCCTTGGTCCAATTCATCGAATCGATGGAATCATGGACCGTTTCATGTACAAAAACATCCTGAAAGATGTTATGCTGCCTTATGCTGAATGGAATATGCCATTAAAATGGATATTCCAACACGATAACGACCCCAAGCACACCGCCAAAGTGGTCAAACAGTGGTTTAAGGATAACTAAATAATGGTGATGGATTGGCCGCCCCAATCTCCGGATCTGAACCCTATCGAGAACCTATGGGAGATTGTGTATCAACGAATTGATCGTGAAGGTGTTCGAAATAAGAATCAGTTGTTTGCACAAATCCAAAAGGTTTGGGCAGCAATTCCACAAAACTTCATTGACCACCTGATCGAGTCTATGCCTCGCAGATGCAAGGCCGTAATTGAAAATAAAGGATTCGCTACGAAATATTGCACTTGTTTTGTCCAGGAGAAAAACATTGACTTTTTATTTTGTTTATTTTTTCATGAATTGTTATGTATGAATAATGATTTTTTTTTGTTATAATAAACATTAAAAGTGCTGTTTCTACAAACTAAAAAACATTTTTCTCCCAATTGATTTTTTATAAACCTTCAATGTAGAGTTTCATGATTGGGAAAGACTGGTTGTACATGTTTTGTCCAATACTGTACGTACTCGTATCTTGAAAAAAAAAATTCTCGAATACTTTTTAAAATGGACGTAAGTAACATTTGGACGAATATGAGAAAAAAAACATTGAATTTTTTTGGGTTTATTTTAATTCATATTTGAAAACCGAACATGTTCATCCCAATTGAATTCCACTGAACGGCTTATTGGTAAAATATATTACATCACTAAAAATCACACTAGGAGTGGAAATTGAAGATTCATTTAGAAAAATGTTTTTTACAACGGTCTGCGATAGAAAAGATAATACGTCATTTTGATAAGTCAGTATGATAAATGTCATGTTACATTCGTCAAAATGATACGCCATTCTGCGAATGACTACGCTCAAAAAAATCGACGCGTTGTTTCCACGTGAAATTTCACGTAACTTTCACCTGAACACGTAACCAAATCTTCTTCAGTAAAATCAGGTGGAATTGTACGTGCCAGTGAATTGTACGTAAAAAATCTCGTAACATTTATGTGATTTTCACGTAGAGTGTGGATTTACATGGAAATCACGTAGCTCTTACGTGAATTCCACGTGTTTATTACTGGTTTTGGTAGTGGACTAAAATGACGTGCGTTTCACGTGGAAACAACGTGTAGATTTTTTTGAGTGTAGTAATCCTCAGAGTACTCTGAGGATTACTACGAATGACAATGTTGTTACGTCGAAATGTTTCGTCAAGTTGTCATATTTCACACAGAAACGTCCAACTTATCAAAATGACGTTTATATTTTTTACTGCAACAAAACGTTGTGAAAATATTACTAACGCGTCGTTTAAGGAAATTCAAATGATATAAAAATGTTTCGCAAGTTGCTTTTCAACACAAGCGACGTATCTACATTATTCCCAAAAAGTGCAAAAGTGATGTAACACCGTGTTGTAAAAAGTTAGTTAAAACTTCCAAGAATAATCTATCAAAATGTTCATCAAATATGGGCACATATACATGATTATTTTATAGCATGCCATGAACAACGCGTTTGTTTACATTTTGCGACTTACGTCCTTTTGAAAAAGTACTCGAGAATTTTTGTTTGTGTGGAGTCCTCATCGCCCGGTGCTATCAACATCGACGAGAGACAACAACGCTTCGAGAACATTCGACAGCGATCTGTCAAGATCAAACACGTTTTTCTCTTTGTAAACTAAAATTAATACAGTCCGCTATTCTTTGAATTAACAACATTTTGACCCTTCGAACCGGATATTTTCGACCCACTATGGAAGCAATTCGAAAACGTAGCGATGTGCTTTTCAAGCGCATGAAATGGGAGCAGAATAATGTGAATGCATTAGACAGAAGACAGTTTCCTGCCGGCGAGGTCCAGGAGCGCTTGAACAAACTCACAGATCTTTTTGATCAGTTATACAAAGTGCAGTCGGAAGTGGAAGAGCAGTATCAAGCGCTCGAAGAAGTCATCTTGGTTTTCAATCTTCGGTTGGAATTCGAGGAAATGTATTAGGTTGTGAAGGGGCGCAACATCAAGCTAAAGGGTGTTCCGATCAAAATTTGGTCAAACAGTAGTGTGTGTGAGTCGATCAAAATTTTTATTAATAAGTCAAAATATTTTTCTCTTTCAAGTTCAGTTAATACAGAATACAGGAGAAATATTCAGCTAAGCTTCCTTTTTACCGAATGCGAATTGACGGGTCTTTCGTTTAACACCTGCCATAAGATTCTTCTTGTCCACTTTATTCGCCGCAGAACGCCAGTTTGCCTTGAACTGTTTCTCGCTCACAACAGCTTTTTGAGTCTTCTTAAGGTTCCGCTTGACGATGGCTCAATATTGTTCGATTGAGCGGAGCTCTGGCGTGTTGGGAGGGTTCTTGTCCTTGGGCACCACTTGAACGTTGTTGGCAGCATACCACTCTATGGCCTTTTTTCCGTAATGGCAAGATGCCAGATCCGGCCAGAATAGGACGGAACAATTGTGTCGCTTCAGGAAAGGCAGTAGAGGTTTTTGTAGGCACTCGCTCAGATAAATTTCTTGGTTGACAGTTCCGGTCGCAATGTAAACGTTGCTCTTCAAGCCACAGGTACAGATGGCCTTCCACGCGAACTTTGACAGTTTAATGTGCTTGAAAATATCTGCCACCTTTCCCCGTCCGGTTGCCGTATAAAATTCCTGTCCAGGAAGCTGTTTAAAGTCTGCCTTGACGTAAGTTTCATCGTCCTGTACCACGCAATCAAACTTCGTCAGCATCGTCGTGTACAACTTTCGCGATCGTGCTTTGGCCGACGTGTTTAGTTTATCGTCGCGATTTGGAGTCACCACTTTCTTGTACGACAGTCTAGCTCGTTTTTTAGCTCTATCCACGGTTGAAGGCGCCACTCCCAGCTTCTTTGCGACATCTCGGACGGAGAGGTTGGGGTTTCGCTCGAAACAGCGGCCAACTCTTTTTGTCGTGGCAGAGGCCTCCGGCTTTCGATTTCCCCCCGATCCAGCTTTCCTGGCTGTCGACAAACGTTCACCGAACACTTTTAATACGTTGGTAACAGTTGATTTAGCCACGTTCAACAATTTCGCTAGCTTGGCGTGAGAGTAGTTTGGATTTTCGCCATGCACGTGCAAAATTTTGATGCGATAATTCCCTTCCTTCGACGACATTTTGATAACTGAAGTGCTAACCTCAAAATCAAAATAGAGGCATGATGCTACACGCACACATTCTCAAAATGAGTGGTGTGCCAAATTTTTTAATGCATGATGAAAGGAAATGCGTCAAGTTTAAGTCGACCAAATTTTGATCGACACACCTTTTACTCGGTGAACACAACCACCAAGGAAGCAACAAACGTCGAACCACCGTGAGTTACTGATAGAGTCATTACGATTGCTGATGACGCCACAGGCTGCAGCCTCGAACAATGTGTCGCAGTTGGCTGGTTCCGTGAGCATTTACCGTCTGATCGCTGACGCTCAAGTGTTCGGAGGTCATGCTCCGCTCGAGGTGCGCTTGCCAACTTTTACGCTGCCAGCCTTTAACGGCGACGAAAAACAATGAGCTTCAAGAACCTGGTCGAAAGCTGCATTCATTCGAGGACCATAAGGATTCCGTGAAGCTGCAGTACCTGCTCTCACACCTGGACGGAGTAGCCATGAAGTTGGTTAGTGCGTTCACTGTCACCGACAGCAATTACTCAGAAGTTTTGGACAAACTGAACAAATTCTACGATAAGAAGAAGTATACTGTCGCGGCTCTTGTAAAGGAGTTTGTAGATCAGCCGCCGGTTACTACGCCGACACTTGTTCAAAAAGTTCCCGGTATCACCGCCGTGTGGCGCTCTCAGTCACTTGATTTGAGTTTTCTTATTTTTCGGTTGCCACATCTGTAATTGACATTCTTTGAAAGTTTTAGCTAGATAGCATGACATTTGTAAAAGTTACGCCGCATTGAGAACAGCTGCGATTGTGTGTGTACTCGGTTTTGTACAATTTTAAAAAAGGAATTGAATTTGCAACACCGAGTTTGTATTATATTTTGCGTTAAAAACGGTTTCAATAGTGCGACGACCTTGCAAATGTTAGAAAAGTGTTTCTTAAACGGTACTTGATGAAAACAATCGTTTATCAGTGGCACGAACGTTTCAGAAGTAGTCGTGAACGCTGATGGGAGAAGTGGTAGGCCATCGACGTCGAAAACCGACGAAAATATCAACAAAACTAAAGAATGGATGACCGCAATTTGTCCATTAGAGAGATGGTCGAGGAGTTGTAAATTGCTTTTGGATCCGTTCAAGACATTTTGGTTAACGACGTGTCAGACATGTTGCTGCAAAGCTGGTGCCGAAAGACCGGAATTTCATGCAAAAAGGGAGCCGCGTTAAAGTCGCAAAATATATGATTTCCCAGGTTGAATACCATTCAGCAACCACTTAATTAATTTAACCGCGGAACGCGTTTCAGCACCTGAGATGAGATCATGGAAAAATCTAAGATGGCTTTGATGGCCATACCGCATGCGCTGACATATGATAGGGAGTATTTTGAAAGAGACACTATCTATTTTGAAGTATAATCTTATATTTTTTATTTCCTGAATAAATTCCGGGAACTTTTTGATCAAGGTAGTGCATTTGCTGTTGGAGAAACTCGACTGTGGATTCCATTTGTTGTGGGCACAAACGCTAGTCGATGTGGAGTATTGTAGCTTCAGGCTCGTTTCTCGAGCGAAGATGCGATGCCTTGGAAACCTGCGCAACCTTTTCCAAGAAGGGAACTGACATCGCGATGAAGAAGAAGCACGATCGGAGGATGGACCAAAACACGAAGGCTGCTTCCTCAAGCAAAATTATCCAAAACTTCCACGCAAGTACCCTCCAATCCTATACGCAGCGCACAGAGTCTCGCAGCACATACCAGTGCGCCAGATTCAAAGTGTGCTGGTAAATGATCGCCGGGAATTCACCCTAAGCTAAGCTCTGCTTTAATTGCCTCAAACCGACTCAAATTGTTCTACGAATGACCATATTCTTGGAGGCGGTGAATTCAATAAGTCCTATGCTGTTGTCGTTTGACCGCTGGTGACCACTGAACTTTCCAATAGGCGGTTTCAACTCCTCCTCCTAGCCGAGTTGCGTATTCAAATATTTTATGATGATCTTGACACCATGGCGGGGACAGCGGTCATATTCGCGTTCTAGCTGCGCGTAAAAAGTACCCTTATCATCATCAGTGCTTCCGGAGTGCGGGCTGTGCAAGTTGATAATAATGAAGTTGAAGAACCGACAGTTGATTCTCAACGTGCACCTTTCACGATCACGCGCTACTATATTTAGCCCGTCACTATGTCATGCCACAGCTCTGGTAGATGGTTTGATTACCTCTAAACGTACGCACCATAGATCCACTCCAACACACTTCCTGCAGCTCTGTGCATGCTTGTTTTCTGGCTGGCTGGCAAGGTCTGACGCCAACCCCCTAGCTTTCCGGAGGACCATAGTGCACAGTTGTCTTAAGAGTCCCACGCTGGCACATGTATATGGACACATGGGGAACAGTCGCTATTTTGAGCCGCTCTTGACATGTAGAACAAACGCACGACCGTTGTATTGCAATTCCTTCAAAGACAGTGCTAAATTGCTGGATCACTAGTGTTGCTAGTGCTGCTTACACAATTGACTCATTTCAACAAAGAAATTCTCGCACGACGGCATTTTAAGTGATAGCATATCGGTTTGTTCTTGAACTCTTAAATTATAATAGAACTATTATCAACAAAATTGTTTGTTTCACTTCTGAATTTCACTGACTGTTTTTACGGCCTGAACATAGTTGTACTTAGGACCCAGAAATCAAAGCGGCCCCGCGACCACACAACTGTAAATCCGGCCCTGGTCGTCTCCATAACAAATAAACATCGCTCATGAGCCACTGACAAACAGTCGACTGCTATGCTAAAACTAGCAAAAAGCCCAGTAGAAGACAAATACGTAAACTTCACATCGTATTCGCAATCGCAATAGGCGAATAGAGTAGAAGACATTATCAAATAGAAATTTCATTGGAAGAATTCAACTTGATTAGAAAACAATAAGAAGATTAGATTCAACTAGCAACAGTCGTAAGAAAACGGTAAGCAAAAGACAACCGATGAATCTTTAGATGTATAAATGTTTGAATTTTAATAGTTTAACGAGATTGATTTCGTTCTGAATTGAATGTGATAACTTGATTATATTTAATGAAACAAGAAGACAAACAAGTAATGGAAAGATAAAGACAAACCAAGCCCTAAATACAAATCTACAACAATTTATAGACAGTAATACACTAATCTGACTATTAAGTTAAATGAAGGAGAAAAAGAACTTAGCAAGAAGTTAGGATTAACCAAACAAACAAACAAACATGAAAAATTTCAGATGTTAGACAATGAAAAAGGGCGTTCGAGTCACTATAGTGACCTTAAATGTACTACTAGTAAACGAATGCAAGGAAAAGTGAACAAACAAGTTTTATATTAAAAAAAATGAAATGGTATTTTTAAAATCTACTTGATAATAATTCATAGAAAAAAAACTCGATTAAGGTGTAAATAGGAGATCTTACCAGAACAAAACCGACAACAGAAAACCAATGAGAACACTGGATGTGATTTCTCCAATGAATTACAGGATTTAAGTAGGTTTAGTGAAATGGAGCCTCATTTCTACATGTCGATATTACAAGCGTAAAATGAAGAAAATCGTTGCGAATGATTACGGATGATTGAATTATGGGTCTGTTTTTATACTCCATGTGAATGTAGGTCGAACTCGAAACGGGGGAAAGTTGCTTTTTTGTATGGTGGGAGTTAGTATGGAATCAAAAAGAATATGAAATCAGTTACAAAATGGCGATGGAAATTTTTCATGGTTTTCACAGAATCTGTTATTATTTTAAAATCATAACATAGCTGATGAGATATTTTTACTTAGTCGACGCCAAAGACAGAAGCGATCTTCGTTGTTGTTCCTCAGTAAAAATTTAAAAAGAAATACCAGTCAAATTGACACTACAATAATATTCCGATCTAATAACGACTTAACATGCAACAAGTAGACGTAGACATACGCATAGATTTATCAAAACACAAAAAGGCATAGATCATTTAAATTGAATCAGATTACACAATCAGCACAGCATTAAATTTGCACCTCCCAAAGAAGAGAAATGGTTCTTAGTAGACTAAAATCAAAGCAACGGAAAAATTGAATCAATGCAGGCAGAAGAGAGAGAGAGTACAGCAAGTACCTACTCGTCACAAATCAGGCATTATGAATACTAACGACAGCAAATCATCAGAGGCTTTTGCACTTTGAACGGAAGCTTCCAAGACACAGCAATATCAGTTGTAGGTAGTATCCGCATACCAGCAGCAGCAAATAGCACAAATGTTTCGAAAATTTTGTATTTTGCATCCAGTTTTCGATTGATTTCTTCAAACTCGCACAGCAACGAACGCTACCAACTGCTCAGTGAAATTTGTGCTCTCTGTTTGATAAACGGCATACAGCGATACGCTCCCAAAACACACTTCCTCCGGCCTCTTGGTATAGATTTAAACATAATAATAATTGGCAGATGTAAAATCGAACTTTTAACGCTTGAGGGCAGACTTTTTGTACGGACCATTCCTGGCCGCTAAATTTTGCTAACCAAGCACACGCACATCCCATCCTATCAATTTCGTCCATAGATAACTGAAAGATAACAAAGGCAAGAAAGAAGAGAAATCGTCTTAATGTAAGAAGTTTTCTACGTAACTGTTCGTTTTCTGAATTGATTTCTATTGTTGATTCCTAATTTCAAAAGCTTTTAGCTGGGTTGTGTTATTACAGGCTCGTTACTCAACGACTCTATGTAAGATTCGCTAAATCGTTTTCGGAACTGTTCGAAACGGCTCATCAATTAAATTGGCAGTAGTTCTCGCTACCGACTGCCAAAAAAACACTATTCTCGTCCCTGTTTTCTGCCACACTGGTTCACTCGAAACATTCTCGAGAAGGAAACAAACAAACAGCATCCCAGCGGAAATACTGGCAGAAATGGATGGAAATACTTGATGTAGTTGAAATAAGAAACATTGATTCGTATTTTTGTAAATAGTTTTTAATACATAAAATATTGTTTATATTTGACCTAAAACACAAAGCAAATTATATATGACGACTTAATGAAAAGATTGACTAAGTAAATAAATTATATAATTATGAAACTAAAATAGAGAAATATTTTATGAACATCGGGTGATATTTCACAGCTCACGGCAGGTCCAAATAATGTAGCCTGGATCCATTTCTCTCCAGGTACGGGTAAATGGTTATCTGAGGCTTGCTGTACTCGGGTGGCGTTTTAAACAAGTCTTGGGCTTCCTGACGTACCATAATGAGTAATCTAGCGAATTAAGATCGGAGCTGGATGGCGGCCACATATCCTTCGGCCAGAACAGCAGATGGTCCTGCAACCACTTTTGAGTGCAGTTCGAGATGTGGCACGAAGTCCCATGAGCTACGTAGGAAAAATTACTCTAGTTCGGTCATTGCAAAAGCTACAGAAAAATTTCATCAATCTCAGTTGCTTAAAATTCTCTCAGCTACAACTTTTCCGAAGAATATATGCCTTTATTTCTGCAAATTAAAAAGTTAGATTTTCGATTTCTCTGAAAACAAGGACCAAACTAATTTTTATTCACACCACAAGAAGAGCCTCATTATTAGAAACAACTTTGTAGGAAGCAATTTTTCTCCACAACTTCAAACTTAGGCTGAAAACGTATCTTTCCAGCTCAATTCGCATTCTGGAAGACTGTGATTCGCCCCTAAGACCGTAACTTACACCAACACACTCTCAAATATTCTGTCAAAATAACATAACGAATCAAAACAAAAACAAAGATACTTGTACCAAAACGTACTGAAAAGCGCAAGAATGCATGCCAAGGTGCAGACTGCAAGGTGTACTTCGGAACTAGGGGTTCTACAACAGTGAACCAATTTCAAATCGCTAGTTGCACATTGATTGTTGATTGTAGTCTGTTGATGTTCTCCACAAACGTAGCAGACTCAATTCTGACAGACTAGCAATCAGTTAAGAAAAAAACACCTTCTCGAAATACGGCCGATCAACAACTGATCAGGATTTTCGAACATATTAATTTATTTTCGAAGTGTCAAGTTTTAGTGAAAATTCAACAAATGGAACACAGTGAAGTGATTTTTTGGCAATATTATTTCAACTGTCCAATAAAGGGCTAACAATAAAGCAATATTTTGTTTTTTCCCAATAATTTGTCCGCTTTTCACTTGAGTTTGTAGAGTAATGGTTCGATGTGCAGTGAAAATGTGTTCCGTAACAATTCAAACTGCACGGACTTCCGAACGATGAAGTTCGTAGAAGAGTGTGGTTGTTAATTTGTGTTTTTTTTTTTAATTTATGTTTATTTATTTTACCAAGTGATCCACACCTTTTTGTTTATTCTTACAATTTTAAGTACTACATAGAATAGGGCGGAGCAGAGTTACGACTGTTTAAGAAAGTATAAGCACACCTTATTTTAACGGTCACTTTGAATATAATGAAATATTTCAACATGTTTTGGCTGCATCGTTTTGTTTGCACATTTCTGAATGACATAGCATCAAAAAAGTGCTCAGTTTTGTGTTACCGATCAAAATGCGCGGTCTTACTCGGGAACAACGAAACAGTATCGTGTACAAATGGTGCACTGTGAGCGGACTCTCCTTGAGAAAATTGGCCAAGGAAGAGGGTGTAAGCGTCGGAGCGGTACGATCTGCGATTCGAAAATATAGAGAACAGTGTACGTTTGAAGATGCGCCGAAGAGTGGTCGGAAATCCGGTCCTGTTAGTCCGGATATCGATAAAAAGATCAGGGATGCCTACAAGCGAAAGCCAGCGACTGCCGTTCGGGATGTTACGAAAAAACTAGGGACTTCGTCGAGTATCGTCATGCGTGCCAAAGAAAGACTTGGGCTAAAAACATACCGGAAGCAGAAAAAACCCAAAAGGAACCCAAAACAGGCCGCGTCCGTGAAACCACGGGCCCGCAAACTCTACGATTCGTTATTGTGTAGAAATTCTGGGTGTATAATAATGGACGATGAAACGTATGTGAAACTAGATTACAAAACGCTTTCCGGACCACAATTCTGTACTGTAAGCGAAGACAAAGACATACCCGAAACGGAGAAGGCAATTTTTACCGAAAAATTCGGTAAGAAGGTTATAGTTTGGCAGGCAATATGCGAGTGTGGTAAAACATCTAGTCCGTACATCACAACGGAGACGATGAACACTCAGAAATACGTGAAGGAATGTCTCCAAAAACGTCTATTGCCGATGATCAGGCAGCACGAAAGTCAAGTAGTGTTTTGGCCTGATTTGGCGTCATGTCATTACGCAAAGGACACTTTAGAATGGTACAAAAGTCAAAATGTATGTTTCGTGCCGAAAGACATGAATCCGCCGAACTGCCCGGAGGCACGGCCAATCGAGACTTTTTGGGCTTTAACCAAAGCAAAGCTTCGAAAATTCATTAAACCACCGGACGACATCCAAAAATTTAAAAAAGATTGGCCAAAAGTGGTCAAAATAGTGGGAAGTACCACTGTGCAGAAGCTAATGGGTCATGTTCGAGGAAAAGTTAGGAGTCTTGGCTATGATTAAATATTTTGATTAAACGAGAGTAAAACTCGATTTTTTTTATGAACTGTCAAAAAATGATCTGTCAAAACCTACCGTACAGTTCGGTTATTTGTGTAGTCTGGTACCGAACCGTTTTGGTATTCTTTTTTGTTTTTATCGTTTAACACCAAAATATTCGGATGTTATTGATATATTAAACAATATAATATATGTTGTTATTTGTTTATTTACTTATTTATTCAATACGGAATACGTTACACACTTAAATTCAATTTTGCTGTTCGGTAAAAATATTGACGAAACATTCCGGTAAACATAACATCTTACCGGTTTTTCGGTAAACATAAAAAATGTTACCGTAATTTTGTAACACTTTACCGAACGATCTGTAATAATGAATTTTATTTACCGTATACGGTAGAAAAAAATACAATCCATACGGTAAAAACAAACAATCACTGAATACGGTAAGAACTTTACCGAACAAAACGTAAAACGAACTCTGAATCACCGAAGCCCGGTAAAGTATTAACTGTCAAACTGTCAGCCATTTTCTATGAAGCCTCGTGGTTCCAGTGATCGGTTGTCCAGAAGGTGGTTTGGATATTGATTAATTTTAATGATTCCATGTATGTTTGTAGAAAATAAACCAGCGTTAATTAGAGCTTTCATCCGGCTAGCTATAAATATTTCAAATGTGCTGAATACACGCTAAACAATCAATAGGTTCGATGTAAAAAGATTTTATTATTCTAAATGATACACATGCAAAATATATTTGCTGCATTGTATCCATCTGCAGGTAGAACACAACTTCACTCACCAGCATCCGATGCAGCCGACACTCATCGTTCGTAGTATTTCGTTGACTGCGCCATATGCTGGAAAGACCTCACAGTCCCGGTCGGAATAACAACAAATATAATTTTGTTTAATATATTCAATTAACCAATAACATCAGAATATTTTGGTGTTTAACGATAAAAACAAAAACAAAATACCGAAACAGTTCGGTACAAGACTACACAAATTACCGAACTGTACGGTAATTTTTGACAGATCATCAAATCTTCCATTACCGAACTGTACGGTAGTTTTTGACAGTTCATCAAAAAATTTTAGTACCGAACGTTCGGTATTTGATTTAATTACCGAACAGATTACCAAACGTTCAGCTGTTGAAAGTTCGGTAAAAAATTACCGAATACTGTAAAATTTTCTAAGTGTGTAAGAAGGGACCAAGAACGATGAGTGGGGGCTACACCCCATACCCCCCGCACAACAAAAAAAAATTTGTTATTTAGACAAAACATTTTGTGAAAAATAAAAAATATTATATTTTTTTTTTTTTTTTTTATAAAAATTTATATTCTATTTTTCACAAAAAACATATAAAAAAAAAAAATATTTTAATATTTCGTATTATTGTGTTGAAGGGTTTTTTTTTGGTCTCCCCCCGGGGTGTTTAATATACAAATTTTAGGGAAGAGAAAAAAAAAAATATTTTGTTGGTGAATTTTTTTTTTTTTTTATTCTAACATAACTTCCCCCTCTATATATTATTTTTTTTTTTTTTTTTTTACTATCTAATATTTTATAAAAACAGAAGAGGAGTTTTTTTTTTTTTTCTTTTATAAGATAACGTACATGGAAATAAATCCGTTCTCATATTCCAGAACAAAAAATCACGACATCGTGAACAAACATCAATTCCGAATATGTGACTTTCTACTCATAAACGTGATTCCTTAAATCCTATTTACATGAAAAGAATCACGATGTCGTGAACTCAATTCATGTCTGTTTGGCATTTCGTAACACAATAAAAATGACTGGGAATCATGATCCTCGATCATAATAACGTGAACTCTTGAGTCCATTTGCGTGATTTTGTTCCTCTTTTCGTGAACGTTGTTCATGAACTGCCATTTTATTGTAACGCTTGTAAAAACTCTAGTCAGTCATTGTTGTGAGGTGTAAACGAAAATGAAAGTTTTAAAATGATTTTGAATTGAGTATTTAGAGAAACAGTTCGAAAGTGCTTTTTACAACGGCAGGTGGTGATGGTTGGAACGCCGAACAAAGCAGCTGGATTTTTTATTGTTCTTTTTTGGCGCAGAATTCAAAGCCGATAAAATTTTTCATGCTATATGTTTATTAGTATTGTTCGTATTAAGCCTTAAGTATGCACCGGATTGTAAAACAGTCTGGATGTTCACCCAGTCATATTTATTCGGGATACAAGCATTTCTTAACTAAACGACCTAAAGTTGAATCCTTAATTCAACTTTTCTTGTTTAACGATAATTTTATTCAATGATTATTTATTTTCGTATGTTTTTAATTCATACTTACAATAAAATGCAATACGCATGCATGCGTATAGTCGAATACCTTTAGCATTTTTTCTACTCCTCATGCGAAAGTATATTCTCATGTTGTTTTATTAATTCGTGAATTTTGTTCTTATATTCATGAACAAAAATGTCGTTCCAAATACAGTCCGTGAACTACGTGGCTGCTTTTGGGAACTGTATCACGATATAAATCCGATTTCGGAAACATTAATCATGAATACGTGAACTAAATCATGATTACCAAGAAAAGTTTTCACGTTTTCATGACACACGTTGCATGCAACTACGTTACTCTAGCGTTATATTAATTTTGCGGAACAAAGGTCACGTATTCATGACTTTTGTTCATGGTGTATTTTCGTAAATGAAATTTTGACTTGTTCTGAAATTCGTGACTCGAGGTTGACGTATTCCGGAACGATTTTTTATGCGTGTAGCAATAACGGAAACGATCGTCAACAATAAGGGAAATGGTCCAGGAATGGTTTGTGATTATGCGGGTGGTTAGTGAAGTTGTCTTCTACCTGTAGATGGATACAATGAAGAAAATATATTTTGGATGCTGGTGGTATACCTGCTCCATCCCGGTTGTTTTTGGGTTTGGGCGGGGGGAGAAAATTTTTTTTATTAAAATTTTTTATATATCTTTTGGGGAAACACGATGATAGGGGGAACGAGGTTCTTAAAAAACGGCGGTTGTTTGGGTAAATAATAATTTTTTTGGGGGGTTTTTTTATTTTGGGTTTTTTTTTTTTTTTGTTGGGGTAAATGTTTTTTTTTTTTTGTGGTTTTTTTTTTTTTTTTTTTTTTTTTTTTTTTTTTTTGTTGTGGTGGTTTAAAATACAACATAACAGATAGTTCGGTAAAGTGTCACAAAATTACGGTAAAATCATTAATGTTTACCGAAAAGTCGGTAATATTTTATGTTTACGGAAATATTTCGTAAATTGTTTTACCGAACAGCAAAATCAAATTTAAGTGTGTGGTATTATTTCATATTCAACATAAATAAACGTATTTAGGGCAAACACACTTGAATGACATTTCTCGCTTCATTGAAAATTATGTGCGGACCATTAGCTACTCCACTTTCTCTGCTATACAACTTATCACTACAGCAATCAAAATTTCCAATGCAGTGGAAACAGGGACCTGGCGGGCCGTCCTTGTCCTGTAGCTAACATTTCTTACAATCAAACATCAAAAGATTCATTGTTTGTAAACAATGCTGGCGTTCGTACCCGTAGTAGCAAACGTCAGATGGGCCTTATTCAAATAAGGCCCGCGATATGTTGCATACTGTCAATCGCTAGTAAATAGGATAGGGTTGCCAGGTCCCTGAGTGGAAATGCTCTACAATGTTCCCAGTTTTCAAGAAAGGAGACAAAAGTGATATAAGAAATTACCGTGGCATTACTTCACTTGGTGTGGAATCGAAAGTGTTTGAGTCGTTGATCAACGACAAATTGTTTGCTGCCTGCAAGAATTACATCAGCCCCTATCAACACGGCTTCTATCCCGGCCGCTCTGTTGAAACGAATCTTGTCAGCTTTACGTCGTTTTGCATGGAGAACGTATGTAAAAAACTCCAAGTCGACGTTGTTTACACCGATCTCAAATCTGCCTTCGATAAAGTTAACCATGACTTACTGCTTGCAAAACTGGAGGAAATTGGTTGATCCATTGCTTTCTGCAGCTGGCTTCGATCTTACCTTGTGCAACGTCAAGTATCTGTCAGTATTGGAAAAAAATCATCGGTCTATTTTTCGAACCATTCCGGAGTTCCCCAAGGAAGCACTCTGGGACCATTGCTGTTCTCGCTTTTTATAAACGATGTTTCCCTCATACTGCTAAATGGAGGTTTTCTGTTGTTGTTTGCAGATGACCTTAAAATTTATCTAGTTGTTCGAAGCCTAGTAGACTGCTATGAACTACAGAAACTTCGTGATATCTTCAGTAATTGGTGCGTGCGAAATATGATGGTTCTGAGCATCTCAAAATGCTGTGTAATAAGTTTTGGTCGAACGAATAATACTATCCAGTTTGATTATACTATTGCTGGATCTCCACTTCAACGGGTTGATCATGTTAAAGACCTCGGAGTTGTATTGGACGAAAAGCTAACCTTTCATCGCCACTTCTCAGGTACCATTGATAAAGCCAATCGCCAGCTTGGGTTCATGTTCAAAATCTACAATGAGTTTCGTGATCCGCTGTGTTTCAAAGCTCTTTACTGCTCGCTGGTACGCTCTATTCTTGAGTTTGCATCTGCTGTATGGAACCCCTACCAGGCTGTATGGAGTGCGCGGTTTGAAGCTGTCCAACGCAGATTCGTAAGATATGCTTTGCGCCACCTTCCATGGAGTGACCCGTTAAACTTGCCTGCTTACGCCGATCGCTGTCGCCTGCTAGGGCTGGATACTCTGGCTAATCGAAGGAATGTCGCGCAATCTGTATTCGTTGCCAAGCTTCTCTTATCTGAATACGATGTTCCGGAGTTGCTGTCGAGAATCAGACTATATGCTCCTGCCCGAACCCTTCGACCGAGAGCGTTGCTTCACGAGGAAGTACAAGCAACTAATCATGCTGCAAATAGTTCCATTGTCGCCATGATTCGTCGGTTCAACGTAGTATCCGACGAATTTGATTTCAACATGTCCGCCTCAAGATTTCGTCACCGCTTGCTGAACCGTTTTTAACGTTGACTTTTATTAGATTTAAGTATTTCATGTAGACCACAAAGTCCGATGAATCAAAGACAAATACAAATACAAATATCAGTTTCATTGGAAACGAACCTGTGTATTAAGTGGCGGGTGTTAAAAAATATGTGCGGCAAAGGAAAACCATACTGGCTCACATGATTTCAATTCGAAGCAAAAATTGACCGATTTAAGTGCCAATTTTAATAATAAAAATTATTGATTTATTTTCAGTGTAGATGTTCTTCTTTGCCATGTTAACGGTGTTTATTGTGAATATTTCAGATCTGCCGAGCATTTTTGCCATTCCCGCAGAAGAGCTGCTGAACGCGATAGCTTCAAAAAGTGATGAAGTTTTTATGATGGTACAAATAAAACCTCTTTCATTCACACATTTCGTTTTATTACAAGAAAAGTACATAAGAACCAATACTAAACTTTTTATGAAAAAATAAAATCCATGCACCTTTTCACATAAAACGTATTAAAAAACTCATTTGATTTTTGATAGGACAAGTTAATGCAATCCATGTACACTGTAATTAATATCTGTTCAGCTCTTGCACTTAAAGACTATATATTTATTGCACATATGGTTAATTGACCACATTTAATAAAAAATTAGTGCCGCGCCAATACAGAGCAATAACTTTGCACTTTGCCCAAATCTATAAGTGATTGCACTTAAATATAAGGTGCATTGTTTTTTTAGTGTATAGTAATTTATAACCTTCAAAAAATTCAGTGACTTCCGCTGGAAAACCAAGTACCTAAACCACCACACGGTAAACTTCACTTTGCTTCTCCATTTTGCAGTTTTTTTTTCTTCTAGAACGATAAAGCAGCTGATTGTTTTTTGTGCACGGTTTTTTATTTCGTTTTAAGTGCGAAGATGGATAGAATAGGGCAAAGTGAAATCACACTCGAATGACATTTCTCGCTCCATTGAAAATTATGTGCGGACCATATCAGTCTCATTGGAAACGAACCTGTGTTTTAAGTGACGGGTGTTAAAAATTAGGTGCGGCAAATGAAAATCATACTGGCTCACCTGATTTCAATTCGAAGCAAAAATTGACCGATTTAAGTGCCAATTTTAATAATAAAAATCATTGATTTATTTTCAGTGAGTAGCTATTCATGACTCGGTGTCTCCACCAGCATTTTCTGTCTTAACAGATCTGTCTTAACATATGACAAACAACCCGACATTTTTTCGTTTCTGGGCTTAACCTTAACAGATTTGTCAGGACATTTTTAACAAATTAAATAATTGCTGTACACGATCCCGAAATTTTTAGCATTTAGAGCAATCATGGAGTCTCTGGAAATTTTTTTAATGAATTGACTTTTTTTCTTAAGCATTATTTTGGATTTCGTCATGTTTATTTAAATAAATGTGATGTTTATTTAAATAAAAGTCTAACATTTCTGTCAAGAAATATGTTTGAACAGATCTGTCTTAACATCTAACATATGTGTCTCCACTTGCCATATTTTTTGACAGTGACACAAATGTTAAGACAGAAAATGCTAGTGGAGACAACGGGTGAGGCGTTAAATTAGAAGTCATAAAAAATAAGGTTAACCATCGTGTTGTTATTTTGAAACACTGAAATAAAACAGCCGTTTGTGTCAAACTGCTTTAAAATAGTTTAAATCATATGATCTTTTCGAAAGATCGGGATGAAAACTAATAGGATCTGATAGAATGATCAGGAAGTCCGACCCCTTAAAACCCATCAGTAGCATTAATTTTGTATTATACCCCGTTCGCACTACAACCTATATTACGTGATATAGAGTATCTGTCCTGAGTCCAAAAACGGCATTTCAAAACAACATTTTACGAGTTCATTATGTCGAAATAATACCTTTGATAGGAGTAAAAGGAATTTGAGAAAACAAAGTTTCAAGATCGTTGAAAACAAGCTGTGTAGGTTCTCATAAACCTGACTAAAATATGAAACCTATTTGCTTGGTGCAATAACAGAGCTAAATTGATTTCTAGTGGCTTTCATAAAACTTTAATAAAACTTAATAAATTGAAAACGTCGCGTATCGACGCGTAGAAATATTTCCGATCGATTGAGGCAAACATTTTGAACATGTTTGGAGAAACGACTGAGATATTAACGTTCAAAAACCTGACCGCTTTTCGTGGCGGTCGCAATAAGTTTTTGTAAAATTGTATACCCCAGTATAGGAAACAAAGACGTAGTACTACGTCAAAAACACAAGAGTACGCTGATTAAAATTTAAAATACCCTAGTAGAATAGACTAATAGTAGAATAGAAATTACATTACAGAAAAGTTCGTTAGTTCCAAAATACAAAATTCCGATAAATTCGTTATTTCAATGAAGGAAGATGAAGAGAAAATAAACAAGTTGACAGCCCCTTTGGGTATTTTAGGGGGATACAGGTATACAGTCAATTGCAAACAGAAATGAAATTTCTTTATATGTTTAGAGGAAATATTCAGTTTTTGATTTAATTAGGCAACGTATGTGTGTGTACAATCTAACATCCACTGGCCGGAAATGGTATTATAGAAAAAATCTGTTTACAACAATCATTCAAGTGACCATTGCAAGCAACTTTAATCCGGGAGCTTGAAAGTGATAGCTCTACTGCAGATCCAGCAACCCTTTTCAGAATGTCTGGAGTCCCGCACGTAAATATTACCGATATCATTTGGATAAGGGCACTGCAACACACTTCCAGATTTGGAAATGTAAAATTTCCAAACCAGGCACGTACCCGGATTTAATTTGTTTTCCATTTAAATTAAAAATATCGATGTTCAACTTGAGACATAATAATTGTTCAAAGTAAATAGAAAGCCTGTTTCGAAGGAAAATAATTTTTGAATCAAATTCAAGGCATTGCTATTTCAGATGAATTTGAGCGTGTACTTCCCTCTCCAGAACTTGAGGCCGAGGCAAAGTTTCGGCGCTTGCAACATGAGCCAATCGTCACATTCACTGGTAGGTTATTTGCTTGATTCCAGTAGTGGAACTCTGAGCAAACTCCTTGAACCTGGAATCTGTTAGCATTCAAGCCAAATCCAGAATTAGGATAACCAAGATTCAAAGAATAAATAAAATAAATTTAGAACGCAACCATTAAAATCCAAAATTTGTACGTTTGTTCTCATAATTGATATGTTTAAAATAAACATAACATGATTTTTATTTCAAACATCGATGCACTTGATTTTAAATATTGAATATATTTGAAAAAAAGCAATTTTTTTTTTGGGGCGGAAAAAAACAAAGGGTGTGTCCCAATTTGTGAATTTTTTTTTTTTTTTTTTAAACTTGACAGATGGAATAATCGATTATTCAGCGCCAACATTAGATTAGGGCGAATCTGCTTTTGTAAACAATGGCTTTCGTAGTCATTTTCTCTTGAGCAAAGGGTCACAAATACAAACTAAGCACTCTTCAAGGAAGAGGAGCTTTATCTCTATCCGCTGATATATTCAATTTGAAGGAATTGTATTCAACTTCCGATAAATTAGCAGACAAAGTGTTTGTTTACAAAAGCAGATTCGCCCTAATCAAATGTTGGCGCTGAATTGATTAGAATCCCTTTGTTATTTGAGTTCCCGTCGGTCAGAAATAAGTCAGCATAGAAGATGAAGAAACATCATCAATATCGGTAAATATTTCATCAACCGACGCGCTTCCCACAATTTCTTCACCAAAACAGAATGCTACTGAAATTTTGATTTATTGTCAAAATTTCAATCGCATGAAAAGCCCAGCAAAAATGAAGGAAATTCATAAAAATCTTCTTGGTACATCCTTTTCGACGTATTCAGAAATGATAGGAATTTTCTTGAGTCTGGAAAGAAGTCAGGCGGTGGAGTCCTCGTAGCCATCTCTGCAAAATTCAACTCAGAAATAGTTACTCTCATCCAAATTTAATGAATTTGAGCATGTTTGGGTGAAATCTCACATAGCAGGTGAAACACACGTATTTGCCTCTGTGTATTTTCCACCATATAATGCTAATAAAAATACATATGAAAAGTTTTTCGAATGTGCAGAAAAAATTTTATCTGAACTTCCTCCTGAAGTAAAAGTTCACATCTATGGGGACTTTAATCAACGCGACGCTGACTTCATTCTAGACTCCGAAAATGAAAATATCTTACTCCCAGTCGTTGGGGAGAATATTACTTTGCAATTCATATTCGACGAAATCGCAAAACTTGGACTTAATCAAGTAAACCACATCAGAAATGAAGAAAATTGTTTTTTGGACTTCTTGCTCACGAATATTCAAGAAGATTTCTGTGTGACTGAATCGCTGAACCCATTATGGAAAAATGAAATGCGTCACACGGCAATCGAATATTCTTTATTTATACATGAATATCAAAGACCCAACGACTGTGAATATGAAGAAGGCTTTGAATACAGACTAGCTAATTATGCGAATATCAGAAGCAAACTAAACAATGTAAACTGGCAGGAAATTTTCAAGAATGAAGGGAATGTCGAAACTGCTGTAGACATTTTTTATAAAATTTTATCGGAAATAATTTTGCAAGAAATACCTTTGAAGAAAAAACGACGTCACCGAAATACGAGTGATCCAGTATGGTTTAACAGACAAATCAAAAATTTAAAAAATCGAAAGCAGAAAGCTCACAAAATTTTCAAAAAATTCAACAGCAGTGAAAATTTAGCAAACTATCTGGACATATGCGACCAATTGAATCTAGCCATGGGTATTGCACTTGAAGAATACAATACAAAAACTGAACTTGAAATAAAGTCATGCCCGAAGAACTTCTTCAATTACGTAAAAACCAAATTAAAATCTGACAATTTTCCATCCACAATGTACCTTGATGAACGTGTCGGTGATAACTCGGAAAAAAATTGCAATCTTTTTGCAACATTTTTTCAAGAAATCTATACGACATTTTCTGAAGAGGATCGCGATCGCGAATATTTTGCATTTTACCCTGAATTTACTGGGGGCATTGGCGTCATCCAACTGTATGTGCAAGATATTTTCCAAGCATTAAAAAATTTGGACGCCGCAAAAGGTCCTGGACCTGACGGAATTCCTCCAGTGTTCATGAAGAGTTTAGCAATGGAACTCACATCTCCATTGTTTTGGCTCTTTAATATGTCACTGGAATCAGGAATTTTCCCAACAATTTGGAAAAGCTCATTTCTGGTCCCTATTTTCAAATCTGGACGAAAATCTGACGTACGTAATTATCGTGGAATAGCCATTATCTCTTGCATTCCTAAACTTTTCGAGGCAATTGTCAATGAAAAATTATTTCTCCAAATCAAAAATCAAATAACTGACAAGCAACACGGCTTTTTTAAGGGCCGTTCAACTTCGACAAATTTAATTGAATTTATAGACTATTCATTGAATGCAATGGATAATGGAAACCACGTAGAAGCTCTCTATACAGACTTTAGCAAGGCTTTTGATCGTATTGACATACCAATGCTACTTTTCAAACTACAAAAACATGGGATTGAACCTGGACTCTTGAAATGGCTTGAATCATACTTAACCAGCCGCCAACAAATAATAAAATTAAATGGAAAGAAATCAAATCCTATTCAAGTCACTTCTGGTGTCCCACAAGGCTCTCATTTAGGACCCCTTCTTTTTATTTTGTACGTAAATGACATTTCCTTCATTCTTAAAAATATTAAAGTACTAATCTATGCCGATGACATGAAGCTTTATTTGGAAATACGAAATAAGGAAGACATCAATTTATTCCAGAATGAAATAAACATATTCTACACATGGTGTAAAAAAAGCCTATTAGAGCTGAATGTAAAAAAATGCAACTCAATATCATTTAGCAAAAAAATAACAACACCAAACATATCAATTTCACTAGGTAATCAGAAAGTAGAAAAATGTGAAAGAGTTAGGGACTTAGGAATAATCTTAGACTCCAAACTTAATTTCATAGACCACTACAACACAATTATTCACAGGGCAAATAACATGCTGGGCTTTATTAAGCGCTTTTGTCATAATTTTCAGGACCCATACACTATTAAAACACTATATATAGCTTATGTTAGGTCTATTCTGGAATATTGCAGCATTGTATGGTCTCCTCATTTAACCACACACGAAAACAGAATAGAATCAGTACAAAAGCAATTTCTATTATATGCTCTTCGTAGGTTGGGTTGGACATCATTTCGTCTTCCATCATATGAAGCGCGTTGCATGCTTATAAACATCCAAACATTGAAAGAGCGTCGTGAGTATGCAAGCGTTTCATTTGTAAACGATATCGTTTCGCAGCGTATTGACTCACCAGAACTTTTATCAAAATTAAACATATATGCACCTATTCGGCAACTTCGAAATCGTAACCTATTCGCCATCAGCCATCATCGCACAAACTATGCAACAAATGGACCAATAAATCGCATGATGGCTTCTTACAATAAACACTGCGAAATCATTGACTTTACAATGTCTCGGCATAAACTAAAACAGTATTTTAGCTCCATAAGAAACCAGAACATACAAGAATGAATAATATTATATTATATTTTAATATATATTATATGGTCTACTTATGATTGACGACAATAAATAAATAAATAAACTCTTTTTTCGCTCCGGACTGGCCATGAACGGGGAAATGTATAGTATGAAATGCCTGTCGGAAGTTGCGTCGTTCATCAAAAAATACCATAAGGGCGAAGACGCGGTGTTCTGGCCGGATCTGGCGTCGGCCCACTACTCAAAGCGATCGTTGGAGGATATGGAGGGGCTGAATATCGATGTGGTACTCAAGTCGGCGAACCCGCCCAACGTCCCCCAGCTGCGTCCCATTGAGAATTTCTAGGCCAACCTGAAACGAAAGATCTACTCCAACAATGTTATCGCGAAAACTGAGGAGGAATTGATAAATAAAACGAAGAAAGAACTCAAAAACATGCCTACACGCATGTTACACATTTTTTTATGCTTCACTCCCGTGCGTGCACGTACACATTATGGGGGCGACAACTTTTTTATTCTGACTTGACAAACTGTATCGTGTTGATATCATGTAAACGCTTGAATTCAAGACGCCAAAATAAGAGCGAGTCGTATAATCTGAATGGCGAACCAGCCCAGGTTCAGCCTCCTTCAGCCTTTATAATAAAGATATAAAAAAAAGCGAGTCGTATACTTATATCTTATCGGTTGCAAATCTGAATTCAAGCTAAGAGATTGTAATGAATTTTATATAACTTTGCATGAAGGTAGTGTTTCTCACTGTTTACGATACATTAAATTGAAAATCGCATGCAACCATTCATTATAGCGATATATTTTCATAGAAGTTTCAGATTAAATCGTATGTAATGTTCATATGTTTTTTTCTGTGTACCCCTTGGAAAGACTACAAGAAGGGTTCGAAGTGTCAACTGGTAACTGAAGTGAAATTATTATGTTGCCATAAATCATATTTTAAAAATAATTAATTAAATATCGTCCTCAGCTAATTATGATCTCTCCGATGAGGTGAATAATCGAAACGTTTTTCAAGTAGAGTGCATAATAATTGTTCCGAAGGAAATTTGGGGAAAATATGGCAACACAGAACGAAAGCAAGAGAGATAGAGTTCAAGAGAGGCCCTCCACAGAGAGGAACGTCACTTCGCGACGGTGAATGCGGTGCGGAGCCCAAACGTAAACAAATATAACTGTGTGGTGATCTCTCATACTGAGTTGGATTTCAGAATTGAATGTTAATTTTTTTGCGAAAGTTAGACAGATTTCATTTCAGGAATGTTTGTGAAAAGTGAAAATGTAATTCTACGAACAAGAATCTGGAGTTGTGTTCGCAGTTCGTCGTTGGTTGCCTCAGGTAAGTTGAGGAAAAACACTAGCTATACGGGAAGAGAGATCAGCAGCTCGCCATGTCGCAAAGGACAATGGTCGTAAGCATCAGCTATCACATATGCGTGTTTGATGTATTTGATGTATCTATAGTGATGTTCGGTTCATAATTTTATCAGTGGTTTATCTGAAAAAATTCAGAAACGATTAAGGACATTCATAACGTTCCATAAACACTTAGAAAATAATACCGAACTCGATTGAATTTCTACCGAGTTTTTATCTGCTGAACGCTCAGTAGTCTGTTCGGTTCAAAATGGAACAACCGAGTTCTCGTTAAATTTTTACTTTCTCACAATCTGTCAAATTTACCGAAAAACACGATTGGCAAAAATAAATCTAATCAGCAATAACCGAACATCGGTTTACTCAAATATTACCGAACGCTGTCAAAAAAAGCGACTTTTCTTTTGCAATTACGAAATTCGGTTCTTTTGGGCTGTGCTGCAATTTTGGTTGAAATAGCTTCGAATTTCATAGTAATAAAACCAGTTTTGTCAGTTACATTGTTTATTGATGCAAAAAATTCTCATACATTTTCCTATTTTCAAATTGCAAGCCAGAGACATAACTTGCAACGTGATCATGGTAGTAAAAACAGACTATAGCGCAGTATGCCTGCAAATATAATTACAAGATTACCCAAGTAACCACGAGGCTATAATAGCTTGCATATATAGGGCATATGTATTACGTCTAGTGCATCATTGAAGTTGGATTAAAGCTGAAAAGGGCCCCACTAAGATCGAACTAATGCTATATCTTTTGTAATGCCATAAGACATTGCTAAAGTAGCATTATTGCATTGGTAATGTATCATTGCATTGGTAATGCATTATTACATTCTTAAAGCTAATCTAACGCTTCATTACTTGACAACTGTTGAATTGATGCAATCCCGCATTAATGATGTTGATTTTGGGTAGAATAAGAGCAATAATATAATGCTTGTGGTTAATTGGGTAGTATTGAATACTTACAGAAGATTTCAACTAAACGTGCATCCTGTTGTAGCCTCTTGGTTATTTTTTACATTTACACCTGACAAAAGACACTACGGAGAATTTTCACGCCGCACACGCGAGATAAAATGGCTGGAGGTTTTCCAGACCTTATCGAGTCAGCTAAAATACCCGATTTTTTCGGTAGACATAGCCCTCGCGGAATTGACTCGAAGCGAACCCTAATAAATTTCGTATGGCTATTTTTCTTAACGACCTATTTGGGTCCATTAAATGAATGGTTGGAGGATTTGTGATATCGTTCGTTTAAGGTAATTTTTTATCAGGGAAGTGTTTGGTGTTTAAGAATATTCAGCGAATGCTCGGTTCAGTTTACCGAGTTTTCTCGGTTTTCGTGTACCGAAATCTTGAATGACAGATAAAAATGAAAGATGAACCGAACAGTGCTTTACCGCACTGTTCGGTTCATCTTTCATTTTTATCTGTCAAATATATCATACATTAACCAAAATTCGGTTTTGACTCAAAAAATACACCCGAAAACAGTATATATAAACGATTTATTCGGTTTCTTGTTGTTCGGTATGGTTCGGTAGTAAATTGAACCGAGTTCGGTGTTATTTTCTAAGTGTGTACGATACAGTAGGGAACGGATTCTGCCTCCTGGGATCCAATTTCTTATAACGCTCATTTTTTACACAGACCCAGACGGGTCTGCGTCGCTGTTCAAATGGTTTTGACAATTTTGGACATCTGACAACTGCAATCGACAAAGATTTTTCATTAGGGCCTTACTGACAAACATAAACAATTGCTTCTTCCTTGAATTTTTCGACCTTGGAAACTTGCCTCATTAATCTACCACAGCCATTTCGAAGAACAAGAATCCTTCTATTCGATAAGTTGAAAGCTTACATGGGTAGATTTTGTATTACGAGAAATTTACGGAAGAACCCACTGTTTACGTTTGTCAGTTAGGCCCTAATGAAAAGACTTTGTCGAAATATGGCCCATCAAAAGAAATCGATCAATGCCAAGGCACGACAGGCATGACAGAACAAATGAACTAACTCTTTCACACTCGCTTCGTATCCTATAATGAAGTGAAAATGCGCACACATGAAAATGTTAGAAAGAACAGGTTGATGCATTTATCCTAACCATATATTCATCACATTGATACTGAAATCCATGTGAGCTAGAGCGAAATCCTGAATGATTGCCCCCCTGCACAGACCCAACCCAAGCTGAATGATTCGCCCCTAATAATGAAACTCACACGAATACACCCTCAAACATTCTGTCAAAATAACCCAGAGAATCCCAGAGAATGTCGTCCAAGGTGTTCTTTGGATCAAGGGGTTCTATAAAGACTAATGCACAGAAAAAGCTAACCTCACCTTTCACCATGAGAGTATAAAAGATAGAAACAGCCATCTTGTTCTCCGTCCTTTTTTCTCACACACGTATTTCTGAACACAAGGGCACCAGTACCTGTCAAATCTGAGGTGTGACGTCACTGTGATTTGGACCATAGATTGTTGCTGCAGCGCTCCTAGGGGTTGGATCTGGAATATTTTGACAGCTGTTTGCTTTGAAATGTTTTCTTTTTCAATGCTAAAAGAGTTTCGTCACGGTTCATTTTGTTTTAAAGAAGTTATACTTAAATTAATTGCGAACGCCCATTTCGAAATTCCGACGTCGTCAGGTTCAAATGTCACGCAGTCGTTGATATTGACTATATCGCCCGTGTGCAGCGTTCCCAAACATTTCCGTGAGTGGCATACTATAGATCGGCAGGATTATTGGTCGTTGTAGAACTAGGAATCGGAAGTCGCATATGAAAGTGTTCAGAACAAATAGGGCAAACCCAGGGGGCTGCCGGATTGTGATATCGCTAAGAAATTTAATACCAGCCAAAGCACCCTTAGAAGGATTCGTCTGCGAGAAGAATTTCGACCAAACAAACCAAACAGGACACTGAAGCTGAAGCTGCTTAATTTTCGACTATAGTCTGGAAATAACTTGAATTTTCATCTGCACGCAAAAAAAATACGTAGTTATACCAATACAAAATAGAAATGAATTCAGCTATAATTTTAGTTTCAATATGGACCAATAAAACTGATGAACTAATTTAACAAAACCTTTGAGTTGAAATAAAACTTCATGCTTTATAGAATTGAACATCGTGTTTTATTGCTCAAAACTAAATGTTTTCTTAAACCAACTAAACGCATTTGTTGAAATAATAAACAATGATGAAGTAATTCAAGAAAACCATTTAATTGATATAAAACTACATGCTTCATAGAACTGAATGTCGTGTTTTATTGTTCAAAACATGTTTTCTTAAAACTAAGATGTAGCCCATGTCAACCCGATTCGGAAGGCCACTTTGCGTTAACTGATTCCAGATATTGATACCAGTCAACTGGTTTGTCAGTTATCTGCAAAGAGAAACTCGTTGATACTCTGTTTTAAAAATTATAATTGAGTATGGTTAAACTTACATTAGAAAAGCAGAGGCAGAGACAGCAAATTGCCATATCGTCAGCCCTTAGATCCTTTGAACAATAACAATAACAATTGGCAGGCTGACAGTGTGAAATGTGCGCTCATCAAAATATTTTATTAAAACAATAAATTAACCACTTTAGTTTAAATGAGTGTGAGTGTTATAAATCAAATATAATTCAAATCAATATCACACACCAGTTATTACTTTAAATTACTTTATTAGTTTGATTTGAATGTAATTTTGACTTGATTTGGAACGTTTTTATGAATTGAAACAAATAGAAACCTTGTATTCAAAAGCAACACATCATTTTGTTGATTCAAAACAGAATGATTTCTTAGGGTTACAAAATATTTTGTTCAAGCAATAAATTAATCATTTGAGTTTAAAAGTAAATGTGATTGTTATGAATCAAATATTATTTAAATTAATATCACACAGCGGTGATTACTTTACATAATTTTATTGGTTTGGTTTGAATGATATTTTGAATTGATTTGGAACTTTTTTTTTATGAATTGCAACAAATAGAAACCTTGTTTTTAATACCAACAAAATATGTTGTTGATTCAAAGCAGATATTTTTCATTCCCTAATTTGAAAGTTACAGACACCGCTTATGACAAAATAATAAGACCATTTTTTGATTTTCATAGATAATGGCCAAATTTGTGGATCTGCATTTAGAATTGTGATGTACAGATTATTTTATCAGTGTATTGTACATCAACATTCAGATTCACCAACATTAAAGATTAGCTAAGAAATCAATAGGTAGTCTTATTATTTTGTCGTAGGTAGTCCCTGTTGTTTTTAAAAAATTGAACGAAAAAATTTGAATGAAATACAAATGAAAATTCAAGTTATTCATTTAGCCAAAATTTCTACTCGATCGGGACAGTGAAAAACAAATTCTCAAACAAGAACGTTTTAAACTTTGATTGTTTTTTTTTTGTTTTTTAGGTTTTTTGTATTCTCCCATCGCTTCTGACAAATTTCATCAAAGACCGTTTTGTTTGAAAATCAAGTTTTTTTTTACTCTCCGCACTTTATGTTTCATATTTTAATTTCATAGCACATCAAATGTTTAAATCAAACTGAATAGCTTCTCACAATTGCATATATTTTATAGAAAAATAAGATGCTATAAAAAATAATAATTTTTTTCCACCGTTTTAAAAAAAAAAGTACAAACAGGTCTACAATTTAGACTACAAAACAATAAACATCAATTGCAGTGACAGACAAAACAGTAAGACCAAAGCGTGATTTTCATACAAAATGGTCAAGTTTGGAGATTTGAATCTTTTATTTTTCGGTGAAATTGTTTACCTTTTGATTTCCATAGTTTATTTCATGTTGGTGAATTTGAGTTATGATTTATGGTATACTGATGTTTAAATGACCCGTTTATCACTAATCAAAATTCGGATCCTCAAATTTGAAGAATATTTAAGGAAACTAGAATGTGTTCTTATTGTCTTGTCGTAAACGGTATCTGTAACTTTTAAAGTGGTGAATGAAACATCATGGGTTTGATACAGTTCAGGTTACTTCTTCAAGTGAAAGTTCCGGTTTCTTCTAGAATATAGCCGCCCGCATAATCACAAACCATTTCTGGACCATTTCCCTTATTGTTGACGACCGTTTCCGTTATTGTTACGACATTTACCCTCATCGTTGACAACTATAAACTAACAATCTCCTTTATACTTTAAACAATATGTCAGATGGTTAAAGGCCAAATAACAATATGCTGAATAGGCGGTTAAGTTAGGTTACCATAAAAAAATTGCAATTTTCACGAACAAAATTTTTGCTGCACTGTATACCAAAAAGTTGGTATATAATTCAGACCAAGTGCAGACAATAAAAAACCTTTCAATGACAATATGGCATACATTAACAATATGTGTTAATGTAGAGGTTGTATGGTGAAAATAAGATTGAACTATTCGATAACAATAACATAAAATGTCATAATATATCTTACATTCGAAATATAGTTTTGCCTATATAGCAAATAGTTTTTCGTTATGCGGGCGAAATTTCAACTCAATTGGTTCACGGGAAAATGAAAGACAAGCCCCCGAACAGGGCCATTTTATATGAAAGTCGGGCTTTGGTCTTATTTTATTGTCCGTCACTGCAACGCAATAGCTCAATTAATGAACGTGAACTAGCTCTAACACTCTAATATAAATTTGCTGGTTTGCGAACATCGCTTAGTTAGAGAAGGTATCCCGGATAAAAATAAAGAAGAATAAATAAAGAAGAAGATACCGAGTGGTGATAAATCTGACAGCTCCTATCCCTAATTAATCTCGTATGGTAAATTTTCCTAACGACCTTTTTGGGGTATCATCCAAACCATCAAAGAAATGATTGGAGGATTTGTGATATCCAGGGACCTGGCGGACAGCGATTTTCTTGTAGCCAACATATCTGACAAACAAAAGTCTAAAGGTTCATTGTTTGTTTGTAGGGTTGCCAGGTCCCCGGTGATATCGTAATGTTTAATCAGGGATGTTAAAGTATGGGACGAAAATTTTAAAATACTTCTTAAAAATTCAAATGAAATTTTAATTAAAAGCGGTTTATTGTATGATGGAAGAAACATTCAAAACTGCACAATAGGGACATTATTTTTATTTTATTTTTATTTTGCTGAAAATGTCTTTATTGAGTAGTTTTTGATTTTTCTTCCATCATACAACAAACCGCTTTTAATGAGAATTTCATTTGAATTTTTTAGAAGCATTTTACAATTTTCGTCCTATTAGGCTTAGTGACCTTGAACGCACGTACACTACAGCGCCATTTAGATCAAAGCAGTGCAAGTAAGAAGGAAGATCTTTTGGAGGAAAACAAACCATCATTCCTCTGCATGTGTTAGAAAAAGAAAGGTGATTAAACGTCAAAAAGCCTAATACTCTAACATGAGAGCTGTCCGATTTATCACCACTCGGTGTCTTCTTCTTTTTTCAACCTGGATTTTTCCATAGACTCTATTGCATGGTTAATATACATTTAATAGTAAATCTATGAGATTTGGTTTTTCGGGATCACAGGCAACATTATATGGCAACGCTGGTAATAAAAGTTGATATAAACCTCCTATGCCTACTAGAGTCCAATATCCCCTTTTTCGTGAAAAAGTGAGAGCAAATTGCCAACGCCAACCATCAAGACTTGTATTTAGAAGGGTCTGTTCGTTGCGTACGTTCACTCTCACTGTCAGTCTTTCGCGTTGCTTTCCGCAGTGAGCATCTATTCCGTGTCCGCGAGAGGCAAACTTGTGTTCTATAATCTGTATTTTCCCCTTTTTCTGTGTGTCCCATATTCAATCATTTGAATCTGAAAAACAAAACAAAATCGGCTTCTTCATTTTATCTTTCAACCTCATTTACAGCTCGGGTTGAAACGGTGAAGAGCCAGTTCAAAACATCCGGAAAAAGAGTGTTGTGTTCGAATGCTACACCAGGCCTCAGCCAAAACTGCATTTTTCGCTTGTCATCATCGCAAGCACCATCAGTGACAGTGTTGTCTCCGTGGCGTTCGTGGAGGTTTCTGCGTGAAAAGTACATATTTTCGACACTAGCGCGCACTTCACCCGCTTCCTCGTGGCCCTCAAACCATCACCTCGTGGCGTCCCGTTTACTACAAACACCGGCCCTGTCTCAGCAACTGCAGCACAGGTCGTATCATCAACATCATCGCCATAACCACAGCCTTATTAACACCAATCCGTCGTCCCTCGGAGTAGAAGAAAACAGTTTGAAGAACTCGTTTAAAAGTGGCTACGTTTATCGGAACAACAGTGCTCTACAACCAAGTCTGATAAGGAATTCTAGCACCGTAACAAATCCTGCTGGTAGTGTGAGTGATCGTTCAAGTGAAGAGAAAAGAGCAGATTGTAAAAGTGCTAGTGACGGGAAAGAAGCATCTGCCAGCCTCTATCAATCCGATACCATGTCATCTAAACCGGCCTTTCAACGGTTGCCTATCAATGTGGTTCCGGAGCATTATGACTTGACGCTGAAACCGAATCTTAAATCGTTCACATTCGAAGGCAGCACTTCGGTAAAAATCCAGGTGAGTTGAATCTAGCCATATGCAATCAACTATACACGTGCTCCCGTTCTCAGCGCCGATTGGCGCGGATTCCCTTCCTTACTGCAAATCAGAAGATCATCTCCGTTCCAGTCGGTTGGGCATTGAATATGCATATATCTACCACAAACAGCGAGTATTAGTAGGTTAAACGAAAGCAAATTAAGTTACTGTTCCTTTTGATCGTTATTCTATTGATCCGGTTATAGCGGATGCGGCTGGATATAAAATATATTATCCATTTACCGTGTTTTAAGCTGTTTTCTCTGGATTGTTGGATATTATATGTTTATATATTTAATGTAGTACGTATGACCTGGATTGTCAATCAAAAACCATCAATATAATTTGTGTTAACGTTACAATGTGAAGTTAGTAAGTAAGTTAGTTTATATAATCTAAGACTTGTTAAATGTGTCTAGATTATTTTTGCCTTATTCCTTAGTAAAAATCTCCTTCAAAGTCGGATGACCATTGATTATTTTAAAATGTCGCGGGCGTTACGGTGATAATCCGAATAATTAAAACATTTTTAATTCTTCGTTGCCGGAAACGGTAGGTCAGGGTGTCGCTTACCTGTTTGTGACTAATTTGGAAATCATATTACATAACACAAATTTATTTACAGTTGCGAAAACATTGAACTGACATACCTAGTTTTGAATCTATCCGTATGCTTTTTCATTCTCCAAAAAATATGTAAGACTACTTTATGGTTTAACGCGAAAAGGCTCAGAGTCCAGTATTGGATGCAACAATGGCTGACTTGAGCTCAGGTTTTCAAAGCCATAAATCTCAATAAATCTTGAGCTGTTGCTTCTGCTGGTCTTATTTTAAGCTTGATGTAGTGCAACGAAACTAAAAATATTTAATATCAAGATTGCGGTCGTTAGTTGCTTTCTTGCTGAGATTAATTCTTCTAAAATCGCGAGGAGGTAATGTATGATATAGGATTTTGAAGTGTTCTTCCTTGATGTTAAACTTTTCAGCCGTCCATGCGCTCCTTGTGTAGGATATTATTGGATGTAGACAACCGTTTTTTTTTCAGGATTGTGCGATTTTTCTAAACAAAAATACCATCGATTGTAGATTTTGTTTGAAGTCTCACTAAGAATTTGAACTTATCTTGTATTTTGTTCAGGCAATTTTATTTATTTATGTGAATCTTACAAGGGATTTCAATTAAATGGTTCTCATAGCCTTCAGTGAATCTTACTCAGGATGCTGAGCGAGTTGTATAAGTCATTAGCCTTCTGAGCCTTCTGATTGTAGTAACTGTTGGGGGACGGTGCATGTGTTCATAAAAATTCTAATCTTCGCATTAACAAATTAATCGTAAGAACATTTTTTTAAATTTCTCAATATAGTGAACAAATCGTACTTGGGATTCCAATGGACTTATGTAAACAATTATCTAAATTCAAAGCGCATTTTGTTCAGGAATGTGAAATAACTTCCCATTTAAATAAAAAGTCCTGAAGTCTCGTCATCCATAGCGAGTTAATACGGTTTGGTCAACAAGCTTTGGTGCTCGTTATTTCCCCACCGTATTCTGACGTTCATTGCGATTCGTCGCCTTTTGAACTTTGTACGTGTGTAGTCCTTCACGTTTTTTCGCATCTTACACGCTTTTGAACGCTTATAACTCTCGTTCGACTGAGCAGAATTACTTCATTCATACACCATTCGATAAAAAATAGTAGATTTAAAATGTCGATGTGTTGCTCCGTTTCCTTGCATCGCAATCATCATTTGTAGTGAATCTCATTTCAAACTTGCCTAATCAATCCTACAGAACAGAAGTCCCGTTAAAACACAACACAAACCGTTATGAATCGTTTTTAAGAGGAAGTAATGGTCAGCAACCATCGCAAAAAAAAAAAAAAAAAAAACAAAAACGCAACGATTTCGAAAATCTCACTTTCTGAGAAAAAAGGTCACTGCTTTGCAGTGGGTGCCATTTATCTTTTTTTTTGTAGTTATTTCACTGACTGACTTTTTTTTCCTCACAAAAGTCTTCATCTTTTCAACCCCTTTTGTTTTTGTTTCTGTTTCAACCTGTCCGCCAATGGTTGAACACGATCATTTTGAATTTATTATAGTAATTTCGGTTGGAAGAAGTTTCTTTCATAAAAGCACGACACAAGGTTGCTTGGTTCGCCTTTTACGCTAAAACTGGGGCTAGAGTCCTTCCAAAAAGTAACGGGAAATTGTCACCTCCAACTATGTTTAAACAACGGTTACATAACATGTTCGTCGACATCTATTATGAATGCAAAACTCGATTGCTTTCTTCGAACTTACTCAATTTAAAAGCTCTGAAGTAGAGTGGTTACTTAATGATTTTGTTGCTCGGAGACTTCTCATCCGCTCACCGTTTGCAAAACATACACATTTACCGACTGATGAGGCCGTTTCGTTGTATTGTTTGGGAATGATTTGTTGTATTATGGTAATTAGCGATTTGCATCGCTATGTATTTTTTTGACATGAGTTTGTTTTGCTTCCACCATTCGTCTTTTGTTGATTATAACGGCTCTTTTTCTTGTTTTCTGTGGATTCAAAATTATACTCATATTTATGCTGTTTGAAAATCAAACTGCGTTGCTAAAATGTGAGAAGGAGTACTCTTCTGGATCACCTTGCCACTTTTGAACTTATTGGCAGATCATTATTAGAGAGTTGATCACAATGCGGAAATAGATAGATCACTACCTCTAACTACCGGCTATGTGAAAGTATGTTTTCGATCATAAATCAGTGCGGATACCTAACTGAGTGGGTTTGAAAACAGCACGTCAGCCCGCTCTGCAGTGAGTGCCACTCGCCGATCGATACATGTTTTGTAGTAAATGGGTATGCCGCTCACCGCGATACCTTTCGACTTTTTATGGTCAACCTTTCTCCATATCTGTTTATTCAAGCCCAGCAACGGCAGAGCGATTATGCCGCCAATGAAGCGAATTCTACCACCATCGGAGTCGGATAGACCTGAAAGGCCATTCGCGAATCTACCGGGTGTGCGCGTTTTGCAGCTGTTGACTTCGACCAACAATTTGAGCTGCGACGGATGGTGCTTGCGGCGTGACTTGCTGTTGATTGCGGGCAGCTTATATTTTGGTACGTGTCATATCCTTATAATTTGTTTGCGGCGCGCACCTGGATAACGTTTAATATTACACAACCTTTTATATACTATGAATTTTGCTGTTTTGTTTTTGTTCGTATCATTCGCTGCCGACCAAGCGAGTGGGCCTCTGTAACTAGGTATGTTCAAAAAATATCTGTGGGTTTTGATTTATTCGAAGAAGGTTCGGCCATGCTTGTCTTATTTGATGAACAACTTATTTCTTCTCAACTTTTACAAGACCAAGGCTTGTCAAGTCGAGACAACTTTAAGGACATATGGGATCAAGTCCCTATCACTTCGAAGTTTTCTGAGCACAAACCTCAAATACTATTAGGACTTCAGGCGTGAAGTTTTCACGAATCGTTTGCTCCACAGTTTTGTTTGTGATTTTTAGTCTTAAAAACGTGAAGTGATAATTAACCTAACCTATAGTTCATATGGAGAAAGGGCTCCCTCCCATTCCACCTTAAAAGTTCGAGTCTTCAGTATACACAGAAAAAAATAATTAATTTTATCAGACGCGTAAAATTTTCCTCGTTAATTTGCAAGCCAAAGCAAACGTAAATAACAAAATTGTTTGCAGTCTTCAATACAACAGACCTGATTGCAGTGATATCTGGCTTGAATTTACATGAAATATCCTATGAATGTATGCTAAATCTGGAATTCCTTTTATGTGCATTAGATAACGCAGAAATTAAATGTTTCTTTCAAACAGCAACTCATCAATAGAAAAACATGCTGTAAGAAGATTTGGGTGTTTTTGAACGTCAGCAATCAAATATTGGATTCCTTCAGCTTTACAAATTCTTAGCAACCGTTCAGTCATTTTTTCCAAAGTATCTTTCATGGTTTGCTTCGAACACAAACAATGAATCTCCGACAGAAATATTTTCAATCATCATTCTGTTGATAAAACCATTTCCAATCAGCTGTCATTGCTGTCCACTCCTGGAGCCTAATGGTGATGAGAAAATATTTCCTTCTTAAAAAACATCCTCACTATACTTTCTGATCGCTGTTTGCACGGCCCTTTCACTTACTCCTTCTTTTTTTGCCAACTGCCTCAGTGACGTTCCGGGTTCTGTACACCATTTGTGCACAATATTTTGACGTTGGTCCGCTGAAATTCCACTCATTTTGAAACAAACTGTTGGATACGATTAAACCGCTACAAAAGTGCGGTGAGATGAGCATGAGCATGAGCATGATTGACCGCCCACGGATGCAATTCCGTTATTGCCAGCGCTACAAAAGTGCGGTGAGATAAAGGTAAACAACAAGATGCAGTCGTCATAAAAAAAACGATTTATCAATTATTGCGAAGTCTAATTACTATTGGGGCAGTGTTTATGTGGAACGTTAGTACTGTTTTTATATTTTGTGGCATGTAAACTCCTTGAATGATAGAAATGGTTACTTTTTAAACAATCTTTGATCAAAAAGATCTCGAGTGTATGTCCCTCGATTGCTTTTATTCCTAATGGCAGTTGGCTAACCGCTTCATGATAATGATGATGATCATCTATTGTAGCACGGTAACATTCCATAGCAGTGGGATTATCTGAAAAACAATTTGATCAGGATTCTATTGTTGGTGGTGATCATCTAGCTCCTGTATGAAGGGCCAAAAAAGTATGCGTGAGCCCCTAAGCAGAGGCACTTTCGCGAAACCCGCGAATATAGGGAAGAGAATCTCCTTCCAACAGCAAGTTCAGATTCACAGCACTAGAATGGAGTCCTCGGTTGACAGGATGAACAATATGCAAAGGCACTCCCTTATGATAGTTGCTACCTTCTTCAGGTTTATTATCGATTTGATAAAATCTCCGAAATTCACGCTAAACCTAAGTTAGACATCAACTATGTGTACCAAATCCGTGCCAAATTCGCATCAATATTCTGATGCAAATCCGCCAATTTTGCAAACTCCGCGAAAATCTTAAAATCCATGTGGTCGTAACAGCTCTGCTTTCATTACTTATCCTCATTACAATCTACACAATTAGAAAAAGTCATGTAAATTCAAGCCGACTTGGATGCCCAATGGACAAAAATGTTCGTCTGTTCTGAAAATTACATGACAGTTAAAACTAAAATTGAAAGTTTACATGCCATGACGTAAATGTTAGTTATAATACACAAAATTAGATTTTTTTTTAAATGTACCTATCTTTAATGTAATTTTAAATGCATTGCTTTGCCTACTTTTGATTATAATTAATTTAGATTAATTTAGATTTGAAAATCGGTTCTTAAGCATCCCCTGCCCTTCGGTTCAGAAAGGGGTATGGGCGCGTTCTGTCGAGTTGGTCGCGGCAGATTTCATGTGTGAATAGGCTGCCACATCAACGTTCAAAAGTGCCTGCACCAAATTGACAGCTTGTAATGACCACTAATGAACTGAAATTCCAAAATGTAGCACGCAGTAAAATGTTTCTTGTCTTCTATATCTAAACGCGAGGGAGTTGAGTAAACAAGTGGAAATTGATCGGAAATGATCTCTCATACGCATCCGTTGAACCATTCTGAACGGCCGTTGCGAGAATATCACCATGAAAATCTCACATGCGCATGGCATGTTGCCGGTTACTAATGCTTTCTCTCCTTTCTCCTGTTTTTTTCCCTATAATAATTCTCGCTGGAACCAGGCCGCCATTGGCACATATCTTTTGATTTCAAATTTTTCATCGCTATTAGTTAGAATATATTGAAACAAGATAAAAAACGCTTTGGTTGAGCCAAATTGATGGACCCCTCGTTTTCTAAGGGACTAAACATGTTGTAAAAATGTCGATTTTTGGATAATTTCAAGGTAAGTAAACATGTTATATCACAAAATTTTACATTGAAACATCTTCAAAACTCGTTGCTGTTGTATAGAGGATAAATAAAGCTTTCAATTGATGTTAAAAAAAATGTGGCGGCCATATTGGATTTGGCCGCCATCTTGAATTTTATCAATAATATCGATTTTTCACTATGAGCGCACCGCTCAATCCGAATTCTGAGCACACCATCTGAAAGCTGAGAAAAAAAATACATAAGATGCAGTCGAGAAACTAGGTGTGCATTGACATTTACCCGATAAAAAAATATTTTTTCTAAAAAGAGTTTGACGTTTTTTTGCGTGTATTGCGCAATATCAATATGTATCATATTTCTATACGCAACAAAGCATAATTTTGCAATCACTGTTTTTTTTTGTGTTCTGTAGAGTAAAGAACAATCATTTTAAGTAAAAAAAATTTTGCCATCTTCGTTTAAGACGCCATTTTGATTATTAGCAGTTTAGCGTGTTTTTCCTTTTTTTTTATTTTTCAAATTCCGATATGAGTTAGAATAGTATTAAATACAATATAATTTAGTTGTTTCAAATGAAAATAAATATAATGAAATCGTTTTTAGATTCCTAAAGTTCATATTCATGTTTTAAATCTAAGGAAAATTGAACTTTTTCAGTTTCGCAATCAAACCTTCATGCCAAACACTGTCGAATGCTTTTTCTATGTCTAGAAGAGCAACTCCAGTGGAGCAGCCTTCAGCTTTGTTTGAACGAATTAAATTTGTAACTCTCAAAAGTTGATGCGTAGTTGAATGCCCATGGCGAAATCCAAACTGTTCATCAGCAAAAATTGAGTTTGTATTGATGTGAAGCATCATTCTATTCAAAATTATTTTTTCAAAAAGCTTACTTATTGAAGAAAGCAAACTGATTGGTCGGTAGCTAGAAGCTTCAGCCGGATTTTTGTCTGGCTTCAAGATAGGTACGACTTTTGCATTTTTCCATTTATCTGGAAAGTATGCCAGATGAAAACATCTGTTAAATAGTTTCATCAAGAAAGACAAAGTACTCTCGGGGAGTTTTTTTGATTAGGATATAGAAAATTCCATCATCACCTGGTGCTTTCATATTTTGAAATTTTTTAGTTATAGTTTTTACTTCATCCAAATCAGTTCCCCAAGAATCATCAAAAATATTTTCTTGTGAGAAAATATTCAGATACTCCCTGGAAACCTGATCCTCAATAGGACTTGTAAGACCCAAACTGAAATTATGGGAGCTCTCAAACTGCTTAACAAGTTTTTGAGCTTTTTCCGCATTTGTGAGCAAAATATCACCTTCCTTAAGCGCTGGTATAGGCTTTTGAGGTTTTTTCAATATTTTAGAGAGTTTCCAGAAAGGTTTGGAACTCGGATCTAATTTTGACAAATTATTTTCAATGTTTGTTCCTCAGGGCAGAGAAGCGTTTTTTAATTTGTTTTTGTAAATCTCGCCATATGACTTTCATAGCGGGATCACGTGTTCTTTGATATTGACGCCTACGTACATTTTTCAGACGAATCAAGAGCTGAAGATCGTCATCAATTATAACTGAATCGAATTTAACTTCGCATTTTGGCACTGAAGCAGCTCTTGCTCTATTTATTGAGAAAGCCAGAGATTCAAGAGCATTATTAATTTCATTTTTTGTTTGCAATGGAACATTAGGATCAAAGTTGTATTCCATAAATGTTCGATATTGATCCCAATTAGCTCTATGGTAGTTGAAAGTAGAACTGATGGAATTAGAAATGATTTCTTGAGATATTTCAAATGTAACTGGAAGGTGATCAGAACCAAAGTCAGCATGGGTAATCAATTGACTACAAAGTTGACATGAATCAGTTAGGACCAAATCAATAGTTGAGGGATTTCTGGCTGAAGAAAAGCAAGTTGGACTGTTTGGGTATTGAATAGTGTAGTAGCCTGCAGAACAATGATCAAAAAGTATATTGCCATTGGCATTGCTTTGCGAATTATTCCATGAGCGGTGTTTTGCATTGAAATCACCAATAACGAAGAATTTAGACCTATGACGGGTAAGTTTCTGGAGGTCACCCTTGAGCCAGTTCTTTTGCTGACCAGTGCATTGGAAAGGCAAATAGGCAGCTATAAAAGTAAATTGGCCAAATTTTGTTTCAACTGAAACCCCCAAAGTTTCAAAAACTTTGGTTTCAAATGAAGAAAGAATGTGATGTTTGATACGCCTATGGACAATGATGGCAACGCCACCACCAGCTCCATTAATGCGATCATTTCGGTAGACAAAATAATTTGGATCTCCTTTGACCTTATGGGCAGGTTTGAGATAAGTCTCAGTTATAACAGCAATATGCACGTTATGAACTCTTAAAAAATTAAATAGCTCATCCTCGTTATCTCTGATGGATCGGTCATTCCAATTCAAAATATTTAATGACTTAAAATCCATTACTGAACTTCAATGTCATGACAATATTATTGGCAAATTTAATACCAGTTTGGATAGATTCAAACATGGAATTAGTTTTTAGCATATCGGTTATCATATCGATTAACGATTGCTGTAAAAATTCTAATTTAGGAGCGGATATGTTACCTAAATCAAATTCATCAGAAGTCCCGTGGGAATTTTGGTTTTGGTTTCTACCCGCTGCAACGGCAGCGTAGGTAGGTCCATTTACATGTTGAATCAGCAAAGTCTTGCTTCTGCTATTTTACCTTAAAAGTCTTTAAACGCGGGGGCGACTCCGGCGTAGTGGTTAACATCCATACCTCTCACCAGGGTCATACGATTTCAATTTCAATTGAAAATCGTCATGGGACGATGAACTTAACATGCATCCCTTTCAATTGAAACACATTATCTTCTTTTAACAGCCACTTCTTAGTCAGCTTCAGCAATACAATCTTCAAACAAACATTTTCGACTGAGCTTTTCATTCATCGGTGTTTATTTTAGTCTTCGGTGTCAATTTAGTATGAAGCAGGACAATTGAAATTCAATCAAATCAATTTCAACGAAGTTGATTTACGGTCGTTCACCACGTCGTTTGAAGCAAGCTTGAATTTCAATTGAAACGCCTTTGGCGGTGGCTAGATCGCAAATGAATTTAAGCTTACTCACGTTTGACAAGAAGTGAATTGGGAGTGAATCGGTGAAAGTAAGATTCATTCACTGCACGAAAGCTAGTTGAAGTGAAGTGAAATGAATACAAAAGCGATTCATTTTCATTTTAGTGCGTCGACGATGTAGGACCCTGCCTCTCACGCCAAAGTCACGAGTTCGATTCTCACCCCGGACAAGTTACGAAAATGCCCAAAAGCGGTGTCTGAGTGACTACGACGGGAAATGAACCAGCCCGAGGCTGAAAATCACGATAATCAAGAAACAAAAAAAAACATAACAGTATTTAAACGACCCATCAAAACGACCCATCTTGCCCTATAAATTGTGTATTTATCGCGTAGCCTAACTTTTTTTTCCTTTGCACCAACATTCAAACTCAGATGTAGTGCCTAATTTACACTCGAAACGGTTGAAAAAGGCTTTCATTTGTCTAGTCCACTTGATATTTGTTCATTGCAGATAATTTTCTGATAATTCAACGTCAACATTTGAGTAGGGCGTGTCGGTTTATTTGTAAACAATGACTTTATCCGCTAATTTCTTGGAAATTAAAGCTATTTTTTTCAAACTGAAGATTTCAACTGGCAGAGAAAACATTTCTCTTACTGACAGTGTACTTAATTGACTTGTGTGATATTTTGTTCGAGAGATATTGACATTGACGCCATTGAAAGCCATTGTTCACAAAAGCATTTTCGTCTTTTTGAAATGTTCGCACTGAATTGTTTTGAACATTACGATAGTAATAGTCGTTTTAATTGTTGTAGAAGGTGTAGTTTATATTGCGGCCAACACACTAAAACTGAAATACATACATACTGAAAAAGTAAGTCAAAAATTAATGTAAAAATGAATTAATGAATGAAACCATTTTGTTTCAGTCTTGAACAGTGGTGGTAAGAGTACTGCGTTTTAACATTTTTTTGTGATATTTTACATTTTGAGCATATTGTATATGACCATACGGTAGACACATAAAAGCGAACTGACGAGGGATAAAAAGTCATGACATTTCTGTACATTTTTCTACCAACGACCAAACATTGTCGCTGGCAAGGCCGATGTTTTTGCCTTAGGTATAACATAAATCAATGTCGTTTTGAATGTTGATGATTGCTGGCTAATTACTGCATGAAGGTGATGTGTATCTTAAGGAATCTAATTATAAGAAAAGGTACTAACAACCAGTAGGTATAAATTGACAAATAAGTGGGTTTTGTATATCTTGATTGCTTGACAGTCAAACGCAATCTTTAAACTGTTTGAAACTGTCAGCAAAAATAAGACGACCTTTTTTCTCTCTCCGTTTCCTATCATTGGCGTTCAACGAAAATGTACCAGTACACGATTCCTAGTGTGTGATTCAACATTTCGCCGCAGGTGATGGCTTTTTTAAAAATTTACATTAACCAACACTGGTCCTAGATTTTCTCTGAGCTATTAAATTTTGAGTTGAACCGACGAAAGCTGTTCTTAATACTTAAAGTAAGAATACAAATAACAAAGCAGTGCTCATTCAGTTCGAAACACACCGACGCCTGTAATTTAGTGGGTCCCCTTTATTTTTTACATTTGACCATCCCTATATACAACAGAGATTGAAGTTCATCATCGTGAACGCGACGAAGTGCGCTGCGGGAACCCACTACATATTTATATTGACACCGTACATTCCCCTCCGCACAGCAGTGCCCGTTAATTGATAGGTTGGAATCTGAAATGTTATGCTGAGCTTCAGGATTTATTTGTTTTGACTGACCTAGTAGCAGTATATATTTAGTGGTTGCATTTTATTTTTTGCGCTCTCTTTATATTCTGTTACACTGAAATTGCATTCGTTTTCCGTCGTTCAATGACCGCCGCTGCCGGCAGTGAATAAATTATGAAACAGCAAAACAAACCAGTGTTCTTTGCGGGGGAAAAATATGAGTTAAATAAGTTGGATTTATCATAAAAGAGAGAAAGTTCAAATAATCATTTATCTATAAAGTCGTTCTAGACGAGTAGAAAATCTTACAGTTGTATGACACATTGCCAATTTGAGCAATCTATCCTATATAAGATGAGTCAAATTGATTACCGATGTTCTGTTTTTGTACTGAATCTTTCTAACAATATGTGTGTTTAATAGGTCCAATTTTCGTCTGATTTGAGAAATATTAAATATATTAATATTTAGTTTGAAATTCCATCACTCTCCTTGATTCAAAATTTGTACTACAAATGTCATCTCCCACCGTAGTACATTGAAATGCCATTATATTTCCTTAAATCTGCCGATTTACTATGGACTGAATCCAGAGCTTAGGAGGAAATAATGGTTTTCTCTATTTTCTTACACCTTAGTTGATTGGAGTCTTAGCCTCTAGAAAGTGATCTTTAGAAAACTGATTTTCTCTGAGCTATTAAATTTTGAGTTGAACCGACGAAAGCTGTTCTTAATACTTAAAGTAAGAATACAAATAACAAAGCAGTGCTCATTCAGTTCGAAACACACCGACGCCTGTAATTTAGTGGGTCCCCTTTATTTTTTACATTTGACCATCCCTATATACAACAGAGATTGAAGTTCATCATCGTGAACGCGACGAAGTGCGCTGCGGGAACCCACTACATATTTATATTGACACCGTACATTCCCCTCCGCACAGCAGTGCCCGTTAATTGATAGGTTGGAATCTGAAATGTTATGCTGAGCTTCAGGATTTATTTGTTTTGACTGACCTAGTAGCAGTATATATTTAGTGGTTGCATTTTATTTTTTGCGCTCTCTTTATATTCTGTTACACTGAAATTGCATTCGTTTTCCGTCGTTCAATGACCGCCGCTGCCGGCAGTGAATAAATTATGAAACAGCAAAACAAACCAGTGTTCTTTGCGGGGGAAAAATATGAGTTAAATAAGTTGGATTTATCATAAAAGAGAGAAAGTTCAAATAATCATTTATCTATAAAGTCGTTCTAGACGAGTAGAAAATCTTACAGTTGTATGACACATTGCCAATTTGAGCAATCTATCCTATATAAGATGAGTCAAATTGATTACCGATGTTCTGTTTTTGTACTGAATCTTTCTAACAATATGTGTGTTTAATAGGTACCAATTTTCGTCTGATTTGAGAAATATTAAATATATTAATATTTAGTTTGAAATTCCATCACTCTCCTTGATTCAAAATTTGTACTACAAATGTCATCTCCCACCGTAGTACATTGAAATGCCATTATATTTCCTTAAATCTGCCGATTTACTATGGACTGAATCCAGAGCTTAGGAGGAAATAATGGTTTTCTCTATTTTCTTACACCTTAGTTGATTGGAGTCTTAGCCTCTAGAAAGTGATCTTTAGAAAACTTGTAGAATTGATTGCGGTGACGATGAAATATGATAAAATATTACACACACATTGAAAACTATCCAAAATAATGTTTGAGACTATCCAAAAATCAAAACTTATTTTTTCGCATTTTTTATGGATCACACTGTAGGTCCCATATTGTTTCTGATCTCTGCATTTGATGGAACATATTAGCGAATTCGTTTTTAAAACTGGTTCAATGCCAACCTAACAAGAGAATAGAAAAACGATTTTGAGTTACGAGCCAGATCGTTACTTCAGTTAACAGTTGGAACAGTAATGATGAAAATTTGATTTCTACACAGAAAAAAAAAATGAATTTTAAGAAACGCTAAAATTTTCCCTTGTTTAATTTAAGCAAGCTAAGCAACGTAATAGTTAGCAATATTCCATACAGCATGCAACATTTTTTGCTATCTTTCATACAACCTGATTGCAGCAATATCTGGCTCAAATTTACATGAAAGATCCCATTAATTTATGCCAAATCTATCATTTCCTTTATGTGCATTAGATAATGCAGAAAATTAAATGTTTCTTTCTATGTGTTTAGTTTATAGGTACATAATTCAGAGCCTACTATAGAACTACTTTGTTGCGGTATTCCGACACTCCTCCTCGACAATATCTTGCAGTACTGCTATCTTATGTCTTAAAGGCTGACTAACAGTAATTTGGTACGCCTCTCGCGCGCCGCTAGCACGCCTCTAGTGTTGGGAATCGAAAATCTTTGACAGTGGTTTGCTTACACTTCTATAGAGAACTCGAAAGAAGAAAAGATATTGTGCACAAACATCTGGAAAATTCAGAGTGATCCGGTCCCAAGGTTAAAGTGCTGAAGATGCCGAAAACAACAGTTTGTCGAGTGGTCAAAACCTACAAGGAAACCCTGAGTGTGGAAAAGAATCAGCGGACCTACGAAATAACTGGAACCAGGCATCGTCAGCTGCGCAGCATGGTGTTGAGGAGCGTTAAAGCCAACCCCGGTCTTTCGATCCGAGATGTGGCCAGAAAGTACAACGCCAACGTTCAAACGGTGCGGAACATCCTTGCCAGGGAAGGATACAAGTCATACAAAGCCAGTAAACATCCGAACCGGCACGTGAAGTAGAATTCCGTGGCCAGAAAGCGTGTAAGGCTCTTGTACGACCGTGTTTTGACGAAAGTTTGACGTATGTTTAGTCATCGATCAAAGTGCAGCCCTTTGATCGATGACTAAACATACGTCAAACTCGATTTTAAACAGCTTCCCCGTCAAAAGTTTTACATCGCGATTGGACGTGGGGAGATGCCAGGAAGCTTCAAGTTCATGTTTGCCGGCAAGTTCGCGAAGAATGCTATGATTTGGCAAGCGATTTGCAGTTGTGGCCTGAAAACGGAACCATTTCCTCGACGATGACATCCCAAGTTTACATCGAAGAATGCCTGAAAAGAGTGTATTGCCGTTCACCCACAAGCTTAGGGGCAAAGTCACCTTTTGGCCCGATTTGGCCAGCTGCCACTACTCCAAGGTGGTCCTGGAGTGGTATGCTGCCAACAAGATCGATTATATCCCCAAGCTAATGAATCCTCCGAATTGCCCGAAATTTCGACCAATCGAAAAATACTGGGCAATTTCAAAGCAGCGACTTTGACGAATGTCAAGGACATCCGGCAAATACGTGCAAAATGGAAGAAATGCGCTGATTTCGTGTTCGTTTCCACTGTGCGGGGGCTGATGGGCACCATCAAGAGGAAGGTTCCTGATTTCGTTAGAACTGGAGAAATGTTACCATCTAATGCTATAACATTGAAATTTTAATAAAAGTACTGTAAAGTAACCATTAATTGACTTTTTATTCTTATTGAATCACGAATTACAGGTCTTTTTGTGCGTACCAATTTATTTTTAGTCAGCCTTTAACTTCTTCAATCGTAGATGTTACAGTGGATTCATCAGTATGTCGGCTAGCATGAACTCCGTAGGACAATACTGCAGATCGATTTGCTATTGCTCTTGAAGAACGCGGACGTAGAAATATTTAGTTGCGATGTGCATGGACCGTTTTTCAAGTTTTTCGTTTTCCACCAAACGCATACAGCGGGTACCGGCGAATCATTCTCACCAAGGTCGACCTTCAGTTTCTTCAACCAACTTAGTTAAGGTCACGAGCTCAGCTTTCGTTGAAGACAACGCTACACAGGTTTGTTTGACGGATGCCCAAGTTATGACGCCAGCTCCGAGCCATAGCAGGAAATCGGGATTGGACTTCCTAACGCGATGGTTGCTAGCCCACTTGGCATCTACGTACATCTCCAGGCCAGTTCCTGTGAATCCCAAGTAGAAATTTATGGTCAAAGGTCGATTTCAAGTACCTTGAAACTCTCTTCGCCTCCAATTGCGTTGGACAGCTTTAGTTTTTAGACAGTATGAAAACGTTCACTGCTATCGCAGGCCGGGTTTGAACCACAACATACAACAGACCACCGATGAGACTCACGTATTGAGTTTTGTTCGGCAGACTTTGTTTCTTCTTCTCCTCCTACTGCTGAAGTTAGCCAGGATCCAGTGGTACTTTCACCGGCGTGGCGTATTTCAGACCGAATCATTCCGCGAGCTTCGTGATGTGTCGTACTTGGCTTAGCAAGAATCCGTTACCACCCTCTCGATGTCGATTCCTAAGAAATGCCGGACTTCACCTAATGCTGTTACGTTGAAATGTTGCAGCAGCGCGTGGTGAATTGCTTTGAACTTCTCCTCAGTCCTACAGACAGCTAACATGTCGTCGACATAGATAAGTATGTTGATGGATGTGTTCCCCTTCTTGCGCACGTATAGGCATGGATCCGCTGATGATGGCCTGAACCCTTGCTTCCGAAAAACTGCATCGATGTTCTTGAAATTCGGATTGCCGTATACACTCCGTTTCAGCAAACACACTGAGGGTTATTCCGAGAGTCGAAGTGACTTATGTCACTTGGTGAAGTGACAAATGTCACTTGCAATGACGTGACTCTCCTGGGCAAATCAAATGGAGAGTCACGTCAATGCAGGTGACTTTTCTCACTTCACCAAGTGACAAAAGTCACTTCGACTCTCGGAATAACCCTCACTGTGTTGGGTTCGCCCATGGAGTAGCCTTCCGGATGCCTCATGTAGATGGTTTCTCGACGCATCCCATGTAGGTATGCGGTTTTAACGCCCATATGCTTCACAAACATCTGGCGACGGCCTGTGAGTAGCGTCCTAAGGGTCACCTGCTTGGCCACAGGTGTTGAGATCTCGTCAAAGTCCACGTCATACATTTGAGTGAAGCCTTGAGCACCAAGTCTTGCTTTGTTCCGCACGATGTTCCCCTTTTAGTCCTTCTTCGATTTGTACAGCCACTTGCAACCAATGGCTTTTCGGTCTGCTCGTAGCTCCATCAGTTTCCATGTACCGTTCTCAATCAGAGAATGATACTCGTCGTCCATTGCTTGCTTCCAAAGCTTCGAATGGCGTACGTGGATATCCACCGGCATGGGGTTGACATCAGGCTGCTAGTCCTTGTTGAGTCCTACTACAGTCATCGGCAACATGATGTGCCCACCCGTCATGATTCTAACAAACACTTGCTAAATACTTCAACTTCTCAAATGAAATACTTGATATAGTTTTAAAATGATGATTTAATCATACTTTATTGAAAACATTCACTAGAAATTTATAACAAGCAAACCTAGACTTTACAAAAATACTTGTTTTTGAGGTTAGCATAATTAGGTGTGGCATAAAAAAGTGCCCATTTTTAAAAACCTTGTAAATCTTTCGCATACTCATTTGTTGAGTTTAGACATTTGGATTCAAAACATTTTATTTGTTGAGCTTTTGTAATACGTTCACGTTGTTGTGATACAATTTTCGTTGAAATCATGGAAAACGTAAGGCTTTCAAAATAATTTCCTTTAAGTATCCGTAAACTGGTGGTTCGAGATATGGAAAATGGAGAATCGCAGTGGGTTATCGCAGGAAAGTACGGTATCAGCAAAGCAGCTGCCGGAAAAATATGGTTGAAGTACATAACTGTTGGATAAGTGGCGGATCGCCCCGGTAGAGGCAGGATATGCAAAACGGATACAAGAAACCACAAAGCTAAGCTAATAAAAACACCAAAGCTAAGCTAATAAAAAGCCAAAAGGCTAAAGTTTGCTCGGGAGCATGTTCTGTGGACTGATGAGTCCAAGTTTGAACTATTCAATAAAAAAGGCGTGTTCGTGTATGATTCAAACTAGAGAGGAGCTTCAGGAACGACATATTCAAGGCACGGTGAAGCATGGGGGAGGTAACCTTAAGGTTTGGGTTTTTTTTGCTTGGGCAAAACTCGACTCGACTCTCCAAGATTTTTTTCGATTTCGGATCCCACAAACGATATGCCTTCGTATCCTCGTTGAAGCCAGTCAGTATGCATTCGTAGTCTTTCGCATTCCACTTCTTACGCTTAAGCTTCGGCACGTGTACCATTGCATTGGAACCAAAAACACGGACATGTGCCATGTTGGGCTTCCTTCCGCTCCACATCTCTTCCGGTGTCATCGAGTGTCCTTTTGTTGGTGATCGATCAACTAGATAGACCGCTCCGCTAATTGACTCGCACCGCTAGACCATTTTGCTCCGGTGTGTAGTCCGCCGTGTTTTGATGACGAATTCCCAAAGGCTTCAAATGGTTCTCCAGCTTCCGATTCGTGACTCCTTACCATTGTCGGTGCGTATCATTTCATCTCGGTATGTCGCTCATCCATGCAAAGGAAACTCTCGAATTCATTGTAAACGCTGTCCCCCTGGTTTTTTTTTTCGGGAAATACACGAAGATGCGACAAGACTTATCATCGTGAAGGTCAAATAGTAGCGCTTGCCACCGAAACCACCTCGAGTACGTCCGATGCACGTGAATCTGTTTTGCTGAACGGCAAACGAGTCTGCCTTCCCATTGCACAAATCTTACACTTGTCGTTGCTCCTGGGTGGCTCTGCATATTCACGCCGGAAACCAAGCCACGCTTCATTCGTTGTAGGCTGTTGTAATTTATGTGACCAAGCCCCATGTACCACAAAGCAGCACTTTCATTCGATGCAAACGCTAGTGCTTTTGACGGTTGTAGTAGATTCAGCTTGAACAGATCACGCTCTCTGCTCACAGTCGCGATCAGACACCATTTGGATTCACGACTTTCACTCTTTCCTCGGTGAACGTTACAGTGTGTCCACGATTTGGTTTGCAGAGAATAAATTCGTCGACAACTCCGGAAGTACCTGCACTTCGTCCACCGTGACCGCAGGGTCTTTCGTGCAGCATTCTGGCTTTAACTTCGTATTTTCCTTGGTGACGATCTTCATTGATCCTTGGTTGGCTGCAACTACCGTACCACCGTACTTGCTTGAAGTATCCAGATGCTGTTCCGCCTTCGTGAAATGAGTGGATGCTCCGGAATCGAAGTACCAATCGTCGTTATCTTCTTCAATCGCTGACATCACCGTACATCAGGCATTTCCACCACTTTTCTGCGGTTTTCTTGTCGAGCACTCCCTCGCAATGTGTTCAAACTTTGTGACAGCGCCTGCACTTTGGACCTCGCTGACCCTGGAGCATTCTGCTTGGCTGGTTTCTATCCGTTCTTGTTACTTGCAAACGCGGCTCCCGAGGATGGCACTCTGATTTCCTGCAGCAGTTTTGTCTTGATGAAGTCACCAGAAGTTTCCGCTCCTAAGTTTTCAAGAGCCTTGATCATCGGCCGATATTCTTCTGGTAAACCGGCCAGCAAAAACGTTCCTATCCACTCGTCGGTGATTTCGAAACCAATCCAAAGTTGGTGTTCAACCACTACGTAGCGAACAAATTTACATCCTCGAATCCTTTTCCTTTTTGGATTTTCAAAAATCGTAAACAAAATATGTTCCCTAAAATTTCAATCAGAATCGGTCTCTGATTCTGATTGCAATAATTGGACCGCGAAACCAGTATTATTCATCACGGAGACACACTTCTGCATTTAATTTTTTTTTCTGAGAGGTCACTAGATTCCACTTTCAAAACATAACCCACAATTCGACAGCTCGAATACAATTGTATTGGTGAACTCAGGTTGAAACTGTAAAAAAGTTCAATTCAGTGTGTTGAAACTGAGCGAATAAAAAAACGTGTTGACAGCAGTTTGGTTGGAACTGGTGCGAAACTATGTTGAAACTGAGCAAAAACGGATTCGCTATCTGATTGTAGTTCCAATACCATCAGCCAAAGAGATCCTAAACTTCGCAGATCATCGTTTTTTTTATTGGCGTTTCGTAATTTTTACAACACTGTACACTGGTTTGTTATTATTACTTTTAGAAATTCAATAAGGACACACAATCTTGTTCATTACAAGTCCCCATAGAAAAATATGCCAATTTTTGTATAGGGAAAATATAATTTTCTCTACCGGAAAAATCTAGAAAACCCGAGAAATTTAAAAACCCCATTGAGTAGCCACCCTGGAGATAGAACTAGAATCGATTTCATAATCCACAGCTAATTAGTTTCTTCTTTTCCCCTATTCCAGGTGAAATCACCAACGGATCGCATCACACTGAACGCATTGGACCTAGTGATTTCAAAAGTGACCGTCACATATGGCTCCGACAACACGGTACTAACAGCCACTGAAACGAAGTTCTGCGCTGATCAGGAAACGGCATGTTTCGTTTTCCCTTCGGAGATCCCCGTCGGTTCGGCGCAACTGGACCTCGATTTCACGGGCGAGCTCAATGACAAAATGAAGGGATTCTATCGAAGCAAGTACTTTACTCCTTCGGGCGAGGAACGTTTCGCTGGCGTAACACAGTTCGAGGCAACGGACGCGCGACGATGCTTTCCTTGTTGGGATGAACCTGCAATTAAGGCAACTTTCGACATCACATTGACGGTACCAAAGGACCGCGTAGCTCTGTCCAATATGCACGTAGTAAGCGAGAGCGAATCCGATGGTCTGCGGACGCTCAAATACGGTACGACGCCCATCATGTCCACCTACTTGGTGGCGGTGGTAGTCGGTGAGTTCGATTACGTAGAAGGAAAATCGAAAGATGGTGTACTGGTTCGAGTGTTCACTCCTGTGGGAAAGAACGAACAGGGAAAGTTTGCACTTGATGTGGCAATTGAAGTGCTTCATTATTATAATTCGTATTTCTCAATTGCCTATCCCCTGCCAAAGATGGACTTGGTTGCAATTTCGGATTTTTCCGCTGGTGCTATGGAGAACTGGGGTTTGATCACATATCGCGAGACGTTCGTGTTAGTCGATACAGAGAATACATCACTTATCAGAAAGCAATCGATTGCGCTGACTGTTGCTCACGAAATTGCTCACCAGTGGTTCGGAAATCTGGTGACTATGGAATGGTGGACCCACTTATGGCTCAATGAAGGTTACGCCTCATTTGCGGAGTTCCTATGCGTTAACAAACTCTTCCCGAACTACTCTATCTGGAATCAGTTCATCACGGATATGTACACCCGTGCCTTAGAGTTGGACTGCCTTAAAAATTCACATCCGATCGAAGTGCCCGTGGGACATCCGGCTGAAATCGACGAGATATTTGACGAAATCAGTTACAATAAGGGAGCCAGTGTGATTCGCATGCTCTATCACTATCTAGGGGATGATGATTTCCGCAAGGGAATGAATCTATACCTTACACGCCACAAATACAAGAACACGTTCACTGAAGATCTGTGGACTGCTTTCGAAGAAGCAAGTAATAAACCAGTGGGAAGTATTATGTCTACATGGATCAAGCAGATGGGTTTCCCGGTGGTGAAGATTCTTTCTTCCGAGCAGAAGGGAAATTCACGTGTGCTTAAGTTAGAGCAAGAGAAATTCTGTGCTGATGGATGCCAGGCGGACAAAAAGTCCCACTGGATGATCCCGATAATAATTTCCACACCAGGTTCATCGCATGCACACAAGTTCATCATGGACAAGGAAACGGTGGAAGTCGTCATAGACAATGTAGATCCCAATGATTGGGTTAAACTAAATCCAGCATCGATCGGCTATTATCGGACCCAATACAAAGCGGATATGTTGGACAAATTCCTGCCGGAGATCAGCAGCAACAGCATGCAGCCGCTGGATCGGCTTGGGCTGTTGGATGACCTATTTGCACTGGTGCAAGCTGGCAGAAGCTCAACCGGTGATGTGAGTATTCACAATCATAAATCTGTGAGAACTAATATCCCTAATCCAAACCTTTTATACACAGGCGCTGAAAGTGATGGATGCATGCTGCAACGAGTCCGACTACACTGTATGGTCATCTATATCAAATTTCCTATCCAAGTTGCAGCTTCTGCTAGCCAACTCACCAGTAGAGGAACAGTTCAACCAATATGGAACTCGACTTTACCGGACGGTAGCCGACAAGCTAGGTTGGACGGTAAAACCGGATGAGAACCACCTGGACACTCTACTCCGGCCGCTTGTCCTCAGCCGACTAGTATCGTTCCGCTGCCCGCAAACCGTAGCTGAAGCTAAATCCAAGTAAATATTTCATTGAATTATCAACTTCACTTATTAAGAATTCCTTCTTCGTCATTTCAGGTTCGACGATCACGCCTCAGGCAAATGCCTTCTACCAGCGGATTTACGCAGCACCTGCTACAAGGCGGTGCTTCAAAACGGCGATTTAACTACCTTTAACGAAATGCTCCGCCTGTATCGGGCAACCGATTTGCATGAAGAAAAAGACCGCATCTCACGTGCCCTAGGGTCCATTAGTAACGTTGACATTCTGCGTAAAGTAATAGCATTTGCTATGTCCGATGAAGTGCGCGCCCAGGATTCCGTGTTCGTGATCGTATCCGTTGCAATCAATCCCAAGGGACGTGACATGACATGGAACTATTTCAAAGAAAACTGGAAAATTCTGCTGGATCGATACGAAGGCGGTTTCCTACTGTCCCGACTCATCAAATATCTGACTGAAAATTTCTCCACTGAAGAAAGAGCCCTCGAGGTAGAACAGTTCTTCAAGGAACACGAGTTTCCCGGAACTGAGCGAACAGTTTCGCAATCCATTGAGACCATCCGATTGAACGTGGCATGGTTGAAGCGCGATCTGGATGGAATCACCGCTTTTCTGAAACAGTAGATAGATCGGCGAAATGCGCTTCGTTGCGTGGAACAGTTCAAAAAATGCATGTTTTGACCTTCCACTTATGTTCAGGATGCGTTCGTTCAAGTTTTTTTTTTGCAGCAATAAATGCCAAAGTTTGGCGAAAGAGCAGTGCCAGTAGTGTAATCCATGTGAGCATGCCTAGCGTAGATTGATACCTACTTAAATACAACATGTTATTCTTTTTTTTCTGTTATTTAAGTTGTTTTTATGCTAATATCTATTAAAATGGTAGCCAAGTAGGTTTGTATAGTTAATCGAGTGATATACGATGGGTTCTTTTTGCTCTCCTGCAGAGTAATCTAAAATTTCGCCACAAAAATTTTAAATAGTGTATTGAACGATTGCAAATTGAATAATACGAAATTGAAAGGTCCATAGAATGTATTTATTTTTTTTAGACTACCGACAGCCCTTATGAAATAAAAATCTACAAATTTGTCCGCTTCATATGGGCAAACTTATGTCGGAAATATGACTGCAATAATATTACACGGTTGACGTACCTAGTTTGTACAAATTAGTAAATATATGGTGGATGTTCGAGAATATTGATTATGAATGTATGATTTTTGTTCTGGGGTTTTTTTAGACTTCTGTAGCAAGCGTTTGGTCGGTTCTCAACTTAGTGTTCTAATAGGTAACACTTCCACAGTAATTAATTGAGAGCTTTCAATGGCAATATCAATGCATCAAATTGTTTATTACGCGTGCATTAAAAAAATGTTTCAATTTTTCATGCGATTACCCTGCTACCTGGTTGTTGGTCCACCGGTCAGTAGTCAGTAGTCAGTATATACTACAGCAACTGTTCGCTAACTCCGAAAATTTTGAAACGCTTCTAGAAAATTCAAATGAAATTCTAATTAAAAGCGGTTTTTTGTATGATGTAAGAAAAATCCAAAGCTACTCAATAAAGACATTTTCCGCAAAATAAAAATAAAATTAAAATAATGCCCCTATTGTGCAGTTTTGGATTTTTCTTACATCATACAACAAACCGCTCTTAATTAAAATTTCGTTTGAATTTTTTAGAATAATTTTAAAATTTTCGTCCTATACATGGGAGCTGCCATATTCATCACCACTTGGTGTCTTCTAATTTATTCAAGTTTTATTCCTCTATAGCCCAGTTGTAAAGCAATTAAACTTCAAAAATCAGCATTTGACATTTTGTTGTCAAAATTAGCAAGGGGCATGTAAAAGGCATATAAGGCTTGTGAAGGAGTGAAAAATTATTAAATAATTGAAAATGAGTCTTAATCCCATACATAATGAGTCAAATGTTTTACACAATGGGGTGCTCAATATGCTACATCGCAAGAATGTATAAAGCATGAAAAATTTATTTAATTTATGTATTGCGCAATTAGATATGCCAACCGAAATCTGATCGAAAGCCCCCTCGAAATTTATTTATATTTGAAATATCAACCCAGTTACCGAGCAGCATCCGCTAACTGGGCTGCGCACCTAGCCCAGTTAGCGAACGGTTGCTGTAGTTGCCTATATACTGTGAAAATTTGACAGCTCCATCAGTTTGTTCACGGCAGCTATGGCGAGAACAGTGAAACAGCTTCGATCTATGGTTTGTTTGTACCGCCTGCTCCATCCGGGCCTAAAAAGTCGGCCATCGTGGCCCACTTCGTGTCAGCGGGATGCGATCGCGGAAACATCTACAATATTCTGGCACTTCTGGAGGCCGTCCGACTGTTTTAAGCGGCTGAAGGATTCAACAGAAGCTCAAACGGAAGACGGAAGGCAAGGTGGCCACTTCTTTCCGTGCGTTGGGCCGGAAGGTCGATGCGATCGGCCAAACGGTCAAGAAGTATTTAGCCAAAATGGATTTCCACACGCGGAACCGTCAGTCCAAGCCAGCCGTGTCGGAGAACCAAGCGGAAGCCCAGAAACAAAGGCTGAAGATTCTGGTCAAAGAGATCTTTCCGGCGAAGCGAAACGTGGTGGTCGTTATGGACAACGAAACGTACCTCATGTTGGACTGCAACTATTGGCTAGGCAAAGGCTACTTCACCTTCCCGACAAAAGGAATAGATCATTGCACGATGGCGTCATCACAACAGTTTTGACAGTTCAGGGAGCTTGTTTACGCGGACTTAGAATATTTTCGGTAACATCGGTTTGAGATTTTGTGAGATAAATTGATTATGATTAAAGTATTGCTGATTGCAGTTAAAATTGGACTCCGACAAAAACAGAAAAAGTGTGATAAAAGTGCACGTTTACATCAAATCATTTCCTGTCTTCAGTGAACTTATACCTTTCAGCATAAAGGATAAGTGCACCGAAGACAACAAAACGATTTGATGTAAACGTGCACTTTTATCACACTTTTTAATTCGCAAAAATCACTTCTAGAGTCCAATCACAACTGCAACCAGCAATATAACAGCCGGAAAACAGACACCAGTGCTTATTTTTACATCATTTCCTGAATCTAATCGTACAGAATTCTGAAAAAGGCAATGAAAAATTTCGTTTGAGTGGTTCAAATTCTAACACCTTGTAAACAAGCTCCCTGAACTATCAAAAAAGTGAGGTTAATACATTCCGTGCATTGATATATTAGCAGCGATGTAAAGTACATAGCGCACACGAAGCTCACAAAGAAGGTGTGGCTGTGGCTCACAATCAGTGAAAAGGAGATGTCACGTCTCGTCTTCTTTTTGTCGGGGCTGGCAGTGAACGGCGAGATCTACAGCACGAAATGCCTCCCAGAAGTTGCCGCCTTCATTAAAAAGTACCACAGGGATGACGACGTGGTGTTTCTGAATGATCTCGCGTCGACCCACTATCGGAAAGGGGCGCTGGAAGAATTAGAGCGGTTGGGCATTTCGGTGGTGCCCAAGCATGCCAACCCTCCCAATGTGCCCCAGCTCCGCCCAATCGAGAAGTTCTGGGCCAATTTGAAGAGGAGAGTATATTCAAATAATTTTGTAGCCAAAATGACGGATGATTTGGTAAAAAAGGCGACCAAGGAACTGAAGAATATGCCTACAAGCTTTTTTTTCACCTACGGCCGAAGTTCCGGATAACTGCCTCAATAGGGCGTGGCAGGGAGTAGAAGTATTTATGTGAAGTTTTTAATTTCCTAATGAATTTAATTGCCGTTTGGTTTTAAAAATATTTTTACCCGTTTTTACACAGGTAAACAAGCCAAGTCAAGAACGTCTGTCTGCGGTGTAACCATCTTGAGTGTTTTCACGGAGGCGAGCACGGAGGTATAAAAGTACTCAGAAATAGGGATTTTTTTCACCCACCTTGGAAATAAGCGGACTAACCCACAAGGTGGGTTAAAAGTATTTTACCCATAATTGGGAACAAGGTCTGTACGTCAAAATGGATGTTTACATTTAGTTGGATGGCCGGCGTCGGTGGTGTAGTGGTAAGCGTGACTGCTACTTAGCACCCCAGTGGGTCTGGGTTCAATCCCAGTCGACATCGGTGGTTTTTCTGAGGCGAAAAAATCTGGTCACGTCTTCCTTCGGAAGGGAAGTAAAGCCGTTGGTCCCGGCTCATATTCATGAGTCGTTAGGTAGGGTCCAGGTGGTGGAGTCGTCTTCCTGGCGTCGGTGATTGTCACCATGTGAGGAAATAGGCCGACGTAAAAAAAAAACTAAAGAAGATTTAGTTGGATGGGTTAAAAGTACGAATCAAATAAAATGCGATAAAATATTATTTTCTAGGAAGAATGATTAGTAATTTCCATTTAATTACTAATCATTCTTCTTATTTTCTAGTTACAGGTATTCCACTAAACAGCTCACACTCTCCATAATTCATTATTTTCTAAATTGTTCTAAATTGTTAAATAATTACTTCGGCGATGGTTGATTTCGATGTATAGAATACAGGTAGGTATAAGAAAATAAATCAAATGACTATTCTGTTAATATGAAAATATGGCGCACTGGAACGGTCTGGCTGGCGGAGTGGACTGTATTCGGCAGGTGTGGGCGGAGGAAGCAAACGTCAATCTAAATCAACTCTTAAAGCTCTGAAAAGCGCTGAATGACCTTGTTCCGAGCCACAGATGAACGACAATCGGGGATGATGGAAACTGCCGGCTACACTAAACAATTCTTTTATTTTTCTACTTCTATTGGTACAATTGCTTTTGCTTCTGCTGCTGATGGTTGCGCGGTTGGAAAGAAACTAATGATTTGTAAGCTACAACATGCCGCTTAAATAGATGCAGCGCTCCGTGTGCTGTGATGTGGAAGTTGTTTGGCGATATGGTGGTTGCTTGGTGATATGTTTACTTGGTGATGTGGTTGTTTGGTAGTTGTGCTGCACGCCGACTGTGATGTATTTCCCAGCTGGCTGCACACGTGGGTTTCCATGCGTTGGCCAGTGACGCTTCCGACGTGAGGCGGAACATAATCCCCCGGTTGAGGTAACTCAACAGTTACCAGGCGGTTCAACATTATCTTCGATGGGCAGAATGGACACTTTGTTAATTGGCCGTCGATACGTGGTACCATCAGCGATGACATCAACTGCTCGGACCAGACCGTCGGCTCCAGGATAGACGGCCATGATACGACCTAATTTCCAATTGAGTGGTGGTTGGTTCCGATCGTGAAGCAGCACGATCATATCTTCACGGATGTTGGGCATTTCCTTTTGGTTCTTCTTCCGAGGCAGCAGGGTGTTCAAATAGTCTCGGCTCCAGGCACGCCAAAATTGCTCGCGTAGGAGCTGGAAATGCTGCCACCGTGTCAAACGATACGCCTTGACATTCTCCAGGGATGGTTCCGCTGGGGCGGTAAGCGGTCGTCCGATCAAATAATGTGCCGGAGTTATCACCAGCGGGTCCTCCGGGTCGTTGGAAACAGCGTACAAAAGACGAGAGTTGAGAACGGCTTCGATTTCGGCCAGGATCGTACAGAGTTCCTCGAAGGTCAGACTGGTGTTGCCGACGACACGTTTGAGATGGGTTTTGGCCGACTTCACAGCCGCCTCCCACAAGCCACCAAACTCAGGTTCATCTGGTGGGATGAAATGCCACTCGATCTCATGGTTGTGGCAGAATGATGCGATGGTCTCCATGGCTTGCTGGTTACGAAATTGCTGGTAAAGGTGATTCAATTCGTGGTTAGCTCCATGAAAATTGGTAGCGTTATCCGAATGGATTTCGTGGACCATTCCACGGCGTGCGATAAAACGTCGAAGGGATGCCATAAAGGCATCGGTGCTCAAATCGGATACGCCTTCCAAGTGGACGGCTTTGGTTGTCATGCAAACATATGCGGCTACGTACGATTTCACCAGAGTTGGTCGGCGTGTTCCTTGCTTAGTGAGGAATGGTCCGGCGTAATCTACACCGGTTACGGCAAATGGGGGCGACGGTACTACTCTGGATGCTGGCAGGTTTCCCATCAGTTGGTTGGGGATTGTTGGATTGGTCCGGAAGCATCTCACGCAACGATGTGTGATTAACCGGATGGTGGATCGAGCGTTCAGCAGCCAGAACCGTTGTCTCATGGCATTTATCAGGCCCGTTTGCCCAACGTGGAGAAGCTCAACGTGCATCTGTTGAATTAACAGGCGTACCACCGGATCCTTATCCGGCAAGATGATTGGATGACGGCTCTCGAAGGGCAACTGCGAGCGGTCCAACCGACCACCTACTCGAAGCAGTCCGTCGTGATAAATCGGTCGAAGGTTTCCGAGTCTCTTGCAGGGTTTGTTCGCCTGAACTCGCTTGATTTCTTCGATGAAATGTACTTGCTGCACAACATGCATGATGATTTCAGTTGAACGGCGTAGCTCTTGGACAGTCAAATGAGGACTTCGCTCACGTTCGGACAGATTCCTTTTGCGGCAGTTGGTCACAAATCGCAGGACATAACCCACGACTCGTTGCACCTTGCGGAAGTTGCTGAACTTTTGGAGAAACGATATAAGGTCCATAGTAACATCGTTTGCAGCCACCAGGGATTTAAGTTCCGGAAGCGCATCGTCTGGAACTTCGTCGGGGGTATCTACGTCGTAGTCTACTCTTTGGAGGAATTCGGGCCCATTCCACCAAAGGCTGTTGTTCTTCAGGGATTTAGCGAGTTGGCCACGGGATACGATATCTGCTGGGTTACTTTGGGACCGGATATACTCCCACCGATATTCACCGGTGAGTTCTTGAATTACAGCTTTATTACAGCAGCTGGAAATACTTTCTGCACCAACCGGGCTAATAGCAGAGCTGCACACAGCTCCTTCCGTGGGATAGAGAGCTCTTTAAGGGGAGCCAATTTCGACTTGCTAGTGAGGAGACGGAGCTTCGCAGAACCGTCGACAAAGATGCTTCGCAGATAAATGCAGGCTCCGTATGCTTTGTAGGAGGTATCCGAAAAGCCGTGCAGCTCGTATGTGATCACATTGTCGAATGTCACACGCCTTGGAATTTCGATTTCATGAAGATGCGACAAGGAATCTTGGAGTTCTTGCCACTGCAGTACTGTATCGTCGTCAACCGGATCGTCCCAACCGGTCTTCAGATGCCACAATCTCTGCGCTAGGAGCTTCGCCAGCACAATAACTGTTGAAACCAGTCCCAAGGGATCAAAAAACTTCGCAATCTCGGAATACATCATTCTTTTCGTTGGCCGTTGTGTCGTTGAAGGGTTTGGCCGATAGGCGATGAGCATCGTATCTGTGAATGGATCCCAAACTAACCCAAGCACTTGGATAGCCTCATTCACTCCATGCTCATCTAACGCGACCTTCTTCTCTTGTTCTTCCACGGGGATGTGCTCTAGGAATTCTTGTGAGTTTGAGCACCACTTGTGTATGGGGAAACCTCCACGTCCAAGCAGTTGCTTCAGTTGTTGTTGCGCATCGATGGCAGCTTCTACCGAGTCTGCACCGGAGAGTACATCGTCCATGTACGTCTCTTCCTTCACTATACGAGCGGCGACAGGAAAGTCTTCTCCATCTTCTTCTACGAGCTGCACCAAACACCGCGTTGCTTGGTAAGGTGCCGATGCTGTGCCGTAGGTAACGGTACAAAGTTCCAGAACTCGCATGGGTAATGACGGGTGCTCTCTCCAAAAAATTCGCAGGAACCGGCGATCTGACGGGGCTTCGAGTACCTGGCGATACATCTTTGTGATGTCTCCGGTGAAGGCAACCTTGAATTTCCGGAACCGTAGCGTAATGTGATGCACGTCGTTCTGCACTACCGGACCAACTTGCAGTACATCATTCAAGGAGATTTCCGATTGTGACGTCTTGGCGCTTGCGTCGAACACGACACGACATTTCGTGCTCGAGCTAGAAGGACGCAATACTGCGTGATGTGGCAAATAGTAGGCTTTCTGTGGGTTTGGATCTTCGGATTCGTTGATCTCGCGGCAATGGCCGAGGGCCTCGTATTCTCGGATGAAGTTCACGTACTGCGCCTGCAGTTCAAGATCACCGCTTCTCTAATATTAGGAACCTCTTCAGCGCTAGGGGGCGGCAGTTATCCAATTGCGAAAGATTATCCTTGAACGGTAGTTTCACAATGAAGCGTCCAGTTCCATCTCGCTGGTATGTAGAAAGGAAGTGGGCTTCGCATGTTGATTCTTCGGTCGACAAATTGGGAACGTCTGGCACCTCCTCAATCTGCCAGAACTGGTGCATTATTTCCTCAATTTCTTCAACAGATGCGTGGGAGTATTGGAGCGAAACATTCGATACTGGCGGGTCGATGATCACACCAGCTACGATCCACCCCAAGTGGGTATCTCGCAACTGTGGAAGGCCTTCGGCTAGGCTCAATTTGCCGGGTTTCAGGATGTTGAAAAAGAGCTCACCACCGATCGCATATCCACTTTATCGGGCGTGTGGAACATGAGATCAGCTAGTGTTACCTCTTTGGGGATAGTCCAGTTGGAGATGTCGATCTGGGATGTTGGAATCGTACCGGCACTTTTGGAGTAACCAGACACTCGAGGCTTGCGTGGAAACTGGACACACGGGAACGAAATTTGACGACCACCTTTTCACGGGCTAGGGATCGCAGGGCGTTGATGCCAACGATTGGAACATTGGCTGGTCTCTTGATGACACCAAGGCGGTTGGCCATCTCTTCCGTCATGAAGTTAACTTGGGACCCATTATCTTATAGCACTCGGCACGGGTGTGGCTGATTTTGTTTGTCGAAGACCTGCACCACTGCACTTATCTGAAGGGCATTGATTGTATCGGTGTCCTTTGCGCAGGCAGTTGAAGCAAATTCCAGCAGCTCTGATCTTATCAATTCTCTGGGCGGGGTGAGGTTGGACAAAACCGAACACTCGACGTTGCGATGGGAATCGCCACAAATTTCACAAACGCTCGATGGTTGGGGTGGGTTGGTTGATGCTGCATGACTCTTCTCCGGATGAGTTTTCAGTGGTGGAATGGCTTGCTTCAGTTTTGATGGTTTAGCTGGAAACGCCGTCTCGCAATTCTCGAGGATTTGGCACCTCGACTTCAGGAAGGCGATGGTTGAGTCGTATTTGGGAAGCTCTCCTTTCCTCTGGGTCCCTTCCCAGGATTTGCGGGTTGATTTGTCAAGTGCAGAGACAATCTGGTACACTACCATGTGCTCCGATACACCAGTGATCTCCTGTTCGAGGAATTTCAGGCTCTCGACATGGTGAGTAGCTTCGGTAAGCAGAGCTCTCAGCTCCTTATGAGACTCCGATGACATCTCTCGGAGCGAAAACAGACCACGAATGTGGGTTTCTACAAGCAGGCGCTTGTTTTCGTAGCGATCCTCCAAGATGGTCCAAGCTTGTTGGTAGTTTCCGTCCCTCAGTACGTTGGTATCCAACACACCGGATGTATTTCCGATGAGCGCCTTATCAAGGTGGTACAGTTTAATGGCGTCTGTATCCCCCGAATGTGCCATCAGGTCTTGGAAGATGGCTTTGAATTTTGGCCACCCAGAATAGTTACCATCGAATGTTGGAATCGGTGCTCTAAGTGGCTGCTGTAGGATGACCACCGTTGGTGTGACGCTCGGACCAGGCTGAGGTGCTGCATTATTTTTTGCCTCTAACAGCAGCTCTTCAACGGCATTCGACACGGTGTAGAAAATGTCCTCGAAGCTGGCATATTCCTCCTCCTGGTCGTCAATGGCTTCGTCTGGCACCAGTGCCAGCACCTTGTTGTGAATTCCGCTATATTCTGCATACGTAGCGGACAGGCTTTTTGAGAGGACGTCCAGTTGTGCCAATCCAAGCGACTCGTTGTTGATGAGTGTTCGTTGGATCCGGACTACTTTCTTTTGTGCTTGAGTCCGTTGGCGGTACAATCCCTGCAGCTGTTTGATGGTGACGGTATCCATTGGGGCTACATTGTCACCAAATCCGTGGAAGGATGGAGAACTATGCGGTGGAGTTGCTTGGTGCACGATTTCTTGCTGCTCGTTATCACTATTTTGTTGTTGCTCGCCGACAGCGCTTTCATGTCGGTTGTCGCGGGGTGGCGAATGATGCAACGGCATTTTCACTGATTATTCACTACGCGTTTTGTTTCGCAAAATCGTTCACACACGCGCACTTTTGCTTATTTTAATTGAAACTTCACACTTGAGGCGTAACCATAGCAGCAGGAGCAGAGCAGTTTTGTTTGGCGTAGCACGTGGTTTTCACTCAACAGGAACGATGTTATCGGCTTCACTTGGCGGAGCCGGCTTGGGGAAAGCATTCACGGCGAATGCTTCTTGGGATTGGCTCGTGATCCGGTTCGGGATGGACCAGAAAATGTTCGCACTGGAACGGTCTGGCTGGCGGAGTGGACTGTATTCGGCAGGTGTGGGCGGAGGAAGCAAACGTCAATCTAAATCAACTCTAAAAGCTCTGAAAAGCGCTGAATGACCTTGTTCCGAGCCACAGATGAACGACAATCGGGGATGATGGAAACTGCCGGCTACACTAAACAATTCTTTTATTTTTCTACTTCTATTGGTACAATTGCTTTTGCTTCTGCTGCTGATGGTTGCGCGGTTGGAAAGAAACTAATGATTTGTAAGCTACAACATGCCGCTTAAATAGATGCAGCGCTCCGTGTGCTGTGATGTGGAAGTTGTTTGGCGATATGGTGGTTGCTTGGTGATATGTTTACTTGGTGATGTGGTTGTTTGGTAGTTTTGCTGCACGCCGACTGTGATGTATTTCCCAGCTGGCTGCACACGTGGGTTTCCATGCGTTGGCCAGTGACGCTTCCGACGTGAGACGGAACAAGTTGATTCAACATTTACCATAATGTCGGAATAGTCCTTCCCAACAAACATCGGTGTTGAATTAGAGCTTGTTCAAGCAAATTTGGAGAAGCTATTCAGCTGTTTCTTCTAGAATAGCTGAATAGCTTCTCCAAATTTGTTTGAACAAGCTCTAATTCAACACCGATGTTTGTTGGGTTGTTACCATGATCATAGTCAAGAATACCATGAACGTGGTAAACTCGTCCATTTTCATGGTTATTGTAACAATTATATGCAATAGTCATTTTCAGTGATAAAAAAGCAATGATAATATCTATGTGTCCCACACATGATTTTTTGATCAGCAAAAATGATTTTTATTTGTAACCACACATACTTCCTACGAGTACAAATCTAGGGTTTTTTTTTTCATTAGGGCGAATCTACAATTGAGAGATTCTCTCCGGGCTCGCTTTCTTTCATTCATATTCCAATCACCGTTATGCCTGGGACAGACATACAACGTACAGCGTTGTACTCCTTTAGTCTAGTACATGTTTTTTTGGTACTGGATTAAAGTATTTGACAGTTCGTACAACGGTCAGCGTTGTATGTCTGTCATAAGTATTATACTTATGACAGACATACAACGCTGACCGTTGTACGAACTGTCAAATACTTTAATCCTGTACACAAAAACACGTACTAGACTAAAGGAGTACAACGCTGTACGTTGTATGTCTGTCCCAGGCATTACGTTTTTCATTCTACTATTTGTAGAGTATGCTAGCCAGCACGGTTGTGTCTCGATCCGCACTAAAAAAACCCCCGAGAGTTTTTTAAGGGGGGTGTTATGAGTGAGAGAGAGAGCGCGCGCGAAAATCTCTATTTTTTGTTCCCCCCTAAAAAAAAAAAAAACCCCAAAAAAAAACATCTTCCGGTGCCTATTTTTTTTTTTTTTTTTTTATTTTAATTTTTTTTTTGTTTTTTGGTGGGTTTTGTTTTTGTGTGAACAAAAATATTATGGGGAATTTTACATGGATTTTTGCCAATAAATATGTGTGGATTTTTAGCCGCGTTGACCATGATTTAATAATTAAATCATGGTCAACGCGGGTAAAAATCCACAAATATTTATTGGCAAAAATCCATGTAAAATTCCCCAATTATTGTTGGTATAACGATAGAACATTTCTCAGAGTACTTACAGTTTGGTGGGCCCCTTAGTCAAAATTTGCATGTAGGGTTTTCTACACCCCTGCAAGCATACACACAACAGCAACAGCTGATCGTCTGTCAAAGTTTATTCAATCCAACAACAGTGCGTTCGTACTTGTGGCGTATTTTTCAATAAAATTGTTCAAACTTAGTGCGTTTTCCCCAATTAAATCGTGGGAAATTGTGTTCAATACAGAAATAAGTTATCTCGATTTACAAGCAAGCATTCAGAAATCTATGTACTGCAAGTGCTTCGGTTGTTTGCAATAGCAAAACATTGGAACTGTTAACATTCTGGGTCAACAATCGCTGGTTGCAAGCGATTACATACAATGGTGATAATAAGTTCCTAAAATAGCCGCTTGCCTTTATCACTAGTGTACGAAAAGTGGTTTCGACCATTTCTCTTCAGCATGCAGATTCAAGCAGTAACTTCCTCGCCGACGGTCAATAGTACAAAACCTTGCAGACCGGATAACGATATGAAGAAATTGTGCAGAATTATCACCCACACGAGAAGTTTCAAAGGTAAGTGATTTGGAATAAAATCAAATGACTTGTTGGAATAATTTTGCGATTGTTTCGTGCTTGGTACAGATGAGGATTTATTATTGAGTCCAAAGGATCACCCAGAGCTAAAATTAAAGGATATCGTGGAAATTTATCATCCGGAGGATGATGGTGTTCGTTTGTTGCTTCAGGTTACTTGCCTGACGGAAGATCTGATGAGCAAAGAGACGATCAGTGTCGAAGCGAGTGTGGCAGTGGCTTTCAATCTTAAACCATATAAAGATGTGTACATGCGAAAGATGGACCCTAATGAAGTTGCTTTGGACTCGGTAGAGATCACATTCAAAGATCAGTATATGGGTCGGTCGGAGATGTGGAGACTGAAGACGTATTTGACCAATACTTGCGTTTATTTAAACAAGAAGATTGAATACTGCGAGAACTATATCCGATGCCAGGTGTATGAAATGTGGTCTCAAGGCGATCGGGTGACATGTGGTGTGATCACGGAGGACACGAAGGTGGTTTTTAGAAGTAACACTTCAATGGTTTATCTGTTTATTCAGATGTCGTCGGAGATGTGGGATTTTGATATACACGGAGATTTGTATTTTGAAAAAGCGGTGAATGGATTCCTTGCGGATTTGTATACTAAATGGAAAAAGCTTGGCAGTAATCATGAGGTTACGATTGTCATGTTTTCAAGGACATTCTATGCAGCTAAGTGTCTGGATGAATTTCCGCTGCATATGAGGGATTGTCTACAAATGGATTATAAAGGTCGGTACTACGAGGACTTCTATCGCGTAGCTATTCAAAATGAACGATGTGATGACTGGAGCTCTACACTGGTTCAATTGAGGCGATTGTTCACTGGCTATCGTAATGTTGTTTTGAAGTATCACGAACGTCCTGATATGGAAATGAAAATACCTATGGCCGCAAATTCTACAGCGGCTCAGGGAAATTTCCTAGAAGTACTAAACATTTCACTGAACGTCTTCGAGAAGCATTACTTGGATAGAAGTTTCGATCGCACGGGACAACTTTCGGTTGTCATTACACCTGGAGTTGGAGTTTTTGAAGTAGATCGGGAGCTCACAAACATCACAAAGCAAAGAATTATTGATAACGGTGTTGGAAGCGATCTGGTGTGTGTCGGAGAGCAGCCTCTCCATGCAGTGCCGTTGTTGAAATTTCATAACAAAGATTCATTAACATCGATTGATGACTACTCGATGCCCCACTGGATTAATCTCAGTTTCTATTCAACGAACAAAACTGGAGGTTATTCGTCTTTCATACCTCGAATCAAACCACCTCCAATTGTTCCTGAATCCACACTTAGTGAAAATTCAGACGCATTTCAGTTGCAACTTCCAAAGAAGGAATGCAAAAATGAATACATTCACAACTGTCTGTTCGACTACGATGCCTACGACGATCAAATCTTTCAAATGCCTTCTGTGCATGGAACGTGTTCGCTGCAGCGAGTTCCCAGGACGAAGAAAACCTCCGTTCCTAGTCTGGACAATTTTGGTACTTATGGAAACAATCGTGAGTGGGACATCATCTCATTTCCTGCAGAGTTGCGTAGAAAAATGTCCGATCCGGATATCCATCACAATATAACCAACATGCTGAATTTAAGTCTGACCTCGCACAATAGTTCACCAACTACGACGGATAAAGTAAGCGAAAATAATGGCAATCGGGGATTTGGATCAACCAGTGGACCAATCGTTCGGACAGGGCGAGCGTTAATCAACCCATTTGACCCATCTCACGTGACAATCAAGTTGACATCTAATAGAAGAAGATGGACACACATTTTTCCAAAAGTTTGTAACGACACTGGTGTTGGCCGGAACTATCAATAAAATGTTGCGTTCTCATTGCAGGGTCCACAAGGAGTACTCATTCAACAACATCACTATCAAGCAGTGCCAGCCGCTACTAAAGCAACGAATTACACAGCCTTCGACTTGGACACGAGTAGCGATTACGCTCATACCTCCACTTGTACTTGGGGTCGAGGAAGACATGGAAGTAATGCGTCATTCGATAGTCGCCTAAATGATGAAGAACTGAAATGGGTCACGGATAATAAAGGTTTGGGCAAACGAACATATTAGCTATTAGTAGTTTACACTAGTTTTCCGTTTAGGTAACCGTCGGAAGTCAGGGCTCCACTCAGCTGCTGGACCGACGGTAACTGTGACTCCTTCAAAAAGCCTTACATTACTGTGGGGTGTTACTGGCGAACAGGAATGGACCCCTTCCCTCACCACAGGTAACATTTTCTAACGTTGCTATTGGCCAACATACACAGTCTGCTTATTGCAGATTGCCATTTGCAATGATTTTTTCCCCCTTTTTTCATTTAATCAGTACGCTACATGCTCATCGATTAATATTGGCTATTTAAATTTTAATAATCGAATTAATCTATATTTTTACGTTTCATGTGCTTTCATCGTTCCATCCATCGATCTGATTGATTCGAATGAAATATTGATGTTTTATTTGAAATTCTCATCGGCACTTTCTACTATAAATAACTAAAACAAAAACCGTTTGCGAACGTGAAACAATGTAAAACAATTCGATGGACTGCCACCAAATCCAAAACTTCAATGATGATTATGTACCGTGGAAATTTGTGTGATTTACAACTATTTCCCCGAATGGTCCATTGTTTCAATATTCGGACTATCCAACACCACCTCCATCATCGACGACGATCAACGCATCGGTATCCTTCTCCGTGTCATCAACGCATCGATATTTAATCCAACTATTACCGCCACTACCACTATTGCTATTACTACTACTACTACTACAAACACGATCGAACACTATTCGCTGCTGCTGTCGCTACTACCCTATACTACACAAACACACAAATTTGTCTGAAATATTCCTCACTGGTCGTCTACTACATGTGTGTTCTTCTTCCTCTCCATGTGCCACACGCCATCCGATCGCGGCTACCTAAATGTCGTGTACTTCCGTGTGTGTATTGCTGCAGCCGGACGAGTTATCATAGGTTGGACCAATATGCTGTTTCTCATTATATTTTTCAAAAATATTGTCTCATTACGCTGTTTATACAATTTTTGTTTCACTATGCTTATATGTGTACTTCACTCTATATACGACACCCGTTACTTTGGCTTTCTCGTAATCTTACTTCTTCACTGTACACACTTCTTCCAGTACACACCTTTTCCCCCAGTATTTTATGTGTTTTTCACTACTTTCCCATGTATCTAGTTGGTAGGCGAATGGTATCTCAGAAGAGACTGTTTTAATCATTTGTGTTCTAGCTTATAAATGTTGTCGTATGAAAATTGTTGTTTGTTTCGCATTTACCGCTGTAGATTTTGCATACTTTGGATTGATTTATGTATTTATCTTTATGTTTCCCCTTGGATTTTTTGTTTCGAAAATTTTATAGTTTTGATAAAGATTTTTTTTTACAAAGACTCATTACTGTTTTGTACAAAAAAATTATATTGTTGGTGGTTTGAGGACAAATTGTCGACTGAACGAATGGGATTATGAAGGGTCTTTCACAAGCTTCAATGTTTAAATTTACAACCCTATGTATGAAGACATAATTATGGCATACCTTAACATTTTTGGGCTGGACGTTTTTAGACTATAATAATTAGGTTTATTTATTTATTCGGTTCATCAACCGCTTTTTGAAATCGTAGAACCAGTTAAAAAGTAGTTAATGGTGTTACGAACTTAATTTTCTTACAGTATACTTGTACAGTATACTAGTGGAAGGTGATGTAGAAAGGTCTTCACCGATGGATACTTATGGAAGGAGTAGTATTCTGAGCGCTGACGAAAGAACGACCCAAGCTATAATAGATCTCATAACCAAGTTAATACCAAATATGCTCCAATTTAGCAATACCGTAGTTGTCGAGATTTTGATTGTGGACTTCAATAGGTTTAATATCACGTAAACACAAACAATGTGCGGACAGTGAGCTCGATGAGCTGAGAACCATCAGCAGGGACTTCAGCTAATTGCACATGTTCGGGAATTCCGGAGCCTCTAACTGGAAGATACGGTTCGCTTTGTTGATAAGGGGCAATACGTAGCACAAGCAGTGGTGAATTTGCTGCGTCATCGAGTTATTAAGATAACAGAGAATGCGCTATGCGGTTTGATTGTTGTCGCAGTTGGTTTGGAACGAGAAAAACACAAGCTACGAAAACCGTTCCAAATTTCTTTTGAAAACCGGACTCCAACTATACTGCCGTTCTACGCATAATTGTCCCATGTTCTATGGGTTTCCCTACATACCTGGGACAGTTATGTTTTTAAGGGGGGAAAATTATTTGGGGGGGGGGGTGCAGAATTTTTAAAGGCTTTTATTTTAAAATTTTTTGTTTTTTTGGGTTCGGGGGGGTGTGGGGGGGGGGGGGGAGAAGTAGTGGTAGTTTCTCGTCTTCTTTGGGTGGGGGAGGGGGGGTTTTTTTGTGGGGGGAGGGGGGGAATATCAAACGAAAATCAAGCTCTTTCTTTTCGACCATATCCCATATCAACATCTATAGAACCACTATCGATCTGTTTTCATGCTGTTTGTATTTGCTTCGCTCGTTTTCAGTTAATTTTTCCCAGTTAAATGAAGTTACCCCCGTATTGCAATGAAGTAGGTAGACTGAATCGAATTCACGCTGTTTGTTTTGCTTTTTAATGCATCACCAGGGATGCCATATCTCCCAATTTAACAGGATATTGCTCTATCTGCTTAGAAAACTCAATGATGTGTTGGTAACAATCGACTTTGTTCCCGTTCTATACGTTAAACATAACGTAGCGTATAGTGCACTGTATAGCGCTATACAGCGCACTAAACGACACTGATGCCTTTGTTCACACAAAGAAGAACGTAGAGCAAGAGTCATCCTATTCGATAGAATTGGTGGTTTACATGGATAGACTTTGTAACATGAGTGATTTACGGAAGCAGCCATTCTTTACGTTTTTCAGTTCTGCCCTAATAAAAAAGACCCTTAATTTATTACTAGCCACCGTTGCACAGTGGTCAACAATTGAATTGTGGTGGAAAGATACATTTAGAGCCTAAAATTTAATTTTAAAAAAAAAACTTTGGTCTACACAGTTGTTTCTTGTAATAAGGCCAACATTTTGCTGGCAACAAAAACTAGGGTGGTCCTTATTTTCACGAAAATGTTAAATGCCCCTTCTTATTTGCAGAAATTTAGGTGTACATTCTTTGGCAAAATCATAGTCCAGCTAATTTCAAGCATATACGTAAAAACAAATTTGATTTTACTCATAAATTGACCGACTTACATTTCCCCCGTGATGACTCAGGGTGTCTCTTAAAAACAGTATTTTACTATTTTTTAATTTCAAATTTATCAGCAATGTTACCCTTAGGTAACTTTTAGAACTAAAAAATGACGCGTCTTTTAAGTTACAAGTTTTTTTTTAATCTTGAATAAAACTTATTTGAACAATCAAATTTTAATTTATAATTATGTAAAACAGTTTTTTATATGAAGATATAAACGATGTTTTCATCTCAAAACATGCATTTTAAATAGTTGTGAGAAACACGAGGAGAAGCTTTAGAAGATAACTTTTATGAGAAAACTCTTTTCTCTAGGAATACTCCATTGCAATTTTGAAAAATTCCTTTAATTGTGGTAAGCTACAACCGGTTCTATCAATGGATTACCTGCCAAGCGCCTAGTTATGTGTGGTTTGCATTGTCACCAACTACGCATAGATTGCTCGAGCATGGAGCAGCAATAATAAAGTATTCGGCACTTCCAATTGATATGTTTTCCTAAGGAGCTAAATAATCCAGACATAAAAGCATAAGGAAGTTTAAATACTGCCCCAATCAGGGGTATCAACTTTCGAAAAGGTCGTATTTTTTAATGAAAAACGTCAACAACTCTTGATCATTAAAACATAAAATAAAAACTTGCCTGAGGGCAACATTGCTGAGCAATTTTAAATTAAAAAAAAAAAAAAAAAAAAGAGAAAACGTTTTTTTTCAGAGACACCCTGAGTCAGCATGGGGAAAATGCTTTGTCAATTTATCAGAGTAAAATCAAATTTGTTTTAACGTATATGCTTGAAATAAGCTGGACTATAATTTTGTCAAAAAATAAGGACCTATATTTCTGCACAGTTTCACATTTTTTTTTCTGCACTGTTTTACATTTTCATGAAAATTACCTTGGACCACCCTACTTTTGTTTGTCACACTGAAAAAAAAAATTGCAGTTAAAACTACCATTTTACCCGACTATGCCTACGTTCAATACGACCATGAAATTTCAGTCAAATTTATTACGTTTATGGTACAGCCTTCAACATTTGTGGTATATTTGACAGACCTCATGTTGATATCAACCCCACCATGGTTGATCTAATCGCAGGCATGGTAAAATCAAACGCATTTATATTCAGGTGAAAATTGTTGGTGTTTGTGCTTAAATTTTGCTTCATATTGGCCTTACTACTAGAAAAAGTTTTCTCCTAAAGTTTCAATTCAATGCTCTAAAGTGTCTTTACACCTAAATTCATATTCTGGACCACTGTGCATTGTTCAAATTATGTCAACTTTGGACCCCTTAATCAGATTATGGAAACATAAAATAAGCACGGCGAAACTGTTGATTTGATAATGATTAAAACCAAATTGAAACTATGTGTATTTAACTATGTGATTAAATTCCATTCGTTAGATTCGTTTAGTATTGCGAAATTTGGACCAAAGTAGACTTCAGCGCTGAAAATAAACCCTCAAAACAGTTTTTGCTCATACTACAAAATATAAGATAATTAATTTTAAAAGTTTTTTCATCACTAATATGTCGCTATGATACTCCATTTGCACAATAACGGCAGTTTGTTACATTGAAAATGGTAAATTTATATTTTTAGTTGACTGAATGAATAATACTGAGTGATTATTACCAGCGCAGGAGCCTTCATTGGTGTGATATCCGCAATATATTACAGCTTTATTATTTTCAAGAAATAAGACAAAATAATAATCGTTGCAAGCACACGGTCTATTGTAGATTGACGACAAATAAAAATAAAATTTCGCCGGCGTCGGTGGTGTAGTGGTAAGCGTGACTGCTTCTTTGCACCCCAGTGGGTCTGGGTTCAATCCCAGTCGACGTCGGTGGTTTTTCTGAGGCGAAAAAATCTGGTCACGTCTTCCTTCGGAAGGGAAGTAAGCCGTTGGTCTCGGCTCATATTCATGAGTCGTTAGGTAGGACCAGGTGGTGGAGTCGTCTTCCTGGCGTCGGTGATTGTCACCAAGTGAGGAAAATAGGCCGAAGGAAAAAAAAAATGTATGTAATATTTTCTTTGTTACATGCTTCCTAATATTAAAAAAAAAATGGCATCACCCGGTTCATTCTAGCGCATGCGCATAAAATATAATCACAATAATATGTGGCTGTCAATTTGATCCAAGTCAAGTCAATGTATACTATTCATGTGCGAGTGTCGTCTTTTCCGAATAATATTTTCGGATTTTCACCGTGTGAATAAATATTACCGAACTTTAAAAACAATCTCCAAAAAATCACTAAGGACCAGCCCAAAATAATGTTTCAGTTTTTTGAGGTTTCAAAGATGAGCCTGATGACCGTTTTTAACCTGTTTTCTATTTTAAAACATTGCGTTTCAGATGATCGTCAGCGGAAATTACTTCGATCCGTTTGTTACTGCCACTGCCGTAGGAGTATTACGAATGAAGTAATCTGGCAAAAATAGAAGATCCTGATTTAGAAATTGCTGGATATGATTGGCGATTGGGAACGTATATGTTCCAAATCCCAATTTATAAGATTCAAAGCGAGCGGAAGTGGGTCAATAGCTTCATGAAGGAGATTTCCGGTGTTATTGACGAATGGTAGCGTGAAATTGCATAGAGTGACCGAAATCATATAATTATTTGTTTTTGTGTATGCTCAAGATCAAAATCAAGATAAATAAAAACTGAAGCCATTTATTTTTGTGATTTTGTTTGTTAAAAGAGAGTTAAATCAATACAGTTTTTGTTAACTATAGGTAACGATAAATATATAACGAATAACTGAATTGTTGTCTAGTTGTTAAATAGGTAACGGTAAACAAATCATTGAATTAACTGATGTTCATCTTTCCGGTTACAAATTGTTGGCAAAATATTGTCGAATACTTCCTTGTTGAGCTTCAGTTCAGCTAGCATCAAGTTTTGCAACGTATCTTCCCCAAGTGTGGATCGTGTTTGTAAGTATCAGAGCCAAAGCACTGAACGCTCGCTCAACCGACACTTGATTGGAAAGTGTGGCCAGCACAACGGAAGCCACCGCACTGAGTTCAGGGTGGGTTCCCTTACGGGCCCATCCAAAATGTCCAGACATCGAATGTAAAGCTACGTCTTGGCTCAACTTCTACTGCCTTCAATTGCTGCATGAAACCAGTTTGTTCGCCAGCAACTGTGGTTACTGTAGAATCTCCAAAAAATTGAGTGATAAAAATGTCATTTTCGTTTTCCAGAGAAAAGGGCGATGGTGGATCGCAAGAGGTTTTTTGATTTTGGGAAACGAATATCATGGATCCTGAAATAAAAGAATTAAAAATATTTAACAATCAATAGGGTGCACCCACATTTGAGTTATAGTGTTAAGTTGTGTGGGTGGGTTGCTCGCAAATCTGCCAAAATTGCCAGCACGTGCCTGTTGTGGCGTGAAGCGGAATCGATTTTTAACGAAATCAATTTTACCTTCAACTCATTGATGATCGCATCCTTTATCATTTCCGCACTAACCGTCACATGGCTTTTTAATATCCGGGTATTCATAGACATGCCTACCGCTGCAGTAATCGGATCATAAAGAAGACGCATTGCATCCCACTCCATGCAGGAAACCGGAAAATTATGGTTTGCGTCAACTTTACTGAAGCTTCAATAATTAGTTGCAGGGTGGCCACACAATCTTAATTTAAAAATTCCCGCATTTTTGCCTAATTTTCCCGACTGGAAAATTGCGTGAATATATGCTGGATTAATCGATATTTTTGAAGTTTTTGAGGAAATCGTTCAATCTGGAATGCTTCTGACTTGTTTCAATGACGGATAGCAGCTGCAAATCGGGCTTCTTGAGTATTACGTAACCTGCTTTGGTATCGCATTTTGCACACCAGAACAAAATTCGCTCTATATAAGTCATTGATGTTTCAAGTTTCTAGAAGCATAAACATCAAAGAAAAATAGTAAAGCATTCGAAGTTTTCGAATACAAAATGATGCAGACTATACTTGGTGTGAAATTAAAATCATGTATGACGCAGATACAGGGTGCATAACTGTCGGTTCATGAATCTACAAAGACGAGCTCCACCAAGTTTACAATCGAGTTGAGGGTTAAGCCACAGAGAACAGACATTGATGTCCATATACCTTTTCTTGAAAAACGTGTGTAAAAGTATATGAGGGACAGCCGGTATAATAAGCAATTGCAGATGAAAACAAACAAAACTTTTCAGGTTATGTGCTAGCGCCGCCTACCAGGAGCATAACGACATACATTTGAAATGTCGGTTCAAAGTTTTACACAAGTAGCAGACCGAAGATGAACGTCTGTTCTCTATGGTTAAGCCTTTAAAACACGGCAGACATTTATGGGCAAGTTAAGGCTTGTTCGCGACAGAATCTGAACAGATTAAATTTGGAATAAAATAAATTTGCTGTTAGTTCAATCCAAGATTCATTCAATTGTGCATTATTAGTAATCTTAAAACTAATTACAGTTAATTAATTAGGCTGCATGAAGAAACTACGAACTTTTGAGTTTACTCCAGCCATTAGGGTCTGTGCAGACTTCTTTGCCACCGATTTAGCTGCTTTTGTCCAAGCTTTCGAAATTTTTTTTTAACAAAAAAAAACCGGGGGCCCCAAAAAAAACCACCAGGCAAAAACGCGCACCAAATAATAAGCCTCAAAAAACCCCCCCCAACTCAGATATTCTGTCAAAATAACACAGCAAATTAAAAGAAAGGCGCAAATGTGTATAGTTAGGTGCTGGCTTCAAGGTGTACTTCGGACCAAGGGGTTCTAAAACAGTGAACCAATTGCAAATCGCTAGTTGCATATTGATTGTTGGTTATAGCTTGTTATTTATATTCAGAGTGTTCTCCCTTCACGAGAGCCCAATACCGCTCGATAGGTTGCAACTCCGGGCAGTTAGGTTGATTCGCCTCTTTTGGTACAACATGGACTCCATTCGCTTTATACCATTCCAAAACATCTTTGGCGTAGTGACAAGATGCCAAATCAGGCCAGAATAGCGAGAGAGCGTCATGGCTGCGTAGGAATGGTAACAATCGCTTCTTTAGGCATTCTTCATGGTATATTTCCTTGTTTACCGTTCCGGTAGCGATGAAGCTTTGGCTTGCTCGACCACAGCTGCATATTTCCTGCCAAACCAATTTTTTTTTAGAAACTTGGCCTTTTTCTTCGTCCAGAAATGCTCCTCTACGCCGCTCCGTTGCATGGCAGTATAATAAGACATTCCAGGAAGCTGCTTAAAGTCTTCCAGCACATAAGTTTCATCGTCCATTATCACGCAGGAAAACTTCGTCAAATATTCACGATACAACATTTAGCCGTCACGTTCTGTTTATCATTACGGTTCGGTACAGTTTTCACCTTGAACGACTTCATACCTTGCCGGTGCTTGGAAGTAAGCACGAAAGTTGGGGACATTTTTATTCCTCGAGCCACAGTACGTACCGAAAGATCTGGTCTCTTCTGCAATATTTGCTTCACCTTCGCGTCCTTCTGCTTGTTGCTGAGATCCGTTTTTGTCCCACTCCCAGCCTTCTTGGCTGTTGTCAACCGTGTATCGAAAGATTTAAGAACGATATGGACATTGCTTGCAGGAAAGCCAAGCTTTTTTTGCGAGGTTTTCTCACTGACAGATCCGGATTTTCATTGCGACCGCAAACAATTGCATTTCGCATTTGCTCTTCTTTCGACGCCATCTTCGATCTAAAAGCTTGTAGTATCACCAAAAATTGATTTTACACAATGAACCGACATACGTTCATCCGTCTGCGAAATCTTTCGCGCGTTGATGAAATATTTGAAGAGATATACTTATTTAGGGGTGTCCAGATTTTGTCGCGAGGCTTTTATTTATTGCAAATGGAAAAAGAAAAACTGAAACAATAATATTCAGAGGAGGCGGCCGGTATTCATTGACTGTAGGCTGTGAATTTTCTTTGCTTTAAGCTCCTTTGCTGTTCTTTCTGCTTCTCACTTCATTCTCGCTTCTGTTTCTTGCAAATCCTTTACTTTTTCGTGCTGTCAGCGACTCGCCGTATTTGGTACGTGCGTTGCGTGCATATTGTACCTAAACCTAAACCTAAAGTGTATAGTATTAAAAAAATTGCAAAAAATCGCCACGAGATGATATATTCAAAAAATTGAATTTAAGGGATGTTCAAAAGAGAACTCCCCATATTTTCATTAAAACCAATAGATAGGCGTATGTAAACTTCGGCAAAGTTGTTTTGTATTAAATTTGCTATAACTTTGTAGAATAAAGTTTAATTTTCTATGCAAAATTAGAAATCAGTTTTTTTTCTCACTAATAGGGTGATTAATTACCAAATTTTTATCTTCATAAGATGGAAAATAATTCATGGAAAAACTTTGTTGAAGAAACTATTAAGCTTATCACGTCTCGGTGTGGTAGTGTGCCTTCTGGAAATGTGGTAGTGTGTTTTAGACGAAAACATAACAAACAGCTGTCAAAAAGATTTATAGTAGATTTTCTATCGCGAACCACAATGAAAACTTCAAGGTTATATGTGTGAAAATAAACAACTTTTACACGACGATAGACACGATAGTGTGCGTGCGTTAAACGTCACTAAGCTAAATAGCAAAAAAAATTAGTTTTTTGATTCAAAAATTTCGATTACGTCTTTGCGCCTTCGACTACAGTGTGCGACGGTCGCACCGACAAGCCTCGTGTTTTCTTAGTGGGTTAGTGGAGCAAATGGCATAATTAACACATTAAAAACACACACTGAACATGTTTACTCAAGTTTTCCGGAAATGAACACAGATTCTTCTCAAATCATCATTTTTATAAAGGTGTAAGCATGGTCCCTACCATATGACGAAAATTCCCGATGAATTTTGGATTCCCGCATTATTCCCGCATTTCCCGAGTCTGTGGCCACCCTGTAGTTGTTTGCCAATGGTACATGGCCGTTTCAGGACAAACCTTGGCTTTTTGCTGACGGTTCTTCTGCCTTTTGGAATCCTTCCGCGATGGTCTTTTCCGCATGGATGTTTCGGAAATGTCTGATGAAATTATTTATTTACAGCTTTTTTTTGACGTGGATACACCCACGGCCGCTATCTATGTTGCAGATCGCTTCAGTGCCATCCCGTATGATAAATTTCACGGCCTTTTCCGCTAGCGTAACACCATCACGACGTCTTTTTTCCCTTGTTTGTAGATTTTTGGACGTTGACGTTCCCGGAACTTGCAATTCAGCATCCTTTTCCGTTTGCGAATTGCTATCAGCTGAATCACTTCGTCTTTTCTAGAATTTTGAGGAGTTTTTGATGGTCCTGGAGAGTCCATTTTACCGATTTTTCGTTACATACTTATAGTAGGAACTAAGAAATACCTAACGACACGACGCGTGACTATAGTCGATTGGGTCCATTCAGCATCGAATTGAAGTGAAAACAAAACAATTATCAAAGGACGCATGTTTCGAGTAGTTCATTTCGTCAATTGACGCAAGTATGTGCTTAAAATCAAATGAACTGATGAACATAAAGAACGAAAATGACCGACAGACAAGTCATGTTTGACATGAAAAATATGCATCGTGACTCGATAGCAAGTTAGGAAATTTATAAAGAACGGCCCTTTATAATGGCGGAGACTTGTATCAATTTTTGACGGGAATTGATAGCGGTAGCACATATGCAAAGGAGATAAAAAATACATACAGTTAACGTTGGGAGCCGAATAGAGGTGTAAACAACACACTTCAAAGATGAACTGTGCGAAATTTGGGTAATTTTTGTCAATTTTGAAAGTGTTGCAATAATAATCGGTTCGCCCTTTACAAATGTTTCCACATCAATCGTAATTTATTCTGTGAGAAAAAAAGTTTTTGCGAAAAGGTAAGTGATTTTTTTGCTTTCGTGGTTTGTGAAACATACAACGATAATGGGCCCATGAAAGCATACGACGAAGTAACGCATGTCGCTATTATTTTTGAGCGACGTAAATCTAAATTGATCAGAAAACAGTTTTACATGCACAGAAGCAACATTCAAATCATTCAAATGGAGGTGGAAGGTGTCTGATAGTGACGAGAGTTTTTTTTCTTTCATAACTACTATTAACAGGAGCATTTGCAAAGTCGCTATCGTCAACTTTGATTGATATCAACATTTTTTTTATTTAATGCTGAACATGAGTTGCCGTGAGGTGCATAAAAACTGCTTGATTACTGTTCAAAAGGCTTCTTAGTTAGCTGGGTTCTCTTCGTTAATTACCGTTGAATGACTATAATAATGTTCCAGAGCGCCACAATACTGTGTGTGTATGTTTCAATGTGGTGACTAATTTTTGTTATTCTTTTGTTGCGTAGAAACTAATACCTTAGTTGAACCATTAATTAACAATCCAAACATAAACATATTAGAGGCGATAGACTAATTATGTAAGACGTTTTAATGGATTTCTTAATCTCCATCCCTCCCTCCTTTGTCAGATGTGTTAAATTACAAATCTGAAAAATGTTGAATGGCGAGCGAGATGGCGCGTAAGAAAACGAAAGACTCTCCCTACCCGACATAAACCTTTACGTAATTAAGGCATTGGTTTTGCTGCCTACAAAAACTGGGCGATTAACTGACGTGACAATAGATACTAAGTAGGAACTTTATGCATGATAATACTACTAGCATGTGCATTGGTTTTGTTTAAGTAGAGTCTTCCATTAAAGGTATATTGTTTGTATAACTTATTTTAATAGTCGAACGCTTAGGTGAATACAATTATAACATTATTTTCTCCACTGCTTTGGTTACTCAAAACATTCAAAATTCAGGCGTCGATTGGAAATCATTGACAATCCCGGCATGCTTACCTATAACGACGGACTATTTTCCGGACAAACGGTCGCTTCAAAACGATTACGTCGTTTCGGACTATACCCTTTTGCCAGATGATGTGAACGCCGAATTCGCCCAAAATCGTGCCATCTATAAAGACCCTTTGTCAACGGATGAAGTGTTTAGGGAGTTGGTTTCACAGCGTCTTGCTCAGGTAATATTACCTTGATTCTGTTTGTAGCCTTATTCTAACTGGCCTATTATTTAGGGTTTCCAACTGATCGTGGTACCCGACAAATCAACGACGAATCCACAGCAAGCTCCATGCTGTGGCGGTCACCTGCAGACATCTTTTCAATCCAGTGTCCTCAGAATGCGCCCCCCACAGGAACCATCCCAAGAATATCTTTTGTCTATTGGACGGATATTTCATAGAATATCGCTGAGTGGTTCGATCATAACGGTGACCAGATATCGACCGAGGTGAGTGCAGCAGTAACTGTGATTTATATGGGCTATTAACCAAGTTTCTACGTCTCACAGACATCCCTACCCACCGATTAATGTCGACTACCGATATCGGTTCCATGCTCCGCAACACGACAACTACGAGGTTTCTGGTGTCAATTTCACCACTGAAAAGCTGGAAAACTTCAACTGGAACTACATGGATCAATATATTTGCACCCGTGGCGATACTGATTTTCGACTAATTGAGGTATTTTGAGACGGAACATTTTTTTTTTAATTTGTGCTAAATCCTGTTATCTTTACAGAGTATGAAATACTGGCGCTATCGAATGTATCTTCTCCCTCGGGAAGACCCAGCCATGAAAAAAATCTTGGAAGGTACCGCTAAGCGCTGTGATATCTACACCGACCACAAACCATTCCTTTCGGAAAAGCACATATGCAATGAGTTTGTTCGGTTTGTGGAATTACATTTAAACAAAATCAAAAAGGTCGCCGTGAAAAAACCGAGGGTAAGAAAATCGTTTTTCTTCTCTTTTAAAGCTTTACTTCCACAGACATTGGCAACTTTGAAACAGAACGTTCCACTATAGATAAATAAATTGGAGCACTCCAAATTACTGTTTGTGACACTAATGATTCTCGGTAACAGAAGATGTTTCAGCAACCGTTTCGTAGATGATGTGATAATTTGATTGTGCGATATAGAACCCTCAACTTCTTCTTTAAACCGTTCTAATCGAAACTGCAATTCTCGTTTCATAGTTCACTAGATAGTGTTTTTAGCTTCATGCAACATCCAAGCAAAATCCACACAATATTTTTTTCAGGGAAGTCCGCATCAAACCCACCTGACCAGAAGACGACACAGCACCAGCATAATCTCTCGGCAACCACCTAATCAGGTGTGCAAATCAAGAATCACTTATCATCCTTGCTTCCCACATTTTCCCACTTCTAACTTTTATGACACTCTTACCTTTCCTATTTATATTCCTCCTAGTAGTGGCTTTGACCGTTTTTTGTTTGGTGAAAGTTTTCGTTTTATTGATTGAGATCCCGATTAAACTCCCTACCTAGTTTACCATTATTTGAGCTTGTTGGATGGGAGAAGGTTCCTGGTTTTCGTTGCATTGAAGTCACCTCCATTCTGATGTTCATCCTACACCCCCATCATGTTATTTCAAGACAAAGATACCGTTTCTAATTGACACTGTTGTGATATTTTCTATCTAGGTCTCGCAAAACCAGCCATATCGGGAACGAGTGGGAAGCAATCGGCTACCGGAGAAACCTCGCCTAAGGTTTATAATTATTCCTACGATCCATTTGCGGTAGAGGCTTGAAGCGCTTTTGTCAGTTGCTGTTGCTTTCTTTCTGTTGAATTTCTATCGCTTTGTAGTTTATGTTGTACATTTTTCTGCCCATGAAAGCATAACGGTAAAGTCTTTGCTTTTAATCGATTCATATGAGATGTTTATGCGTTTCTGGGTTATTTTTCTGTACATTAGATAATGCTTGATTTTTTTTTAATCCTTTGCGCTGCTCCCAGATCATTGTTACAATAGTATTAATCACAAATTCAACCATGCACAAACTCTAGCAATGCACTCACAATCAATCATATTTTTCTTGTTTCTAAGTTCTCTATCATCTGTATATAATAATCGGTCGGCATTGTATATGCCATTGGTATATAACCTCAAAAAAAAAAAAAGGTACTCTAAACATAATTTAAATTATGAAGTTTTTAATGCTTCAGCTGACGTATTTGTGTAGTTATTTATAAAAGCTTTTTTTTTTGTTGGTAGTACGAGCGTATTTAAAAAAGAACAGCACACTGTATTAAGATAAACGACTGGCTGGGAAAAGATGATGGAATTATTCATCTTGTGTAGCATCCAACTTTATGTGATAAATAAACTGCGTACCAGGTTTAATCAGGAATGACTGTTTTCATCAGTTGTTAAGAAGTAGGCCTAAAACTCCTATATTTTCCGGACTATTTTACAATTTATTGATACGAACATAAACTCTGTTTATCGGGCTAATAATGTGTATAAATAATGCTTGACAACGGATAACTTTTTCGATTATTGATGATTTAAGACACATCATCTAGAAAACCACCAGTTTCAGAATTAGAATGTGATAACTGGCACCTCTGCACATCTAGGCTTCTTACCAGGATGTAAATGTGAATATTGAGTTAAATTTATTTCATGTTTAGTTGATCTTAAATCACTGCATCTTTCATTAGGGTGTGTCGGTTCTAAAACTCGAATTTACGAAACTACATGGAAGATTCTGGTTAGAAATGTTCCAAAAAACCATCCCTGAAAAGTTTCAGATTTTTTTAAAATCGTTTAGCTATCGACATGAAATATCGTGTGGGATTGTGTCTTTTGCAGTATAGGGAAAGTACTGTTTTCAGTTTTTATTCTAAAGTTGAGCTACAAAATCGAAAGCACCAAGGAAGAACCACTCTTTTGTAAAGCATTTGAAACAAACCGTGCTTTTATTTGAGATTAAAATAAGAAAGCTATGCAATTTTGACGTGCTGCTCAATGTTGTAGAATGATTTCATACTTTTCAAAGTGGCATTACTGTCTGGAAGTGGGTGGTGGCACCCGGCTACAGAAATATCACCCATCGAAATGGAAGCGCACGTAGCTGATGAAATTAATATAATTTGAACGTGTAATATTCTCGATTTGTTTTTACCTCATAGATGCATGGTACCTTGAGGAAATTAAATGGGAAAGGAATGGGCTACCTCGTGGTGGTCTAATTAACTCGGAGCTGGCTAAGTAGATGGCAGTAGATGGGATGCAAAATGGTTGTATTAATTGGTTCCAACATGGAATATCTCGAGATCCTGGTCGTATGGAAAGTTACTGTTTTGAGAAAAGTTGTTCAGTAGACCAAGGCATTCCGGTTGGTGTATAGTAGTTCGGATCTGGCTTACTAGGCGGCGCTATTGTACATATTAATATTTAGTACAAGCTGAATCTTCTGGTCATCTAGAAAGATGTCGTACTCGACAAAGTTGTTCACAGGGGGGCAAGTAAAAGCCGTAAGTCGATGCTTGACACTATTTTGGAATCCAATATGACGACTTCCGGTTTAAGAAAAACAGGGAATTACTGTCAAAAACTCTGGGAAATGGATAGTACCAAATTTTACAATAGCTGTTCACTGGGATTGAAGGTTTGTTCGCTTCGGAAATGTTGACTATTGTCGGCAACCGATTTTCAGGCCTCTTGTTCTATACAGAAAAAAAAATTTAATTTTTGTTTGGATTTTAATTTTGGGTGCGGTAGTTTTTTTTTTCTTCCAATTTACGCGGATGGGAAAAATTTTTTATGAAGGTTGTTTTTTTGCATGTATTTTTTTAATTATTGTTTTATATTGGAGAAAAAAGGAGGGGTTATTGTATTTATATATTTTGTGTGGTGTTTGTTTGTGTGGTTTTTTGTAAGAAATTATTGTTTTGGGGTGGGGGGTGTGTACGTGATATTTTTAATTTTTTGTGTGGGGTGAGCACGTTGACAAAACTGTCACAAAGTGTAACGTTCTGTTGAAGCTACTGTACCCATTGATCAACAGAAGGTCTACATTATCCCTGAAAAACAAGCTTGCTGTCTACAAGCAAATCATACTTCCGGTCATCGAGTATGGCATGTCAGTCTGGGAGAGTTGCGCAAAAACACCACCTGAAACTTCAGCGTGTTCATAATAAGTTCCTCAGGATGATCCTTAACACCCCAACCACGAGGACAAGAACAACTGAGGTCCACCGTCTGGCCGAGATAAAGTTACTCGAAGAGTGATTCAGTGAGTCTATCAATCGGTACAGAGCACGCTGCCTGACATCAAATCACCAGATCATCCGGAATCTGGTTCCCCACCCTTAGGCTTTTCAAATTGTAGTTGTAGTTGTAGGTTAAGTAGGTTATCAAATTTTAACTAACAATGCCCCAAGGGATAATCTGAAAACATGATTAAAACATAAAACACGCCAAACACATAAAACACATGAAACACATTTAACAAAGCTGAAGAGCCCAATGAGCAACACTTAAAATTATAATTTAGAATATAAGACAAAGAATGAAAATAAAAACTATTTTAGTAGTAGTAAGTATTTAGCTGGACGATCGCAGCAAGCGCTGCCCGCGGACCGTTCAGTTTTCTTTAGCTGTCACGCCTTTTGCAGTTGCTCTCCGTTTGTGATATTTAAAGTTAAAATGAAGTTTTTTTTCTGTTCGATTTGGGAAGAAGACGTTGCAATTTGGCAAACTAGGTGGAAAATTTCAGTGTTAGCTGGTGGAAGTAGTTTTTCCAATTGCGACGATGGTATTCCACCTGCGGAGACCAAGCATGATGGCGTCCTTATGGAACGATGTTTGTCGGAAGGTGATTTTTGACATTCTAGAAAAGATGCTCGCTACGTCATTAAGAACATTTTAGTGGCTGTGATCTGCAACTCGGGTGAGCTCTTTCCATAATGATATCCTGTTGATAAATTTCTTTTTGTTACCACTTAAGAAATAGCTGTTCCTTAAAGAAAGTGGACAGCTGTCTCTCAAAGGAAAATATTTATTTTTACTTTACTTTTACTTCTCATTTCTGAAGAAAGCTCGGACTTTTCTCTCGATACCTTCCATTAGGTTCTGCACAACTTTCTCCGTAACTTTTCGTTGTGCTACAGACCAAATTTTCTTGAAGTAGTCAACAGAGCTTTTGATAGGACGCAGTTCAGGACAGTTTACTGCATGACAACGCTCGGCCTCACGTTGCCAAGCCTGTTAATACCTATTTGGGAACGCTCAAATGGAAAGTCCTATCCCACCCGCCATATTCCCCAGATATTGCGCCGTCCGATTACTACTTGTTCCGGACTAATCTGCAGTTCCACTCATATGAAGACATCAGAAAATGACCTAATAATATTTAAATTTTTGTTCTGTACACTAAACAGAGCATTCTGTTTATCTATTCTCTCCGACTATTATTTTGCTTTCATATCTACCCTAGTAGCACACTTGTTACAAATCAGTTAAGGTGTTTGCTCTGTGACTAAATTAAGTCACAATCAAGTTACGGCAACCAGTTTTGATCGTTGTGTGCTGCTTGGGTACTGAAGGCTGCGTGGGTTCCCTGCGTCTTTTTAAGGTATATACCAGATCTTCCCAATCTCGGTTGCATGGATGTGGTCAGGTGAGCGATCGAGGAGTGTCTTCGTGGAGATTATTGCGTGAATAAACCTATCAGTAACTGGTTCCGTTTCATGGTGGCATGCAATTTCTTCAACGAATTATTCCTCATCGTTGCTCCATCCACGAGGTTTGCAAACGTCAATGCTAATGCTAATGATAACTTGCTTATTTAGCTTTAATTTGATTACTTTTGAAATAGTAAGCCATTCCGTTAAATCATAGTTTTTTTTTTTTTTCAAATAAACCACGTGCATTCTAAAATGCTGCTGTTTTTGTTGCCTATAATATAACAATTTCTATTCACACGCAATTCAAATGGAAGTCACACTCACTTGAGAAGTTTTGTGCTTTCTAAAAACACTTTCAAGCCGTTCTGGATAATTCTGTGATTGTTATAGAAAGAGAATCACGAAGCAATAGGAGGGACTCACTTTGTGTACTTTTTTTACATCAATAACTAAATCGGTTTTCCGTTTGCCGTTTTGATCCATGCATGATATGATGGCTAGTACCAGTATCTTTCGATCTGCTGAAACAAAAAAAAAACCTTGAAAAAGTGTGATTAACGAAATTCATACTGTGTGCGGCCGTTCGAAGTCGCGTGAACAAAATTCGAAAATGTTTCCAGAGCTCATCAAAGGACTTCGACAAACTTGAAGAACACCATATATTTATTGATGGAATCTAATGACTCCAACACCCATGGTTTGTGATAAACTGCCCACTATATATAATCGAAATAGAAGTGATTTGAATGCGCACTTTCTTGCTCCAAAACGATTTCCGGCGATCTTCTTAGGGCACCGAAATTCACATAACTTTTTGGTAGTGTGTAGCATTATGAGCTGGTGGGAAGTACATTGTGAGCATCTTGTTGTAAAATACAAAAGAACAGCCTTCAGTGAACTCTGAAATTCTCTCTCGATTTCTCTTCCGTTAGTATCTTGGCTGGACTCCATACTATATCAAACTATATCATCGGAAATAATGTTACCGTAGTAATTCGAATAGAAATAGTATAAGAAGCTGCGCTTATTCATGATACCTTATATAAGATTTCACTAGCATTCTAATTCGGAAAAGATTGGCCCAAATGGCAAACTTTCCAGTAAACAAAACAGTCGTTTTTTGGTTCTTAAATACCAAATTTCTAGAACATCCGATAGCGATCAATGTTTTTGATTTTTCATATGTTCAATCATTACATTTCTCTGTCTTGTTTGATTGGCGTGGCTTATTCAGTGCTATAGTTATTTCATTTGCTTTTTTATTATTTTTAAATTTGCTTTGATCCACGTCATTCTTATTCTTTGCAGCACGGCGTTGTCACTAAAATGTATTATATTGGTAGTGGATATGGTAGTGCTAACTGCTTGTATCAAGAACGCAATAATAATATCAGTAATGGTACCAGGTTAGTTATAGTATCTATAGCCAGAGATGAGTTGTAGCATAACCGCTTTCGCTTCGGTGAATGTTGCTTTAATGAAATATGCATGCCATTCTAAGAAGTCTGATCGCACTTGGACGATACGCCGACTATGTTTCAACTAAACTGATTTGCGTTCTTCGGCTTTCCCATTTCGTCCAAATGCGATAACGACCGTGTCCTAACTATACTTGATTCCCTATATAAAAGGGGACTGGTGTCTCCTTATGGGCAGTGTATGTATCTACTAATTTTTCATTTTTCAAACCCTAGCATGCTCACTCGTTCCGGTTCGAAAGTACTAGACAAGGCGAATATCCAGGCCGCTGCTGCTGCAGCAGCAGTAGCAGCCAATCAACTAAGTTCTGCTGGAGGCAGAACCACGGTTGATGGCATTCCCCTCTCGACGCTGAACTCGGCCGCCGAGCAGGGCCTACCGGAAGATAGCGATGATTTTTGTATGGAAAGCAGCAAGCTCAAACCAACGGCGACGTTGCAGGAAATTTTCGAAGCATTCAAGAACCCTAACCAGGGAGTTGGTTTCCTCGTTGCGGCACAGAGTATGCCATCCTGCACATTTGTGTCGTACGACGCACTTACCTGGTTGCAAAATCACATCGAAGGACCGTGCAATCCGATTGAAATTCTTGAAGATATGCGAAGGTAATGTCGTTTGTAATCATGTAACTTATTGTTTGGGATACTTACTTTTTGTCTTTTAGGGCTAGGATGATCTGTCATGCCTCTGGAGAAAACTCGAAACCTGTGGTACCTGGCTTTAACCTGTACTATATTATGCAGCAAGACAAGGAATCTCTCGATTACGTACCCCCACTTGGTGATTTAGATGCCTTTGAAAACGATTGGATGGAAGTGGAAATACATCACCCCGATTTGCAGAAATCAATTGATCCCGTGGATGTTGACGTGCCGGCTTTTCTACGCGAGACAATAGATTTTAACGAAGAATTTGTTGATCGTCCTCTTTATAAGCAAACCCACCTCGAAATTGACGTTAACAAAAAATCCGACCGAATAGAATGGGGTCATGCGCGTTATCATCGAAAAATGATTCCAGGGCATGCATTCGAGGTTGTAGTCCAGTGGATCACAGCTTCCGGACCGATTGTATGCGATTTGATCAGTGGATGGTCGCGAAGAGCACAAGGTTGTGGTTTCCAACTAGTTTCAATACCTGCAGATCCCCTTGCAGAACCCTTCACGGAGAAAAGTGACCCACTGAGGGGTCCCATTTTTATTCCATTAGATATCGAATGCTTGAAGCAGCAAAAAAGTTTCCTATTCGAAGAATTCAAGAAAGAAACATGGCCAAAGCGATTGCTTCTATTCCAGGAAGCTATTGTAGCCAGATTCGGTTTCATGAGATGTGCTGTTGAAACGAAAACCGGATCAAATAACGTCTCCTTGGATTACCAGTATGTTCATTGTACAGGAAATATGTTTATTCTAGTTCCAAATTTGAATCAAGGGCTGAAATCACGCCAAAGACTAGCTTCCGGTGGAACTACAATGAAAAAGCCAACAAACTTCATCAATCGCTACTCAGCATCCTACGAATCGCAGATGCAGAACAACATCTCGTCTGCGGCACATGAATCCTACATCACTCGCCATGTGACTGGAAGCAAGAACAAAGATGACTGTGATGCAATGAGGAGAACGGGCTTTCTTTGGTCGTGGAATCATATGATACCGAATAAAAAGTGGAAATCGCTGGCGATTGCCCAATCGGAGGAGCTGTTCCAGCTGCGAATGCTACGAGACTTCAAAGACTTTTGCTCGAATAGGGAACAAAGACTGGTCACCTTTTGGGATGAGTGCTGGGAGGCAAAGGTGAAATCATCGATGGCGCGAACCTGAACTTAGCGAAGAGTGGAATTTATGCGGTGATATTTGTAAGTGAAATTGTTTTATTTGTTTTCTGTCGAATTTTATTTACCTGTATCGAGGAAAATGTGTACAAATTAACGTCTAAGGCGATCTCTTCGCGTTGTTCTGTTCATTGTTTGATTTCATATTCTTATAGCAAAATATATAAAGCTTAGTCGTATCGTCGTCTCGAGCTATTATTCCTAAAAAATGTTTCTAGTAATTGAAAGAAACTTCCTTTATCTAGTTTAAAGCGTCACACATTTATTATATAAAATGTTTTTACTAAAATTTTATAAGATCAGACCTCCAGCAGATTTCACACGCTTAAAAGAGATGCGTGCGTGTTGCAATATTTTTATTGTGATCGAACACATCCTTCGAATAGTTTTGAACTTTGGTATCACAAAGGTGTAAAATGTAGTTTATTGATCACAAAATTCGTTGTTGTTACTGTGATTATTATGTTCGTTGTATTGAGTTGACCATGGCAGTTCCCTCCGTTAAAGCTATTTTTCGGTGTCGTTCTTCACGAATTATCTACACATAGGCGTTGTTGTTTTTTTTACACTTACCCTTATGAAGTTAACGGAGGGGTAACTGGATGTATGGACACTCTTATTTCCTATTTCCAGGATCATAAAACTATAAGCACATTATTAAACATGTCAAGGGAACAGTTGGAGCTTATGTTAGTTTTTGTACATTGATAAATTAAAACATTTTGAGAACATTCAATGGATATTTGTAATAAAAAAAAACAAATTGAAGCGTATTCAAATCCCACTAACACACAGTCAGAACATAACGGACCCAACTCCCACAGAAAGGACGTTGTAGGATTTGTACAGTATTTTGTAGGAAAAAAATCATGACCAGTGAAATGCTCCATTTTACTCTGAAACTGTACACAAAATCCTGTTTTTACTCGATGCTGTTTTCAATCTCAATTTTCATTCAATTTCAATGCAATAGGGGGTTTTAATTTAAAAAAAAACATGGTTTTTTCCATCCGTATCGATGATGGGCATTTTTCCTAGCACAAAAATATTTTTTATGAATCTCAACTATTTCTTCTCGATTTTTAAACAAGAAAAATCTAATCATTTTTATTTTCACAAACTGACTTGCAGTTTCACAAAGTGACATTTATACAAAGTGACAGCACTTAATTTTCAGTAACGGGGGCTCCCATTATGACATATATGTCAACTTATGTATGCTAAAAATCAATGGTTGGTTCGTTGGTTTAGGTAGTCTGTTTTTTTGTAGCGTGTTTCATGGTAAAATAGGATGGTGTTGTCTTGCAATCATTATTTTTTGAAATTGTTTTTTTTAATAGTTTCGCTTGTCAAAATTAAAAAATAAATTAAATGCCGGTATATTATTATATTTATATATCGAACAATGTTATAATACACATACCCCTATAATACCCTATTCTTTTTTTTAAAAAAAGGGGTGTTCGAGTATTGTGTACCTTTCCTGCAGAATGGAAAAAAATAAAATACAAAATCAAAATCGCGGGAAAAACAGGATTTTAAGCATACTTTTGAGTCAATATGTGGCTATTAAATCACAAAAGATGCAGTTACAGTTCAACAAACTGCGCATAGTTTATGATTGCAAGTTACCCAAATCAGGAACAATAAGTGAAAAAGCCACATAAGCTTTGTCAACAAACCTTTGTAGGCCCAACATTTGTTCACAAATCGAAAGAAGCTACACAAACGAACACCATCATGAAGAAGGGGAAACTTTAGGTCCTAGATGTTAGGGCTTTCAAATTGTATGAATGAAGTTCGGTTGGCGAGGAACGGGCACAACATTGTATGTTAACAAAACCTTTTGGTTCCTTTTGTGGCTCTTGAAATCCTTAGTTCAATTCCGTGCATTTTTTAATTTCACTTAAATTTGTTTATGGTAGGTAGTTCACAGCTAGGTGTATTCGACATATTTTTGGATGTTAAGTAAAAATTAAAATACAAGAACAACAAATTTTTTGTGAAAATTAGGGTAATAGACCACTCTCTGAGCCCGGAACATGATACCTTAGAGTTTGTCACTTGCGATCTGTATAAACAAATGCGCTATGATTGTAGATGTTTGAGAATCAACATAAAGATTTCAAATTTATAGCGACTTCGCTTCTTTGGAAATTTTGTGCTGTTTTATCCTATACACATAAATATACTAATTCGCTAGGTAGGTGGCTCAGAGGCTAAGGAAGTTTTCCAGATTTTTATTTCAGGGAAATCTTGTTTATTTCAAGAAAAAAATGACCACGTCGGTTCGCGTTTATAAAAACTCTGTACAAATAGTTAAAATATCTCTCGATTTTTGAGCTTTTCAACGAGAATTTGAGAGAATTCTACTGTACTTTACAATATAACTTCTGAAAGGCTCCGAAATCTTTTGAAACGAAAACTTTGTTGATTTTTAAAATTCTTACCTAACATCTAGGACATGCTTACTTAACATTCATTGCACTTAAAGGGTGTCCACGGTATAATTGCAAAACTTTCAAAAAGCTGTAACATTTTTCCCATTGAGTTAGTTTTGATGAAATTTTAGGTTTACACTGCGTGAGTTCTGTTGTGACATCATTAGTATTTTCGAATATGCAGTTGAAGGAACAGTGTCGAAAAAAGTGAGTTAGAAAATCTTGTACACTCACCTCCACACACCACGCACCGAGCGATCAGAAAGATGTTGGAAACCCAACAATCGACTGTTTCACGCGTTATTAAACATTTCGTATAATGTTTATCGGTCGATTGGCAGCAGGTGAGTGGAGGAAAATTTGGTCCGTACAGTGTTCAGCATCACAAGCATGTGGTTGCCGTCTTCAAACGTAAGCCCAACTGTTCCGTTCGGGATTTCGCGAAAAAACTACACCTGACAAAAGGCTTCGTGCAAAAAGCCACGGAACGAGAAGGACAGAATGCCTACACCCAACCCAAATGTTAAGAAAAATGTAAGCCGAGTGTAAGCGGAATTTGAAGCAAATTCCGGGAAACCAGTATATTTCTTTCGCAGACAAATTCGATGTTCCAGAGTGCCACAGACAGCAAGTTTCAATGTTTCCCAAAAAAATCATGCATGCGGAAAGGGAAATAAGCCTTTTGTAACTGTTGCAACCATAAATGGTCAAGTAGCTACGATCACAAAACAATCCTCCAGACAAGTGTAAACGAATTTGTATAGAAAGATTATACTCGAAAAAAATGCAACACTTTCTTTTGTGTATAACTTTTAATTGCATAAACTAGTAAAACTGTACCGCGAGTGATTGATGCAGCCGAAATACATTGTCATGGACGACAAGACGTACATTAAAGCGGATGCCAAGCATCAGTTTTGTTTTGGCAAGTCCCGCCTGGATGTTCCGGAAGAAGAAAGTCGGCAAATTCGCCAAGAAGTACTTGGTGTGGCAGGCGATCTGTAAGTGCGGCAAATTCAGCAAGCCGTACAAAACGGCCGGAACCATCAACGGCCAAATAAATAAAGAAGAATGCCTTCAGAAGCGTCTGCTGTCCTTCTTCCGGTCCCATGAAGGTTACACTCTGTTTTGCCCGGTTCTGGCATCGTGCCATTACGCGTATCCGGTGATGGAGGGGTACGAAGCCAACGATGTTGTTTTTGTGCCGAAGGAGGCAAACTTGCCAGGACTTCGCCCAATAGAAAAATTCTAGGCGATTGTGAAGGGCAAGCTCCAGAAGGTTTTCAAAAGAGAAAGGATTTGAAGATAGAGTGGTTGAAAGTGTGTAAGGAAGATGGTGCAAGTGTTGCACAGGATTTGATGGGTAGTGTTAAGTTAAAAGTGCCGGCATTTAGCCTAGGAGAGGAGATTGAATAAACGAACTTTGCAAAAGCATAGCTAATATGTGTGTAGTTATTCTCTGAGAGTTTCAAAAATATCCGACTTAAAATAAATTTTGATGATCATTTTTTTTCGAGTACAATCTTTATTTTTGCTAAACTGCGTCGTGAAAGCGGTTACGACACGTAGTCAATTCGAAAAATAAGCCATCAAACGTTTTTGTAAGCTGTTCATTAACATCAATCTGAACAGAAGAGTGATAATAATTCGCAGTCGATTGTAAACATTAATCACTATTCCGAACCCTACTGTCACTTGCACTTCCCGGAGTTCATTTGATCACTTCACTGTTTGCGGCAACGAGAATAGGTGAAAAAAGTGAAGGTAAAAGCGAAAACGTTAATTACACAACATTTGATTAGGGCGAATCTGCTTTTGTAAACAAACACTTTGTCTGCTAATTTATCGGAAGTTGAATACAATTCCTTCAAATTGAATATATTAGCGGTACAGATAAAGCTTCTCTTCCTAAAAGAGTGCTTAATTTGTATTTGTGACCTTTTGTTCAAGAGAAAATGACTACGAAAGCCATTGCTTACCAAAGTAGATTCGCCCTTATCTAATGTTGGCGCTGAATTAGGCTTTTTGACGTTTAATCACCTTTCGCTTTCTGGCTCATGCAGATGAATGATTATTTTGCTCCAAATGATTTTTCTTCTTACTTGCACTCCATTGATCTAAATGGCGATGTAGCGTGCATGCGTTAAACGTCACTACGCCTAAAAGGAAACTATCGATTTAATATTGGCTCAATACTTTAGAACCCCTTGATCCCAAATACCCCTTCAAAAAAAATTGTGGTTTTTGTTGTAAAAATTTTTTTTTTTTTTTTATTTTAATTAATATTTTTTTTTTTTTTTTTTTTTTTTTAAAAAATAAACAAATAATTAATATTTTTTTTTTTTTTTTTTTTTTTTTTGTCTTTTTTTCTTTGGGCCGGTGTGCTGGTGGTTTCCGTGCCTTTTTTTTTTTTTTTTTTTGTTTTTGTTGTGGGTTGTTTGTTTTTTTTGTTTTTTATTTTTTCCTTCGCGCTTAGTATAATTTTGCTGCGCTGTCTTTTGGTTTGGTTGGTTTTTGGTGGGTTTTTTGGTGGGTGTTGGCCAAATTTGGATTTTCCAGATATAATCCTAAATAGGCTATAGAGTATGTTGCATACATCTAGTAACCTAACGTCCGTGCTCCATCACAATATTTTCTATTGTGATGTGTCCAACTCAATGGGTAAATTGAACTGAAGGTGAGTTTGAAAGAAGGGGAACTTGGAGTAGAGCACACGTACCCACCGGTTGACACTAAATATTGGCCAACGTGCTTTTGCACATTTGTTTGAGAATTTGTTAAGCGACACAAATTTCCAAATCCTAAGTTTTTGCAAAGTCCTAGCATGCAGTTATGAGCTTCTAAATTTATCATAATAGCATATTAGCGTTAAACCTGAGAGGGTTTATTCATCGATTTCTGTTACAATTCCAAGTTGTAACATTCCGCCCATTTGCATGTTAGGCGGTGGGAATTCCTCTCGTACTTTGGAATCGGTGGATTGTGAGTTAGGTTATGCGGAGGGACTGATTAGGGAAGTATACATTGAGAGTAGCCGAGTGGAAGAGATAAATAGAAATGAGTTTTCAGATGATTTGTTTATAGATCAAACCAATAATTAATCTTCAAACATTATATGTACTCACTAACAATAAAGGGTGACAGTAACAGTATAGACCAGTAACATTACAAGATTAAGGAGTAGAACAGCCGACTGAGGTCATCAGATATAGCTTTTCATTAAAAAGGTTTGGGTTTGGATGGTTAAGGGGAGTGCTTGAAGGAAAATTTATTGTTGGCCTTCTACGTTCTTGTTTGGTTGTTGGAATAAATGTTTAGTAATATGGGTTTATGGAATGCTACTAAATGTTACCGTTTTACACACGGGTTTCCTCAGATTTTTTAGGTAATAATAATTCAGTTAGGCATAAAAATTACTATCATAGAGCAATAAATACTTAACTTGTAGGTCAAAAGGTCAATAAAACTCATAACGTTAATATTTTTGACTCTGAGAACAATTTAGCTAAATCAGAGTATTTGGAATACATTTTAATAGGATCACAGGGTCGATCACACATCTCAACACATTAATATAAGCATGAAATGCCTTTTTAATTATATTTAGATATATCAGCTATTAATGATATAACGGGCCACCAATCCGAGGAGTAGTCCGGTTTGTTTAGTCTCTATATGCATGATCTCCACTTGTAAAGGAGCTCAGGAAAATATTCACTGGAAAAAAATATCAGCTGTCCAGCCGAGGGAACCAGGAAGGGAATCGCCAGCCAACGAGACATGAAAGCATCCGATACCGTTCTTTTGAAAGCATTTGGATGTGATGAAGTGTTGGGTTTGGATGTATAAGGGAAAAGTTGTACAGAGAATTTGTTGGCCAATACAGGGCACACGCTGCCATCTGGTTGTTGAGAGAGACATTTAATGAGAAAGCTTCATGTAATGTTACTAATAATCCAAAATCTAAAAGGTACAAATATAGACATTAGTCCCACTCTCAAAAGTTTGAAATTTTTTCAAGAGGTCGGAATAAAATGTTCATTATAATGGCCAATTGAGCGCAATACCAATTACTACTAGTTAGTTGTTTTCACACGGGTTTTCTTATAACTTTTTTAGCATTAGTACTTCATTCAGGCATAAAAAATAGATAATTAATGTACCAGAAACTGGACGGACACTTGTGCCTACCCAGTGGAGGACCCGGATACGACCACCCATGTGAGTCTAGAGTATCGCACGAGCTGACGAGTGCAACGGGAAGGACTGTAGGTGTATAGACCTGGGGGTGAGTCCCCGGATACGCAATCTTAGCAGGAAAGCACGGACTATACACTGAACAATTACAATTACAATTACAATTACAAAAATCTCTAATCAGTCGTTTTTCCCGGCCAATGTGTTGATTGGTTCAATAAGTAGCGTACAGACCGTCTTGCGGGGGGGGCGAACCTTTTTTTGGAAGAAGGGTGGGTGATTACGAAAACATTTATTTAAATATGTTTTATTTGGAAAGGGCCTTTCTTGGTTGATCGTTTCTTTCCATTTTTTTTTTTTTTTGTTATCAGGGGTTAATATTTTATTTTGGGTCTTTGTGGGGGGGGGGGAGACGTTGTCAGGTGGTTGATTGAAAATTAAATTTTAGGAAATTTTTTGCGGGGGGTCGGGGGAGGAGGAAAAAGGATTGGTTTTGGAGGGGGAGGGGGAGGGAAAAAAAAAAGGGGCCATAGGACATTTGGTGAAAGGACACTCACTAGTGTCTGCCATCCATTAAAACTATTTCAATCGATTTGTTGGGATTTTTTACGTTTACAAAACGTATTTTGAATGAACTCAAATCAGCGGCGTTAAAAGTTAGGTTTTTCCGATAATGTTCTCACAAATGAAAGCAGCGTGCCAAGTTTACCAATAAGGAAGGGTTGTTACTGCACAATTAATCGCAATAAACTTGTACAAACGTAAATAAATTTGGAAACCAAAGTAGAATTTGTCTTTTTGTTGTTGTAAAGATCCGATTGAGAAAACAAGGCAAAGTTCTACTCGTAGTAATACGCCAAAAATCGGGTTTGAAATCCTAACTGAGATTTTAGCTACAAACTTCGCATAGATTGAGTCCACATATTGTGTCACGTGCACGATGCAGGGATTATTCTGCTTTGTTGTTGTGTGTTGGGTGTACGTTTAGTAGATAGAAATAATATTGCTGAAGGTTTTTAAGATTTGAACGTGTTGCATCATTAAGTAACATTTAATTCGTTAATTTTCAAATTCCTTTTTGTTCTTCAATATAAAAATGTTCTTCTAAAACTTGCTCCATTGTGTGAACGATTTCAATAAACTAATTGTTTATTCAGTGTTCTAGTTTTCTAATCCACCGTTAAAAAAAAAACATTCGACTTCAATAACCGATCTTATGTTAACCCTTTTTTCAGATCATAATAATATTCACAGTGCTTTCGTATAAGTTCATATTGCTTCGAGAAGTTCATGCTACCAATCCAGAAAAAAAATCCAGTCAGTGTTAGTTACCTTAACTATTTATGTACATTACACGAAGAAATAACCAGTTAAGCTCTCCTTCTATAAGATCAGATCATCGTTGTATAAACTTGTTGCTATATCTACACAAAACTCAATCGAGTAGTAGGACGGATTAATACGTATTTTGCTTACAACACTATAGCCTATGTTCCCAGGTTTGAGATAGTTTCCAGTCCTTCAGAAGGGATATGTTAGTCCCGCACAGTTGTTTAATTCTTGCTTTATTTACATAGTGGTCTCCGAATCCGGTGGCGTATGGTAGTTCAGATTATACGCCGGCGGTCCACTGTTGAGAAACTGCATTGCTCGAATACTTTCCCTCGAAACTGACCGTCGATTGGGCAGCTGAGGAATAGCCAAGGGATCGCTCATCGTGTCCCCCATTGTAGATTGCTGATGTTGTTGTTGATGTTGCTGTTGCTGTTGTTGATGAGGTTGCATTTGTTGCTGATTTGTCAGACTAGCGAACACGTTCTCTCCCGTTGCACCGGGCTGGGAGATATTCATATTTCCTACAGTTGAGTACGAACTTAGAGGGCGGGTTCCATGAAAATTCGAATAACTGGAACGCACGGAAGGAGGCCGGTTAGTGGTGTAGTATTCGTCATTTAACTCAGGACTGTGGTTCAGATTTGTAGTCGAATGCTGATAGGTAGGATTGGAATGGCCACCGATTGGTGCAGGATTTGACGAAGCCCAGGAGGTTTGCTGCTGCAGCAAAGGCGAAGAGGAATTCATATTGTAGTAAATCGGATCAACTGGACTTCCGTCAGGTAGGGTAGGAGTGTGAGTGTTGTGCCGAGGTGGGTGATTGAATGTGTTGAGATTGTTCGTTCCGGCTTGGCTGAAGTTGTTTAACATAGAGGCCGCTGTGTGACCCATGATGTAATCGTTGTTCAGTGACTTGAGATTTGATTCCGTCAGCTCAGAGTTTTTATTGTGCACAAACTGAGGGAAGGTTTTGGTTAATGTCATTGTTCCAACACTTTGCTGGTTCATCAGCTTAGTGACCGGATTTTGATGTACTTTCCGACGGGAGTTTCGCACGCTGCTTCGATTGTTGGAGTGACTTCGCCGGCTTGTCGTACTTTGGCGGCCGGTGGTGCCCCGTTGCATCACAGATCGTCGTTTTACACGACGTGGGGTCATCGGTTTGGGACTGAGCGACGGACCCCGGAGATCATCATCGTCGTGGGCTCCTCGAATTGCGTCCACCGGGCGGGTGAATTCGATTGAGTAGAGCGATTGACGGTGTTTGGATTTTTTGCTACTTCTGCTGGCTGTAGGTCGCAAATCGAACGCGCCGTGGTTCCGGAAAAGAAAGAGACCAGGGAGAGAGAAAACAAATCGGGGGCAGAAAGAAAATTGCCGAATTAGTAATCGGAGATTGATTATTTACATTTTATTAGGCTGTGGAATAAAAGTAACGCAAACGCAACGCATTAAGTGTTTATCTCATGATTCGGTGAGTGACCCAAGCTACTTGTGAATTCTTGGGCTTTTTTTTCAAGACAATTTTCAATCCATACCACATGGCTGGCACACTGAGGAACACTTTTGACAGTCGAGCTAATAGAAATAAGAAATTAGCAACCTTGCCAATATGCATTGCCTGGTTGCCAGGCTCAGCAGAAAATAACAATTAACAAATCGGCACCTTTGGCACATTTCCGGAACTACCAAAACATTGCAACGCTTGTGGACACACTCAAAAAAAAAAAGAAAGAAAAAAAATAGCACCGGCGAAAAGTGTGCTGAGCGATCAACCTCTTGGGTTTGGCACCAGCTTCGTGCTCAATCTTTATCGACATAAAATCAAATGAATAGTAAAGGAAAAGAGGATCGGAAGCCATTTGTGGTTATTGTGCTTGTAGAAAGAAAATTAGGTTAAAATAAATACTGTTCGAGCCAATTTCAAACTAACATGTTTTGTATTCTCTTGACAAAAAAACATCAGCTGATGGTCTTGTGTATAGCTTTGACAGAATGTTTTGACAGATAGCGACCAAAGTGTATTCTTCTGTTGACAGACCAAATAATTTATTTCCCCATTGAACTTGCCAATTTATTTCGCCCATTGAACACCGACTTAAAACGATTTAGTCGGTTGATTCGTCGGTAGAAAAAATGAATAACGTGATGAATACCGATTCGTTAGATTAATGCATGATCAAATTTGTTGAAGAGTGATAGTCACCTTAATCGTTTCATTGATTAGTATATTTCATCGCCCCGACTTCGTCGGTGGACTGAACAATTTTTCCATCTGTCAAATGTCTTATGAGGTTGACAAAGCTCCATGACATTTTGAAATTTGAGAATGCTCTGATTACCCATTAATCCATTGGTCGTGATTACCTGAGTTTTTTCAAAATTTCGAAAATATATATTTATATTGTTTCCAATGGTTCGGAATTCAGGAATCTTCTATATAATCTATATTAGTTTAATAACAGCGTCTTGGTTGGTCAGTAATGCAATGTTCTGACAGCAGTCTGTTTTGAAAGTACTCGTCTTTTACTGCTGAAAGTTTAATCTCGATACGAAAATGAAAGACGGAGATAGACAATTGATCTCGCGTCGAGAAGCCAACGTGGTCTTGTAAAAACGTGGTTTTCCTGAACTATCAACGCAAGACCAAGACTCTCAGTCCCTGGATACCGTTAAAAAATACGGTGCCAGTCTTCAAACCGCCCGAATAAGTTGTCTGCCAGAAGGCCTTATTAGTTGACTATGTTTGTACGGAACTTATTGATCTGGCAATGGATTTGCATCTAAGGTTGACAAACAAAGGGTTTGGTTACGCCAATCGACTAAAAGCAGTGCCTGGAAAAACGCATTGTACAATTTATTAGGTACACAACGATCCTGTGAAGTTTTGGCAAGATTTGACAAGATGCCATTACAGCATAAGATACACAATCGCCCAAAATCCCGCACAATAGAAAAATAATGGGCAATTATCAAGCGGAACTTGAAGAAGATAGGAAAAATATTGGAACAAACTGACCACTGAGGATTATCAACAGCGCGCGCATCAAATGATGGCAGGAGTTTCCACGAAAGTACGCGACACCATAGTGAAATCTCTTAATTTTAATTACGTAATAGCATCTTATAATAGCACACTAGCAGATGGATTAAATAATTTCTGATATTTGCACTTTTGGAAACGTTATTCTTTTATTCAATTGTGGTCGTTTTTATCGACCTTCATCTGAACAATTTAATATTTAATATTGAATGACGAATGCATTGATTATTTCTAGGAGTGAACACAACATGACAGTGCACAGTATCTTTTGAAACTCATGCCTAGCCATTTGCGATTTCTTCATATCTCTTGATCAAAAAAATCCGAGCAAACTTTACAATAAACGAGTTTGATGGATTATGTGAAGAATTTTAACAATCAATAGTTTTTATTCAATAATTAACGTAATTTGCTCAAACTGTTAATGCAAAGTTAATTGTGACTATCAGCAGAAAGACAAATCGCTCAATGAGTCAATTATGGTAAAAAGGGATAAAAAAGCTTCTAATATGGTTGTTTAGAGCCACATATTTTCTCAAACGTTCTGTAGTACTTTATCGACCTAAAATGGGCACTTCTACCGATTTGAGCAGTCTGCTCAATATTATCAACATCATTTTTGAGCAAGGATGAGATATCATAACTGCTGAAGGTATTTGACCTTCGAAAATGCTACCAAATTCTTACTCTAGACTTTCCGTGTCAAGGGGTTTGAAAAAAGATGACTTCGCATGATATTTCTTCATAGTAAAATAACAGGATTTTTTTGACGGTAGTTTCCACCATAAATAAAACTGAAAGCCATAATCTTAAATTTCGAAAAAGCGGCGGCGGACATCGATTCTCAGTAGTAATATACCTGCTCCGTTCCAAAAGTATCCATATTTTAGAATATTTGACCATATTTCCCAGTTTTTCCGAAACCAGAAGCTGCCATGTCGGATTTCAAAATGACGGTAGACATGTATTTCCGGATGCGCTGTTTCCGATCCAAAAATACCCATATTGAAGGGAAAATCAGCACTTTTTCCAGTACTGGAATGGTGAATTTATAGAATTTTGTATTTTAACGTTCAGGAACCATTGTTTTGTTCTGCGAGTGTACTTAATTCAAATAGGAATTTATATTTTAGCGTATTTTACCATGATGTTTAAAATTTTAATGAGCGTACTTTTGTGTACTTAAGGTGTTTTCGCAGTCCGTATTTTTAAAGCGTTTTTTTTAAGAAGTTGCTCTCCCTGGCCGGTATTCGGGGGAAAAACTTTTTAGGGGGTTTTTGTGTGTGTTTTTTATCCCGTTGTGTTTTAAAATTTTTTTGGGGGGAAGATTTTTTTTTTTTGGGGGGGGGGTTCAGGGATTTTTGGGGGGGGGGTTTTTAAAAGGGGCGAGTGCGGAAAGGGAAAAAATGGGTTCTTTTTTGTTATATTGGTCTGATTGATATGGCAAGTTGTGTTGTGTATGTTTTCAATCCAACGCCCACCTTTCGCCAGTGTTTTGACGTAGACTACGTCTTACGGCAAGGGTAGGGTGTAGATTGAAAATCTAAAAATAAGCGACCGTCACGAATCGTTACAAATTAAACGCTTATAACGTAATAACTGCTCGATACATTTTCAAGATGTTTACATCAATCGGTTGGAAATTTTCCCGCGTACCAATTCATTATCCGTTTACTATTTTAAACTATTGAAAATAACGAAAATAAAAGGTGATATCTTATAATTTTGTTTTGCAGGCTAAATTTACAAAATGCACAGTACTTTCCTATCACAGATTTCAAATGTAAGCAAGGGAGGTCTCATAGGCAGAAGTGAACGATATAAAACGGGTACACCTTCGCAAATTTTCTCATTCGTGTTACAGTACTGGATCTGTGCGGATCAACGAGCCAGTATTGATTGGCAGCTGGCGATGGCATGTACTCTGGAGGGTGCACTGTCTTCCTTCAGCAGTGCGGAGCGGCAAAGCGTCAATGTGGTTTTGGCAGCTGGCGGCGGCAAGTACCATAGAAGGTGCACTGGCGAGCAAACATTAGACAGGTAGCTGATTTGCGCTGCAGGCTGTTGCTAGTAAGTCATTGGCTAGGCAACTGTTGCTAAAGGGCGATACGGTCAAAATTTGGTCAATATCAACTTGACGTATTTCTTTCAATTTTGCATTTAAAAAACCTGAACACCCCTCATTTTGAAGGTGTGTGTGTGTAGAATGTTGCTCCTATTTTGATTTTGGAATTCACTCTTCAGTTGTCAAAATGCCGTCCAAGCAAGAAGAGCAGCGTATCAAAATTTTGCTCGCGCATCGCGAATATCCGAGCTACTCGCACGCAAAGTTGGCAAAATCGCTAAAAGTTGCCAAATCAACCGTTACAAATGTAATTAAAGTGTTTGGGGAACGTTTGTCGACAGCCAGGAAGTCTGGATCGGGGGGAAATCGAAAACCGGAAGCCGCTGAGACGACAAAGAGAGCTGCCGGTAGTTTCAAGCGAAACCATAACCTATCTCTCCGAGATGCCGCAAATAAGCTGGGTGTATCGTCTACAACCGTGCATCGAGCCAAAAAACGAGCCGGACTATCGACTTACAAGAAGGTAGTGACTCCAAATCGCGATGATAAACAAAATACGACGGCCAAAGCGCGATCCCTGAGGCTGTACACTACGATGCTGACGAAGTTTGACTGCGTGGTAATGGACGACGAAACCTACGTTAAAGCCGACTACAAGCAGCTTCCAGGACAGGAGTTTTATACGGCAAAAGGAAGGGGAAAGGTAGCAGATATTTTCAAGCACACGAAACTGTCAAAGTTCGCAAAGAAATATCTGGTTTGGCAAGCCATCTGTACCTGTGGCTTGAAAAGCAGCATTTTCATAGCTTCCGGGACTGTCAACCAAGAAATTTACGTGAAAGAGTGTTTGAATAAACGTCTGCTGCCTTTCCTGAAGAAACACGGTTGTTCCGTACTGTTTTGGCCGGATTTGGCATCTTGCCATTACGGTAAAAAGGCCATGGAGTGGTACGCCGCCAACAACGTGCAGGTGGTTCCCAAGGACAAGAACCCTCCCAACACCTCAGAGCTCCGCCCAATTGAGAAATACTGGGCTATTGTCAAGCGGAACCTAAAGAAGACCAAAAAAACTGCTAAGGACGAGCAGCAGTTCAAGGCAAACTGGCTTTCTGCGGCGAAGAAGGTGGACAAGGTGGCTGTACAAAATCTGATGGCAGGGGTCAAGCGTAAGGCCCGGCAATTCGGATTTGGAAAAGCGGAAGCCTAACTGAATATTTTTCCTGAATTTTATACTAATTGAACTTGAAAAAGAAATTTAATTTGATTTTTTAAATGAACGATTTCACCGATTTACACGCGTTTTCCCTTGACCAAATTTTGACCGTATCACCCTTTAGGCAGCCATTAATTATGCAGTGGTGTGCCAGGCAATCGGTTGCCCATGTCGGTGATGTATTTGTAGCCAGCCGGTGGGTACAACCACAAGGAGTGAAATAAGGTGCTTGTGTATGTGGGATCTTGTTGATACCCATCTTTTGGTAAGGCTCAACGTGCAACTGAAATAACCTGCTTCTCCAAATGACCAAGAAGGTTTTAATTCAACTGCGGACCATTTAAAATCCGTCCTTTTCAGGACGAATAATTCAATTTTGAGAGAGTTTGTTTGATTTGAATTTATTTTACATTACCTTCCAAGTTCTTACCAATTGGCAGACAGCGTTGGCTAAAACAATTTTAGTTTTCTATTCGTTGTATACCTCGAGCGTTGTATACAATTTCTTACACGGCTCAAAAATGTAAACGGTCTCTATTATTCTGAAGCTCAGATAGAGAGTAAGCTTACGGTAAGGCAAGCATGCCAAAAATAAATTTTACAAATGGCTACCGTCACGAAACATAGAAACACCGGACGCTCATAACTCGATCGTATCTTAATTTTCGATATTTTTGCTCTTATCAACTAGAGGTTTTTACGACTGCCATTTTATTTACTCGAGTATTTAAAATTTTACAAATAAAAGATGAATATATTTTGTGTACATATTCATCAATTGGTGTTGGAAAATTTTAAAGAATGTTGCGTTCCGGCATGGATCAATAAATTCGCTATCACGGACAACGTTTTGATTTTCAAACATGATATTCCAATTTAAAATTCTCTGCGCATTCAAAGTAGTACTGTTATGAATAGTTATTCTGTCGTGATAACGATTCGCGTTGGATAGAGTTTTACTTCTAGGAAGAATTAAATTGTGAGAAACTGTGAAAGTGAGAATTAGTGCAATGCCTAATCGTTTTGATGCCTACCGTATGCGCATATTTCGGAAGCGCGTTGAGATCGAACATACGAAAAATCATTCGAAACGACTATGTACCGATGCCACGTGATGCGGGCACGTGTTAATCAGGTAAAACTGAAAGCAGCCAGAGGTAAGCCGTTACCAACTAACTGGTTGAGACGCGAGAGAAGGGCCTTCAATTCGAAGCCGTATCACCATTTATCCTTTTTAAAGAGTGTACAATATAATTTTCGAACATACAGCTGATCTAACGATCTATTAGGACCACACCTACACTATTTTGATGAGATTACACCTTACGGGACAAGGGTAGAAGGGGTGAAATGAAAATAACTGAAACAAACATTTCTCCACCGATTTTCGAAATGTTTGCTTCAATCAGTTGAAGTTTGTTGCGACTGTCAACTAACAAAAATATCATTAATTATTGACATTGAATTTCCAAACAGACCCTGAATAATCCATAACGCGATAAGGATAATGGTCTCCGGCTGGTAGATCATACAAACACCATCACTACAGCCAGCCCAACCGTTGCCCTTTCATCATACCAACATTCAAACCACACGGCCATTTCCAGGGCCGCCAAATAATTTCTAAGAATCGAATCATAGAATGTTCTAACATACTCACTCACTAATGATAACCATTAGAACAGTACCTGCGTTGCAATGTTACGCTACGAAACCACCGAAACTAATCAAACGGTTTAACGTAGTCTACGTCAACCGGTCGTGTGTTAAACACAACCCCAACAGAGAGGAATGATGGTATTTACATATGGGGGAGGGCTAGATGGTGGGGACGCCGCTGGCAACTCCATAAATGTGAGATTCCATATGGGAGTCTCATGTAAAAACCCGGGGGGGGTCCCCTTGTGGTTAACATAGGCCCGTGGCACTGAACTTTATCGAAGACAAATGTCTGCAGTTAAACGAACTGTTGTATTATACTACAAACATTTTTAGTCCGGGATTTGATAGCTGATAGCTCTATTGTGTTCCCATTTTAGAATGCCTGGTTACTCACGTCCATTGTGAGGTCACTTTCACTCACAACAATCCTCGTATAACACAGTACACACATCAAATGGATATTGGTATTGTGCATACACTTCCATCATCAAAGCTTATTGTGTTTTTAAGATGGTATGTATGTAGCAGTATCGTTCAAATTAAGTTATAATCAGATAGATCTCATCGGAAATTATTGCTGATGTTCAGTCTTCATTTGGTATGGCAAGCGTCCCCTGTGGTGCTAAAGAACGAATTATTGTCTCACGAGGCGTAGCACTCTGCTATCTGGCAAAAACTTCTCATTTTGAAACGAATAGCACGAATACAATTAGTACTTCAATCAATCGCGCACAAATGCACTACAATCAAAATCAAAGGCTAAAACAATTTTGAAAGGAAATTCAACTTGAAACTGAAAAATCAGTGTAGAGCGAAAGGAAAAACATGTCAACTCTCGAATATGTCGTTCGCAGGCAGCCCTTGCTTCGATTTTTTTGTCTGATTGGTATGGTAAGTTATAAGAAAATCTCAAAATATTGTTCGATCTGAAAGGATTTTTTTTTCACGACGTGATCTGTTAGAACAATTCTTTTTGATTTAACTACAGTAAATTGTGCCTATTCAAAGAAGTTTGAATGTTGACGTCCTTTTAGTTTTGGTAGATAGTTCCTTTGATATCGATAGTAGCGGAAGGGGACAGAATACTGCAGTGAAAATTATTCGGTTTCAGCATTAATAGGTGTAAGAAAGATACATTTCTAACCTTCCGAATGGTCTTCACAAAGTCAAATTATCCGAAACTGTAGGCAAGAAAGGGAAAATCGTCGAATCATGGCTACATTTACCCAACAATCGAAGCCAATTTGCTGTCCGATGAACTATGATGCCATGATGCTAGTCTGTTACTCAACCCTTACGGCAGCTCAATGCACACTTGGGAATACACATGTTTTCAAGTCCGACCACAAAACAGATGCTTTCCGAATTCCGAACCTTCTTCGAACCATGAGATAAACACTTTTTTCTTTCAATCTTTTACCAGTAGCCTCTGATGGGTGTGAAATGGGGCACTCGAGTAGCGTGAAATGGTGTGGAACAATGCAGGAAATGGGGAGGAAGGTGGTCAACGTTAGTGGATTCGTTAGTTCTTAGGAACTAGGAGCCAGTTTTAGCATACTATTACCTGTTACAACTAATAGCTACGGTTAATTTTATTAAAAGTGAAGTTATTGTAAGTACCTTGAAGCCTCCATCTAGAGTTGAGTAGTTGTGGTAGTAATTGAAGTGGTGATGGTAGTTGCATGAAAACACCTATGTACAAAACTCGGTAATAGTAAAAACAATGATACGAAAAGTGTTGGTAGTGAACAAACTCTCTAATAATTAACCGACCTCATATTCATTGTTAGAGAGTTCCACAAAAAATGCGAACGTGCAATTAACTTCGATGATAACAAACCAAATTTCGACAACCATAATGTTGATGGGGGAAGACAACAAAAGTGAAACCTTTTTTTTTCGAATGGAGAGGAAATGAAACAACAGATTATGTTTGTATGTAAAAAAGAACGAAAATGAACGAACTTTTTATTTGTTTCAAGGTTGATGATCTCTTCTTTGCGATTTTTTTTTTAATTTTCGTTCATTTTTAATGGTTTTCTATTTGCATCGCATCTCATCTTACACAAATATATCCTAAAAACCGAGTCTGCTCAAAACAACAATCTTCATTACTGAGTTCGTTAACTGTATACCGATGCGACTTAAGTAGAAAAGGTGTTTGAATAAGCTCTAAATGCGCAAACTAGTCTAGTCCGTTGTTTTTGTTACTTTAGGCTCGCACTGCTGCAGTGCGAGGATAAACTTTTATTTTGATTTCGTAATTCGAGTTGCAAGTGTTGAAGTAACCTCACTTTGTACGCCATATTTTTTAAGGAGAAACGTTTGGCTTACACTCACTAATGCTATTCGTTTGTTTGGACTTTGGTTTGAAATCTACACCTCGTCGCCAATGAATATAATCTAAACGATCTCTCATGAGGAGGACAAAACTAATTAGTTATCACTACTGATCAAACAGTTCTGAACTACTATACTCTAACTGTAACAATAATTTAAATCTATTACAATAGTAAAAATAAACATTCAACTACAACATATGCGCAGAGGTTTAACTACTGGGTTAGTTCTACAATGCTTTTTTTTTACTATTAAACTATCGTATTTCAATCTCTCGCTAGACAGCTTTAACCGCATTTTCGATCTTGCAATAATGTTTGTATTGAAACGATAGTAGTAAGGAACATCGAACATTTCTGTTAGAAAAATAATAAAATAAAGTAGTCGCTTTTGGTATCTTATGATGACATGTTCTGCTGCGTTTTGGATGTTTTGGAATAGTGACAGGATATTTTTATCCCAGGTGTTTCCTTTTTTATCTACCTCACACACACAGTGCAACCAGTTCAAACGCCTCCAGCTGATGTATGATGCTAATTATTTATTGATACATCTGAGAAGCCTACGAAGCTGCAAGGGGGGCGGTTCTAATATGTATCGATGTAGTTCTGGTGCATGCAAATGCCACAAATTATTGCGACCACCACCATCGAGGTTCATATTCATGTGGTTTCCAGTACGAGCGTCACAGTGACTCGATGACGGCACAAGCGACACCGGTCATGCAATATGCACAACCGACGGAACTGTCAACAGAACGCTGTTCAATTCAATAACAGTTGGGTATCGATTTTGGAAGATGGATGGGTAGCAAAATAGTTTCTGTTCAATTGGTTTTTACTGCGGGAGTTTATGAATTTTGAGGTGGGAACATTTGTGCACACTGTCGAGGTACTTGGCGTGCTATTCAATACGGTTGAAGTTGGAACCGATGATGTGCTATATTTTGCACAGTTCAAGAATTAGCATTTTCGATTGGCAATTTCTTTCAAATATTTTCACGAGAGCCCATACAATTTTTTGATAGTTGGTAAAAAGTCTTTTGTTGATGAAACTGTTAACTGGTACTGGTAATCAAACAGCCTATCAAGAATAAGTTTTATTGGCAATTGTAAGAAAGATCTTCTTAACCGAATCATTTTGATGAATTCTTCGTATGAAGCTTGTGTGACATTTTGTTCTAGGAGACGTTTTAGCGTTGTGGTATCTGCAGTAAATTTCATCGTCAAAACGTATAAAGTTTGCTGAATATGTAAGAATTCCATAGCCTACTGCGTTGGAAATGTGTTCATTTTTATCTAAAAATTCACAAAAGTACATAATTTTGCCTTTGGCTGTATTTGTGTACTATTGCTTGATATCGAACAAAAGTAGAGGCATGGTTGAATACTCCGATGAATTAAACTTACCGGCAATTATTCTCAATAAACAACATACAATTTTCACATAGCGATCTATTCTAACGATATTTCGGTACCGTATACAAACTCGAGCTTAAAAAACATCATAAATATGAAATCCATTAAGATATTGTTAAAGGGAAAAACCGGAAATTATTGCAACACTTACAACTGGCTGTAACTTTTTTCTCACTGGACCGAAGTTGACCAAATTTTGCATAGTTCCTCTTGTTTGTGTTTGAGGTTTGTGTATTGTTTACATCCTGTGAATTGCGTAGCTGTGTGGTTTGTTGCGGCCAAGATGGAAGTGAGTCTACTGAAGACTCGTGAATAAATTTTGTACGCTCACGTGGAAAATCGGGAGCTGTCCTATCGTAAATTTGGGAAAAATGCTGCAAATCTGAGATTCAATCGTCTAAGAAATACTATAAATGTCCAATGACCACTTGACAACCACGGAGCAGGAAGAAAACCGGGAGTAGCATGTAGGAAGACTTAATGAAAGGTTAAGGGTAATTTCACCCAAAATCCCAACATTTCAACACGTGCTGTTGTCAAAAGGGTCGGTGATTCACAAAGTTACGTCCAGAAGATCAAGGCAATAGCTGGATTACATGAAGTATCAAAACTTCCCAATCCGCGATGCACGAAAACACACTGTTGCCAAGACCCGTGCTAGGTAGCTCTACATGGAGATGTTGACCAGATACAGTTGCTGTGTGATGGATGAGCTGACCTACAACAAATGCCAGGACAGGAGTTTTACACCGGAAAAGATTAATTCGAAGTGGATGATCTTTTCAAAATGAAGAAAATGTCGAAATTGCATCGAAATACCTCTTTTGGCAGCCTATCTGCACCAGTGGAAAAGCTAAGAGAAACTTTCGTCAAAACAGGCACCATCAATGGTGAAATTTTCAAAACTGAGTGCCTCCAACAACGTCTTGTGCCATTTTTAGAGCAGTACAATGAAAAACCACTGTTTTGGCCGGATGCTACTATTTTGAAACCGTATAGGAATTGTACTAGACTAATTCGGTGTATTTTGTCTCCAAGGATAAGAATCCACCGAACTATCCTGAACTACGTCCGAAACTTATTGGGCCATGATGAAGCGGAGACTCAGAAACACCAAGGAGAAAGTAAAGGATGCAAATGACACGTGTAGAAAGTGGATAGAACAATGAGACAAATGTACCAGATAGGACTGTACAAACTAATATGGATGATGTGAAGCGAATTTGATCCAGTGTATGTAAACTGAGCCTAATACATGTATAAAACCACCCAACAAATTTGGTTTTTATCCGATAAATACATGGAATTTTATAGTATATCAACTGTGTTGCAATCATTCCGTGTTGGCTCTTTAAGGACATACGGGATCAAATCCCTATCACTTCGAAGTTTTCTGAGCACAAATACTACTAGGACTTCAGGCGTGACATTTTCAAGAATCGTTTGCTCCACTGGAGCATCCATTGGTTAGCAACTTAAGCGTTGTTTGTTTTGTTTTGTTTGTGATTTTTAATATAAAAAATCGTGAAGTGATAGTTAACCTAACCTATAAATCATATGGAAAAATGACTCCTTCCACTTTCACCTTAAGTATTCCGATTAAAGCCCTAAAATTTGCATGGCTATAGTTTGATAAATGCAGAAGTTTCCATGGGACATTTTCTCAAGTTATCGGAATTGCTTAACCTTTGTTTCTTCTTTGTGGAAGTCTGGTAAATAATAGTTCGGCTAGTTTTGTCGATTGTAAAAGAATTTTGGAGAAATAAGAAAATCTGAATCATACTCGTAGTAGTGAAGAGAATTCAATTGATTTGGCATATTTGGAAGAAGGTTAGCGAATTCCACCACAATTTCAAATGAATTTGATCTATACAAATTTTCAAACCATATGATCATCCTGGAACAAATTAATGAATTTGATTAAAGACTGTACTCGAAAAAAAGCAACACTTTCTTTTGTGTATGACGTTTTATTGCAAGAATAAAAATTGATGAAATTTTAGGTAAAACTAGTTTACAATGTAATGTTTACATGCGCAAAATCTTGTTACAATCGGTCATGCGGTTATCAAGATGGCTTCCAAGCAAGAAGTGCTTCGACACAAAATTATGGGCGTGGTCTTGGAAAATCCAGGCCAGCCCCACAGGTGGATCGCGAACCAGTTGGAAATCGACAATTCAACCGTGTCGCAAAATTAAAGGAGACCCAGAGGACCCAGCTGCGAGCTGGCAGCGGAAGAAAAGCGAAGACGACCGACCCCGTGAACGCAAGGAAGGTGAGAGATTACTTCAAGCGCAATCCGAGCCATTCCATTCGAGACGTGACCGAGAAGGTCAATTCTTACGTCTGGTTCGTCCAGCAAAAAATGAAGCGAGCCGGACTACATGTTTTCAAGGTAAGGAAGGCGCCCAACCGAACCGATAAACAGAATACGGTGGCCAAATCCCGCGCCAGGAAGGTGTTCCGCAAGTAATGGACTACCAGACGTACAATAACGCGGGCGCCAAGCAGATCCCCGGCCTGGAGTTTTTCGTCGACAAGTCCCGCCTGGATGTTCCGGAGAAGTACCGGAAGAAGACGGTCGACAATTTGCTAAGAAGTACTTGGTGTGGCAGGCAATCTGTGGGTGGGGCAAATTCAGCAAGCCATACATAACGACCCTTCCTCCGGTCCCACGAAGGTGACACTCTATTCTGGCCGGATCTGACATCGTGTCATTACGCGAAACCGGTGATGGAGTAGTACGAAGCCAACGATGCTGTTTTTGTGCCAATGGAGGCAAATCCGCCAACCTCGCCAGTACTTTGCCCAATAGAAAAATTCTGGGCGATTGTGAAGGGCAAGCTCCGGAAAACAGGGAAGGTCTTCAAAAACGACAAGGATTCGAAGAAAGAGTGGATGATAGTGTGTATGAATGATGGCGCAAGTTTTGCACAGGATTTGATAGGTTGCATTTTTTTCGAGTACAATCTTTAATAAGGTTTGAAGCATTTAAAATCTGAACGCACTGTTTATTTTACTGCTACACTCATAATCGTTGGATCTGGAATGTTTTGACAGCAGTTTGTTTTAAAATGTTTCCTCTTTCAGTGCTGAAAAGTTCATCACGATTCAATGAGTTTCAAATAATTTATACTTGATGGAAGCCAGCGAACCGAAAATTAATTTTTGACGACCACAAACTCGACGTGGTCAGTTGAAAAAATCGCGAAATCGTTGAAATTGGATAAACCGAGCGTGTGCAGCGTTCTCGAACGCTTCCGTGAGCGGTATACTATTGATCGGCAGGACCATATCAAGCGTCGTAGTGGAACTAAGGATCGAAAGTTGCATTTGAGGGTGCTGAGAAGTATTAGGACAAATCCAGGGCTGTCAGATTATGTTATTACCAAGAAATTGGATGTCAACCGAACACCGTCCGAAGGATTTGTCTGGAGGAAGGATTTCGATCTTTTCAGACCAGTGAACAACCATACAGGATACTGAAGCAGAACCTAGTTGCCAAAAGACGTGCCCGGAAGTTGTACAAACTTCGAACGTCAAAACTTACATGAAGATGGATTATGGCAGCTTCCCGGACAAACATTCTTTAAAGCCACTGGTTGAGCTGATGTCTCTGGCATGTTCAAATTCGTTTTGCCGATAAATTCGTTAGAAACCTTATGATCTGACAAGGTATTTGCAGCTGTGGACGGAAAACTACAGCGAAGAAGTACTAAAGTGTGCATTAAAAAAAAGCGACAAAATGTTCTTATTTTTCATGCGATTAGTGCCTCCCAGAAGCTGCTGCCTTCATTAAAAAGTACCATAAGGATGACGACGTGGTGTTTTGGACGGATCTAGCGTCGATCCATTACTCGAATAAAATGCAATTTGGTTTGTTAAAATATCTGGTTCCATTTTGTTTTTACCGTCCATCCAAAAATAGTCGCTTTTTTTTAATGCACACATTACAGTGGTATCAAGACAACAGAGTGGATTTTTTTTTTCGAAAAGGACATCAATCGACCCAACTGCCCTCAATTCCGCCCAATTGAGAAATATTGGGCAGATGTCAAACAGAAGTTGAAGAAGAGTGGAAAAGTGTCTCGGGATGCAACAGAGATGAAGGTATGGTGGAATAAGATGGCCGCTCAGGTTAGTCAACAGAGTGTCCAAAATATGATGAGTGGTTTTCGAAGAAAAGTTCTAGATTTCATCAAAATTAAATCGGAATAAGTTTTTCGCAATTTTTGCTTTAAAGTGCAAAAAATTACCTTAATTTTGAGCACTCTACATATTTATTTAGTTAATATGGTTCCGAGATAGATCCGGTTTTTACGTCCAGATATTAAATGAATCAAGCTTTATGATGTTGGATCAAAGTTTTGGCGATGTACAATTTTAATGAAACTCTTTCACAGAAAAAAATAATTAATTTTAACAAGCGCGTAAAATTTCCCCTCGTTCAACTCCAAGTCAAAGAAGGCGTAAATAACGAAATTGTTTTGAATCTTTCATGCGCCATACAACAATGTTCATAGGATAGGCTAGATTCAGGCGTTATCTGGCCTAAATTTACATGAAATATCCCCTTTATGTGCATTAGATAACGCATAAAATTCAATGTTTCTTTTTATCAGTGTTGGTAAGTGTTGGTAAATGCATTTAGGATGCACTCTACCCGATCGTGTACACTGCCGCTCAAATGACAAGTTTAGGATACACATTTAACAGAATCTTTATTCTAGAGCATTGGTCTCGAAAAGTTTTAATTTTATTGACCAAATTTCCAAATTCACTCGAAATGCATTTTTGACGTTGGAAGCATAATTTGACGTTTCCTGCCTTTCACGATTTTCAAACGAAATTGTAAAATTGAATTCAGTACTGAATGTTCCATAACCGTCGGGGAAGTGTACTACATTGTTATTACAAATCAAATCCATGAGATTTAAACAAAAGGGTTTTGAATTTGTAAGGTACCTGCAACAACTTATTATTTTGCTTGAATTGAAAAAAAAATCTATAAAATTGCCAGGTTTAGTATGAATGTTTGTGAATTCGAATTAAATTTCCTTTGAGGTTTTTTTTTTTTTTCAATTCCTATCGCCGCCCATATATGTATAAAGCATGATTTCATTAACAAAGAAAACAAAACTTCAATAAGTTATTTCTAACTTAAATTAAGTATTGGTAAGTTGGTAGCTATTAATTTGGGCGCTTTAATTCAGCATTTCTAAAAAGTTTTCAAAGTATGAAAGAAGAGAAACTAATCAACTATATTTTTAGATACATCAAAAGTTTTGAAAGGCTGTCCAACTTTCAAATTTTTCAAATAAACGTTTAGCTGACATAAGGCAGCTTAGAATTGGATTCATCCTGTTAAATTTAATATAATTCAATCTAAACTGATATCTAGTAATAGAATATTCAATATGTAGCAATCCAATCGAAACCAAATAATATATCAATAAGGCAACAACACCGTTACCATTGAATGACCTTCACTCATATACCTTGAAATAGAATTAAATCCCTCACCTCCCTCCTTATGTCATTCGCAAACCATCATTGCTTTTTAAGCCGCAAAACTAATCTAATGATTAATGTTGTATGTCCAATCATCAGCTCTCAGTCCTAGAACCGACGTTGGACGTAGACCTACCGGCGCCCCTGTCACTATTCCACTATTATCATCTAAAACGCGGTCAGAACGGAAAAGCAAAATTAAATCGTAAAGGAAACAAAACATCAGGCAAAGGCTTTTGAAACGTCCTAATTGCCGGGATGTTCCATAATCACATAGTCCGGATAGGCTCCGTTATTGCTGCAGAATGACCTCGGGCGCTGTTGGTACTGGCCACGAGCGCCTCCGTGGTGGTGATGGTGATGATGCCTTCTGGAGCGGTGCGATAGTCGATCCTGGGATTTGGCCCGGTGCATCACCGGAAAACCACCGCTACTGGTCGACGACACTGAGGGTGGTGGCGGAGGATAATTGTTATTTTCGTGCCCCGGGTAGCCGGGCGGTCCCCCCGCAAAGTCACGAATTTGATCGCAGTACTTGGGACTCATGACGCGGGGAGTATTGTTGTTATTGTTATTGATCAGGTTCGCATTGTTCCGCCGCGCAATTCGGTTCAAGTTCGGCGAACGCGTTACGTACTGGTATGGCATCCGATAGTTTTCGCTACTGTCGCTCTCGAAGTGCTGCTGGTGATGAAAGTGTAACTGTTGTGGCAAAGGTGGCACTGGTGGTGGTATCGGTTGTACTTGCTGTGGCTGTGGCTTAGTGCCTATCCTGTGCTGGTGAGCACTACTAAAATCAGGTCGTGTCCCATGGGGGAAATTTCGTTCAAAAGCTATCGCGTTGTTCTCGTTCATTGGTGTCGTCGTTGTGCTACTACTGTTGTTGACTCCACCGCCGCCGCCGCCGATGCTGTTGCTCGTCGATGAAACCGAGGGATGCCGTTTCAGCGGCGTCGAAAGGGCTAGTTGCTGCGAGGAGCCAGTAATCAGATGGCTGCTGTCGTCGTCGTCTTCAGCTCGTGAATCACAATCGCCATCGCGATAGTATCGACTGGAGACGTTGTTAAAAGGATTGCTGATACCGAAGTTATTGCGACAGGAGGAGCTCTTTGGAATGAAGAAGGTATCGTCCTCGTTCGGAATCATGCTCTCGTCCTGTAGCTGCTGTTGGGTAACGTCAGTGTACCGAATACTGACACTACTGCTATTTTTGCGCAGTTGCCCACTGCGGGTTTTGCTAAAGCTAGAATTTCGACTGAGAGGATGTGGAAGTGGCTGTTGATGGAGTGGCACGTGCTGTTCGTGTGTCAGTCCACCGAGTGCGGATGGAGGCCTGCCATTGCCGATGCTACCGTTCCCATTGCAATTGGTGAACGTCGATGACGGTGATGAGGATGACGACAGTAGGGTGTTAGTGTTTGAGGATGAGTTGGGATTCTTGTTACCGTGACCGTTAATCGACTTGAGCACAACACCGAGCTTAGCGCTAGTGTTACTGAGGCAATGGGAACTATTGCTGTTATGATGGTTGGCTGTGATGACGGTGGCGGCTAATGGTGCAGACTTGGCAACAATAGCTGGCTTCAGCTGCGTCGAGTTGGCGCTATTCGTGGTTGGTAAACTAGTATAGCTCACGTACATTGGGTGCACGGCCGTGTGCTGTGGACTTTTCGCATCACCACCCATAAAGTCGACTGCGGGAAAAGAAAGAAATTATTCCACACATGAGTCCCACTGAGGCTGTTGTAGCTAATTTTGCGGGAGAGCCGTTCGACAAAATTTCACCTTTGTCATCACACAAAACGAGGTAAAACAGCGTTGGACTAAGAAACGTATTTTTAATTGAATATTTAAAATGGAAAATATTATCTAACCCAACGTTGTTTTGCTGTCGTTTGCGAGTAGGAAATCGTGCCGAGCGGTGAAAAATAATTTGATTGGGATGTTTTGTTCAAGGGTTGTGTTCCTTTCTCGGACTAGGGGCAACATTCTTTAACATAAAGAGCTATTCAATTATGGGCGGTTCATGTGCGTGTGGTTGTGATTGAAAGGCGAACTAATGCAATAATCGGACTGCCACGAATTTAAACGGTAATGTGACTGGTTGGGTTTGTTTATTTTTAACGCAATTTTGAGGTTTAAGCAAGCAAAAATAAAGACGCAGTGGCATGTTGTTGTGGGTATCTAATGCTTTGAGTGGCTGCTAAAAGGTGATTGGATAACATGATACATTGGGGTGGGATAATAGGAGTGGATTGCTGGAGCTTCGTTTGCTGTACAAATCGATAAACTGGTAGAACGAATTGTGGTGTACTATTGATTTGGAAATGACACTTTCCGAGGAAAAACTGCTTTCCGATGTGTAGTACTGTGTGATTGATGAAATGTGGAGCATTAAAGTAGCGCCGAGTTTGTTGTGATTTCGAACATTTTCCGATTTATGTGCAACGAAGCAGAAAATTGAACACGAAACCAATAATGCCTCGTTTGTCAAGATTAGACCTAACCGTTTTTTGTTCAGGTATGACAAGTACACACTTAGAAATTATGAATTTTACACAAGACGTAATTCATGTTTGTAAAAAGTCGGAGAACGTAAAGCAAGATTTCGTGTAAAATGATGTCTCCTGAAACTGATACATACGCAATTCGACAAAAGATGTGTTTGATTAAATTTATTTTCTCTTCTCTTTCAACTCATTCTTATGTGCTAAAGGACGCTTGCATGTGTCGGTCTCAGGGGACAGAAATTTACACGACATTTTGGTAGAGTGTACCTACCAGGACGAACTCGATTATTCGCAGTCGACCTCCCTCACTTTCGTAAATTACTCATTAGAATCAACACTAGATAGAAGATTGGTGAGGGGTGTCTTATGTTTATGTATATCACTTAATGTGCTCTTCGTGATTGCTACCCAGTCAACACAGAATCGCATATGATAGCGCATAAGAGTACAACGTGGAGGCGATATACGTTCTTTCGTTCATTTAACTCCATGCTAAATGTACGCATATCGCCTCCACGTTATACTCATATCCGTTATTATATGCGATCTTGTGTTTACTGGGTAAGAAGTGATAAACGTTATTTCGAGAGTGAAATTTTACGTTGATAATCTTCATCGATCTGGAGCTTTCTATACACACTTAGAAATTATGAACTTTACACGACCCGTAATTCATGTTTGTAAAAAGTCGAGAAACGTAAAGAAAGATTTCGTGTAAAATTCTGTCTCATGAAACTGACACATACGCAACGAAAGATGTGTTTGATTGAATTTATAGTCTAATCTCTTTCAACTCATTCTTATGTGTTAAAGGACGCTTGCATGTGTCGGTTTCAGGGGACATAAATTTACATGACATTTTAGTAGTGAGTACGTTTGAAAATGAAGTAATAAAGCGAAATGAAAGATTCGCTTACAGTTTTTTTTAGATTTTCCATCTTCATATACCACCCATGTGTAAAAGTCTCAGTTTTTGTGTCGATTGGACCCCCATTCAAGTTAAAAAAAAAGGGTTTTTTCAATTGATTGCAGCTCCAACACCATTATATCTGAAAACAAACTGTTGGATGCATTTTGAAACAAATTGATTAAAAAATCTAGAAAAAGTATAATTTTTTGGCTGCAGTGTTGCCCTTTTTTTTTTGTATTGTATAAAAAGGTGTCAAATGAGTGTTATTTAATTTGAAAAAAAAATCTAATGCCATCGTGTTTGTCCAGGAGGCTAGTCACTCTGCCACGTTGTGTTTGTGTTTCAGTGTGTCTACGCAAATTTTATGGAGTCTGTTAAATGAATTCAGAAAAAAACTGCATTATAAAAATTAAATCGCTTTTTTTGTCAAATAAGTATTACTTGATTTGAAAAATTTAGATTACATCGTGTTCCTCATTATTTTTGGAATAAAAAAATTACTCAGAAAATTATTTTTAGCCCAAGATACAACATTTTTGAGTTAACAGTTTCCGTTTTTCAGTATTTCGTTTTGCCAAAGTCTTTTAACTTCTTTTACCTTTATCTCCGGAATATTTATGTCTAAAATTAATTTTCTAGATACGTTTTCAAGAGAATGCCAGAGGAATACAAAAAAAAATGAATTTGTGTGCGACAGTGTTGCCAAAATAATATTATTTTATTTGAAATTTATTTAGTTTATGTGAAATGAGTACAATTTGATTTTGGAAATTTCAATGATGAGCAAAATATTCCTTTTTCTTCTACGCACTTATATATAAACTTATATATAAAAATGAATTTCTGTCTGTCTGTCTGAACCTTATAGAATCGAAAACTACTGAACCGATCGGCGTGAAATTTCGTATGCAGGAGTTTTTGGGGCCGGGGAAGGTTCTTATGATAGTTTGAGACCCCTTCCATCTCAGGAAGGGGGTCCAAGTAACATTGCCAAAACCATCCTGCTTTATTAAGTTTTATTAAGGTTTTATCAAAGCCACTAGAAATCAATTTGGTTTTATTATGACACCAAGAGTCGCCAATAGGTTTCATATTTTAGCAAGGTTTATGAGAACCTACACAGCTTGTTTAAAACGATCTTAAAACTTCGTTTCCTCAAATTCCTTTTTTTCCTGTCAAAGGTTTTATTTCGACTTTATGAACTCATAAAATGCTGACTTTATGAACTCATAAAATGCTGACTTTATGAACTCATAAAATGCCGTTTTAGGACTCATTCATATTATCTTATTACGGTCAGTTGAAAAAGCATTTTAAAACCATTTTACCTCCAGTAAATGCATTAAACGGCAAATTGGCATTGAGGGAAGCCAACAAATAACCAAATAGTTTTGAAGTATTCATTGCGAAGATATGGCAGAATTGTGATTTTTTTTTCCAATCGCCATATTGAAATATACGAAATAATTGAAATGTGGAAAAATAAATGCACCAAATTCTAAATGTAATGCAAATGAACTGTAGATCGGAGACCAATTTCTGCATTTTTTTTAGATAACTTTATTGAATTCTATCAATTTTCAAGAAACTCATGATTAATTTATCGAATATATTTGTTTTAATTTTGTGTTTGTTGTTGTGAACTCGCATAATTTACGAGGCGCATTAATTTTCGGCTCTTATCGTGCCAATATTCACCACAAAATTAAATGCGTATATGATTTGGAGCATGATACGCTGTAAAAAACATAATTTGTTTTGAATATTTTGCTATAAAACAAAATTTCCCGCAACACTAGACCTTTTTTCTTCGATATTATTTACTGCTAAATGAATCAGAAGAGCAGAGAATCGAACAAAGCAGAACAACAAAAACCAAACACAATATCATAGTTAAGTTTGACAGCTGTGGCCATTTGGCCGCATGCTGGTTTTCATCACAGCCAAAAGGTTTTATGAAGGTTCTCAAGTGGTCATAGCATCTATCACTAGAATATTTTCAAAATCTTTATGTTCTTATAAAGGTTTTATTAACTTGTTTTCACAACCGTCTATAGAGTGGGCCACTTTCTACAAATTTTGGCTTTAAAGAAGCATAGATGAGGTGTTGGTGGACAAAACAGTTTTAAATGTAGTTTTATCGACAAAGCCGGGAGGAATGCTAAACGGCTGGAATAAAACTTAAATTGTTACTTGGGGGGGCTCCCATACAAATGAAGCACAAATTTCTGCATAACTCGAGAACTAATCAAGCAAAGGAAACCAAATTTAGCTTGTGGGAATTTTTGGGGCCGGGGAAGGTTCTTATGATAGTTTGAGACCCTTCCCCTCTCTAGAAGGGGAGGCTCCCATACAAATAAAACCGAAGTTTCTGCATAACTCAAGAACTAATCAAGCGAATGGAACCAAATTTTGCATGAGGGGTTTTCTGGAGGCAAAAAATGGTTCTATGGTGGTTTGAGATCCTTCTTATTTTCTGGCAGGGGGGGGCGCTATCATTCAAATGAAACACAAATGTAAACCAAACATGAGAATTCTTCCTACTGTTATGAAAATTTGTTTGCAGGGTTTTTTGGGACCGGAAAAGGTTCTTATGATAGTTCGAGACTCCTCCCCCGTCGGAAAGGGGGAAGGGGCTCTCATATAAATGAAACACAAATTTCTGCACATTTCGAGAACTGATCAAGCAACTGGAACCAAATTTGGCAAGTGGGGGTTTTTAGAGACAAGAAATGTTTCTATGGTAGTCTGAGACCCCTCCTCTATCAGGAAGGGATGGCTCTCATACAAATGAAACAATTTTTTTTTGCATAACTCGAGAACTAATCAAAACAAATGAAACCAAATTGGAGTGTGGAGGTTTTTGAAGTCAGGATATGTTCCCATGGTGATTAGAGACCCCTCTCTGTTTGGAGGGGGGGGGGATGCTCTCATACAAATGAAACACAAATTTTAACCAAACATATTACTGTTACGAAAATTTGTATGTAGGGGTTTTCGAGGCCAGAGAATGTTCTTATGATGGTTCGAGACTCCTTCCCCGTCTGGAAGGGGGAGGGGGGGGGTCTCCCAGACAAATGCAACACACATTTCTGCATAGCTCGAGAACTAATCAAGCGAATGGAACTAAATGTGGCATATGGAGGTTTTTGAAGGCAAGAAATGTTTCTATGGTAGTTTAAGACCTCTCATCCGTTGGAAGGGGGGCTCTCATACAAATGAAACACAAATTTCTGCATAACTCGAGAACTAATCAAGCAAATGAAACCAAATTTGGCATGTCGGGGTTTTTGAAGGCAGGATTTTTGTCTATGGTGGTTTGGGACCCCTCTTCTTCTGGAAGGTGGGGCTTCCAAACAAATGAAACAGAAATTTCTGCATAACTCGAGAACTAATCAGGCAAATGGAACCAATTTTGGCATGTGGGGGTGTTTGAAGGCAATTTTGTACGGTTTTTCGTACAACTGAAACGCAAATTTCAACCAAACATGTAACTAAAACGCAAAATGTGTATTTCTCGGGTAAGAAGCATGTTCTGATAAAAATTTGAACCCCTTCTTAGTCAAGAAAAAAACTCATTCCGAAAAACAACCATAAACGCGCCAGTTCTATTGAATTTTCATTCATTCTCTTGCGAGCGTAGCAGCGCTCGCACCAGGTTCAGCTAGTACTCATATAAAATTTATTTCGCCTTCTTGTAACTTTATTGGTTGTTCGGCTGTGGTAGAACTAAATAATTAAATTGTGCTAAATCTGTAAAAAGTTTATCTACGAATATATAAATGATGTCTTAGATTTTTCAAGCTATACTAGGACTATTCAACGAGCAATATACAACATTTTTGCCATTTCAGGATCAATCAAGTAAAGAACATATATAATATGACCCCAAATGGAAAATGGCTGTATAAAATCACAGACTGAATAAAAGTGTACACTGTCTTCGGCAAATTTGTTCTACTCAGTTCTTCTATCTGGGGAAAAAAACATATGAGTTAGAGGCCTTATTGACGACCTAGAACATCCCGAATATGAAGAAGTTCAGAAAGAAAAAATAAATTCATTATGAATAGTGTAAAGCGTTGATTTGGAATATGGTATAAATGCATACGCATTAATAAATTCTCGTTGATAAACGTTAAACATTTTTGCCTCTTTCTGGGCCGTTCTAGGTTATCCAAAATGCACTTGAGTTCAGAAGTTTAGATCTACAGTTGTAACTATAGCTTTTTGGGCTATACAAAGTTACGCTACGTATTCAAACATACTCAGAGAATATTTTCGAACGTAACGAACGAACGGTTGTCCAATTGGTACAAAAACTGGTATTTTTAATATAGGTGGTGGATACTGCAAGTTAAGTGCAAATCGACGAACGACGAAGAAACGGTTGCACTGTTTGAACCATAAGTGGAGTGGACGGAAATAATGACAATCCCCCCATCATGCATCAATGATCATCAGGATGATACCCCGTTTGGCACAAAGACGTTTGGTATACGGATGTTTGGCCGAATGGACGTTTGGCATAAATACGTTTGGCCGAATGGAAATATCCTTTGATCACTTGATTCCAAACAACGTCTCAAAAGTAAAATAAGAAAAATGCAATTTTATTAAAGATCAAAATTATCAAATATTATTTCTTTCCAGTCGGTTAAAAATTTCAGAAATTGAAATGTATGAAATCATGAGAAATACATTTGTTTGATCAGTGCAACTCCACAGAACTGCTCATGTTGGAAAGAAGGAAAAATCTCACATAAGAGTTTTATACCGGGCAAGCGCTTGAATCATAAGTTCGCTTTTGGATACAGGAATATGCTTCGTCAAATATGCAGTGCTTTATTTTGTTGATCAGTTAAACTCCAAAGAACTGCTCATATTTGAAAGAAGGAACAATCTCACAAAGAGTAATAAACCGGGCAAGCGCTTGATTCAGAAGTTTGCTTTCGAATACAGGAATATGTATCGTCATAGAAAGCCCATGTTTAAAGAATCAAAAGAAGGTATCTTTCGGAGGAACTGCATATTTCTTCAAAATTATAAAAAATAATGACCCATTCTGTCTAGCTGTTTAACATAATACATATTTCCACCTAAAATCAGGAGTATATGATTTTATCAAAACATATTCATACTTCTCATGTATATGGGCAAATGGCCAAATACCATTTTTTGTATTTTTGAACATAAAAATTTAGTTTTTTAGTGAATTGAAATGCGCACACATATTGATAAACTCTAAGTGTAATAAGTCTAGAATCTCGGGATGCTATCTAATGCGTTTGAAAATACTTTTTTAGATTCTTATTTCCTATTCTCTGCAAAACATTTATGTTAAAAGACCATTTTCGGCCAAACGCCAATTCGGCCAAACATCCATATGCCAAATGTCCCACCCCCGATCATCAGAGTGGAAAGAATTCAAATGTTATTCATAAGCTTCGCACTCCGCAATCTCTCACGGAATGACCCGTTGATTCTGCCCAACAACACCACACGGTGCATGGTGATAGGACTGGAAACCTTATCTACTAGGCGCACTCATATTCAGCCACTTGTAGTATGTTCCTCCGAGGCAGTTGAGGAGCTCTCAACTCGTCGCCATACCTGCACATTGGACTAAATATGCTTTCAACAATCCACTCGACGCTTTGCTTGCGAGCCTTTAATAACGTTAATGCACATTTCGATTTCATGATCAGCAAAATCAGTTTTAGAAATAGTACTAGAACTTTTGAAAATTAGTATTAGTATTAGAACATTTGAAATTAGAGTACTGTGTACGATTTTTATATCGAGGATGCCACAACAATAAATATTCTAATCCACTGACAAAAGTGATGGGTTGCATTGATATGCAATCAATAAGATTGCTTCAAAATGTGCTTCAATTATCACCCCCTGATTTTATGGGTATGAACTTCCGCAATGTCACATGAGCTATTTATCTTTTTTATTCCGTAATACAAGTGAATTCGGTTAGTCCAAAGCTCTCTCATTAAAGCTTCATTCCTTGTTTTCTCATGTATCGATGGAAGCTAGAAAAACCGAATAACTTTTTGTCGGTCGGTAGTTTACGGTTCAAGGAAGTCGTAAATTGTAGTTTTATAACCGCGAATCTATCAAGTAGCTCACATATAGGGTAGGGAACGGCTTCCACCCCCGGGACCCTATTCCAAGCACAGGGTTAACTATAATTAACAACGCTCATTTTTCGCTTCATGGTGCTAGCGAAGCATCATATTGCAAAAAATGAACATTGTAGGTTAAGCTGAAGCCGTTCCCTACCCTACATAAACAAAGTATGATAAGCAACATAGAAATCTATATAATTACGAATGTTTAGCGTTGAGCTTACTTCGAACTCGATGGTGCTGAGATTCATCATAACCCTGTAGGTATGTTGCTTGGCAGGGTAGAGTTTGTTTCGCCATGCTAAGGAGTATCAAATTCTCTCTATACCATAAGCTATTGCTAGCCACATTGTCTAGTGCGAAACACAAGGAAAGTTCTATGCCATAAGTATCAATTTTCACAGCTTAGTCGTCGTTTGAAGGCGAATGCTATAAAAACCAATTACCAGCATTGAACATCTACCAGCATCGCCTATTGATGGTAGTATAAGACGAAACAACACTTAGCAGTAAGTACCTTCGAAACGCATAAGACAAGTGGATAATTTTAGCTTGAAATTGCTCTGAATCACAACATTCTAGAGAAGTACATTGGAAAGGGTCATTCTACCGCCTTCTCGATGTGCCACTGAGGAAGAGCTGTTAGATGAACAAACACAAAGGCTAAATCGATTCTCACGAACGACGTCTTTTAGCCTGAGTTGAAGGATAGCCAACATTAGCGCTGTAAATGAGTTCACCAAGCTCCATAAAAAGATAACGATAGTACCCATATATAAAACGCATCATCGGCTTTGCTTGCTCCGCAATGGGAATCATCAGAAGATCCAAATTGTCGTTACCTCCATCACATCCCAACTGAACGATAAATTGCAGTCTGCTGGAGGAGTAAGCATATCGTGATCTCGAGTGCGAAAAACGGCCTTGTGCACCGGAAGTCAATGTCATCTCTCATCTCGTCGTACGTCTTGAAGCGTGGCTTTTCTTCATATTCTTATTCTACGTCTCCTCGCGAACTGAAATTAGAGGTAGTCCAGCGAGGTGGCAAAGATCGATGTTGAATGCAGGGAATTTGTAATGAAATGAGTATGTACACATGTTGTCCATACCTTCATGCGTGCTACTTTTGTCTTCAAGGCAGACGGCAGTGCATCTTCGTCGGTTGTGGCTGCATCGGAATCTTCTTCGATTTTCTTCAATTATCTGCTTGTGGATGTGTTGTGCAGCCTTCGCTGAACAAAACGACATTGCAGCGCATAGTGGGAAGAATTATGAAGACTGCATCATTGTCAATGATCGATGGACGATCGGAGTTTTTCAAGGGGAACTGTGGTTTGTCACTTACTTTACAACTCGTTATGCTTACACACGATATCGAGTAATGAAATAATAGTTAGCAATATTTTTTGGGTTACTTGCATTGTTACTTTCAAGCTAATTGATATGCTATCATATAACTCGACATTTTTACAAGTCAACGGTAACTCAAATATCTAGTTTTGAATTATTTAGCGTTGTAACTTCCAGTTGATTAAAAAGCTTTCAGACTATAATTTTTGCTAGATGTTTCAAAGTTCGCAATAACAAGGAAGCATGAAATGATTTTAACCAACAAATTTACTCATAAGTATATCGTAATACAACATTTCAGCATGGCTGAGACTGTCAAACTCCTGTCTTGAAAAGCGATGAGATGAAAGTAAAGCCATCAATTTTCGTCAGAATCTCAAATTTAAATTAACTTCTTAATCTATAACCAACTTATCGCTCTTCCCGTCCAATAATCTCGATTTAAGAATTTTCCCCACCATAAACCATGGTTTGAACACACTGTCCACAAGAGTTCTTGTCCTCACGTCGGAGCTACATATTTCAAAATGATTCCAGCTACCTCAAGTCACACCGGGTGGTTGATATAAGCTCGACATCAAGCCGCGACATACACTTCAAGAAGATGACTGATTTGCAATTCGGGATCTACTATATTCGTTCGGGCCGCAGCAACGCACAGGAAGTGTATTTTAGAAAAGAAAAAGACGGCGACAATGGTGCTGGAAACGGCCAGCCATATTTACACAATTGCCTTGCCATGAATATTTGAATTTTATATCCGCTGGCGAGAGCATCAAATCACTCAATCTTTTACGGCGGGGATATAACGGTGATGTTTTCAATTATTAACCTTTATCATCATCTTTGTTTCGTGCCGTGAATCCGTAGTTGGTGATTTCCGGGATGTTTTAGGAATGAGCATGGCAAGGATAAGTGCGCAACAGGTTCTGGGCTTCAAAAGCGGATCAAGGCAATTTTTCAATTTAAAAGCATCCTGATATTAGTACTGGGCAAACTGTGGATTTGTTGAATCCATTGGTCAGGAGATGTAGGCAAGTAATTCAATTTGAAAAGAATCGACCTAAGCATAATGGGATTGAAAGGGAATTTTCTTGAGGCAATCATGAGGGATTGGGAGGAAGAAGAGCAAATGCAAACATGAAAACGAAAATTGTCTGGCATTTTATTCGAAGTATTATTTTATCAATCAAAATCGGTTTGAGCCGAAAAAGAGCATGGGTGTAATTTTAATTAGGAACTTCATTGAAAATCAATGAGGCTTTATTGAAAATATGAGACTTTTAAATTTCGGAATAGAAGAAATGCCTAACCAAAATATTTCTTAAGGGTCACTATTGATAGGTTGTAGGATGTTAGTTTAAAATATAGCAGGATTTAAAAGTCCATAAGTTATCTGCTAAATTTACTCACACGTTTTTGCGATATTCCAGAGATAATTTACTTCGATATTGGTTCAGTTGTTGAAAGCACAGCTACAGGACAAAACATTGCTGGTGTAGACTGGCTTCAATTCCCTTTTCTTTAGAGTTTCTTTTTTTTTTGACTTGTCATTGAAAACAATTGTACTTGCAACAGAAATGATACTGGCTTCTAGAGCTCTCAATTGATAACTAACAAAGTTCCTAAGAATACTAAGTTAAATATTCGGATCAATTCAATATGTAATAACGAATGAGGGTGCAATGCCAATTAGTAAAAGAAAATAGCATCATTTACTCCTGCTTTTAACTGCAACCAGAATGATAAATTTGAAACTAGAAAAAAAAACATTAACTGGGTTTTGTCAGACTAGGATGGATGGACACGTTTAGTATTTTTATTCATTTATTGACAACACATTCCCAAAGGTTGAATTTCAAAATATAATGCATGATGAACTAGGAGAAATTGTTTTTTTTTCTGCAATTTTATTTAAGAGTGTGATTCTTAAACTCTAACATCTACGGCATAAGAGCACTAGTTACAGTAATCCATACTAAATGAACGAAACATACGGCGCGCGAAATTCCTATAAACACACAAACGTTTTTCTTAATATTTTGAAGAAAACGGAATGAAATTCAATCTAATTAATTTTGTGGTTATTTTTATTTTTGCTTATTGTATTTGTTTTAATGCTTTCTTAATCCTTTGAGTCATTTTCTACATTTGGCTGCGAAATTTCTATAAGCTCTAAAAACTAAGTCCACCTTTATATACACACACCTTGAACATCTGTCATGTGTGTCATAATGTGCCTGGAAGAGCTTGTGTGTAAATTATAACATGCATAACAATATAGCGTTGTTGATGCTTTTCAAGCATGATGCCGAAAGCAATGTTCTTGGTAGAAACAGAGCGGAGATTGATCCTCGAATAGAAGGGTATCGATTAATACTACCGAGAAATAGCCGAGACAATTAATACAGGAGGTGATAAGATATTTCCAGAAGAAATGTGAAAAATATGCTATCCGGAAGCAAACTAAGGAGAACTCCAAAATTTCCAGTTTAGAACGGAACCGGATCATACAGTTTAGTGGGACTGAGAAGAGCAACTCCTCGAAAATAAAGCAGAAACTTGAAATTTTCATAACGAAGAGATGTGTTGCTCAAATTTTACGAAATTGAATTTTGTCATGCAGTACTTGGCTTGGAAGGCAGAATCGGATGAAGTAATTTTCCCGATGAAAAAAAAAAGAAAGCTTAATCGACCTGCTGCGCATATTCTCCTTTGAGCACCTGCGCTGTTGTACTTTGTGCAATACATGTAGATTTTCCATTAAATTATTGATGCAGAAGCACTTACCGATGTAAAACCAACGTGTATTCCTCAAAAAACTCGTTCTGGATCAAACAGCGTATTCATTGATTACAGAAATTCCTCAAATATCGCGGTAGAATGCGAAAATGCGAGTCTTGTCCACGTTAATAAAATACGTAGTGTCTCAAGTTTGGTATAAATGGTTCCAACTTGGTATACCTCGTAATCCTAGCCATTAGATGGCTTCTGCCTTCAACTAAGGGGTCCAGTAGATCAAGGCATTTTCATTGGTGACTACTAGTTAAGAATTTTATTACAACGCGGCGCTAGTCTGCAAGTAAATTTCTTAAAAATGCTTTATCTTTAGATCCTGACCAAATGGATGGTTCCAGTCTTCGACAAAGCTGTTCAGCGGGTCAAGGTCTCTTGACTGATGAAAGAACTTTAGAATTGTCTCAATACGTGGCGCTAGTGTGTAAGTAAATCTCCCGAACATGCTTTATCTTGGGACCCTGGCCATATAGAACATTCTTGTCTTCGATATAGTTGTTCAGTGGACCATGGCCTTTTAATTGGTGATTAATAGTTAAGAATTTTCTCGCTACGTGGCACTATTCCACAAATGAGTTTCCTGAACATAATGTTCTCTTTTATCCTGTCCATATGGAAGGTTCCTGTCTTCAACAAAGTTGTTCAGCAGTTCAGCGCCATTAGTTTGATGGAAAGCGGTTCAGAATTTTCGCACTACGCGACGCCTTGACCTACTGTACAACTATGCCGAAGGCAGAAATCCTCTCCACTGAAAAATCCAAGTAACCGGCGTTAGTATATTTATTTTTATCTCCGTTACTTTTCTTCTTCTGTGATGTATTTACATTTTTTCTAGTATAAAAAGCGAGTATGCGTTGATATGGGTGCGAACAGAGATATGAAAATAGAATATAATTTACGGCATAAGGAAAGAGAAAAGATTGAGAAGTATGCTGATGAAGAATAGAATAAATTTGATGTGCATATAGTCAGGATCCCTGACCAATCAAAAGGTCGTGTCCTACTGATCAACGTTTGGAAAACAGAAACGTACTATATGGCAAAGACCACAAAATACAGCATGTTTAGATAATTCACATGAGCGAGAGGGAATCGTTTCCATGTTGAAAAAAAAAAGAATATATTAAGCCTTATGTTTTAGATAGAGGAAGGTTATTACACCTAATTTTGTTTTGACGCGATTTTTATTGGCCTCTATTTTTGATCGTGTGATCTCAATTTTTAACAAAATTTAGTGCAACATGTTTCAAAACATCATTAAAAATCCAGGTGCTAACGTGTGGCCACCAAATAACGGGAATGACTTCAATACTTATCTATCAGAACAATAATGCTTCCAGATAAATATCGCCTTAAATGAATGAATCATTAAAATATTCAGAAAATTATCACAACTTTCACTCCAGCATGTTCAGTTGTTTACAGCATGCCGTCGAAACAGGAAGTACTGCGGGTGCGCATTATACAATTCTTTCAAGCGAGCAAAGATCGTGGCAAAAAGTACACACAAAAATCGTCATATACCGTACTTTGACAACCATGGCAGTAATCCGGAAGAAAGGTAATAGCCTTCCGACGAAGATTCTGGATAAAAAAAAAACGCTCCGATTGCTGCCCACTATGTATAGCAACAATTCGGTGAGCCAGCGGGAAGCGGCCAGCAAATTCAATTGTTCGAAGTCGTACATCGGTAAGACTCTGAAAAAGGAGGGAATAGTATGTCGAAAGAAAACTAGATCCCCAGAATACACATACGAACAAATCAAAACTGTGAAATTCCAGTGCCACTGGATGATCCGGCAATGCGGTGGAAAGTCTTTCGCTCTGGACGGAGAAAGCTACTTTCCCCGGTACAAGTCCCAGATGCCCGGAAATGACTGTTTGCACGTCAAGGACAAATCTACAACACTTCCGAAGGTTAAGTAGAAATTCAAGCATACGTTCGAACAAAAAAGTGATGCTATACATCGAATTTCCGATAAGGAGATTTCGGAGCCGTGGTTCAAGCCAAGTGGCTTGGCCATCAACCAGCATGTCTACTAAACAGAGCGTTTGGAGAACATTCTCACCCCGTTCCTTCAGAAACCTTACTAGGATGGAGACTACGTGTTTTGGCCGGACAAGACATCATCATACTACTAGAAGAAGACGCTAACGTTCCTGGAAAGCCAAAATATACCATTTGTGCCAAAAGACCGAAATCCGACTAATCTGCCGCCGTGTTGCCCTATCAAGGTTTTTTTTTTGTCTAATGAGCTCCACTGTATACAAGGGTAATTGGAAGGCCAAGGACACTAAGCAACTCATCAACAGGATCAAAAGCAGCATCCGGACAATTTGTGTGGCAGCCGGCCAGCGGTCATGTGCTACCATCAGGACTAAGCTGCGCCGTACGGCGGACCACGAATAATATACTAATATTCATTAAGCTAAATTTGAAGACTAAGGTCAACCCTTTAAATAAACAAATCAGATTGGACTGTACTTCTTTGTTGGTTTTTTCCGAACCATTTTTTCCATTCCCACTATTTGGTGACCACCCGTTAGAAACGCATCTTCTGCTGTTCACGTGCAGATTTCGACGCAAAAAGTTCACTTTTCAGCAGGACAACGCTGCACTTCACACGAACAAGGAGCACCAAATACCTGCTTGATAAATTTGCTTGGGGAAATATCGAGAAGTGCTGCAGTGCTGCAAAACTCAGTCAACAGTATGCCAAACCGAATGTCCCAAGTTATCAACAGGAAATATTGAAATATAAATATCAATGTTTTAATTTCTTTTACTTTGTCAAAACAAAATACCCAAAGTGGTCCTAAATTAAAAAAAGGCAAAAAAAAAAAATGCTCTCAAACACCACATTTGTGGGGTAGCACTAAATTAATTACAACGGAATAATGTACGCAGGAAGGACTTCATAAAACTTTCAAAAGACTGCTCGAATTTTTTTTTAAATATACAAAGATCTTAAAAAAAACCAGCGTTACGAGTTCGTCATAAACCATATTTTAAAATTCAAGTTCCTCAATGTGTTTGCGACAAATGAGTCCAATTCATACTAAACGAGTCGTACCATGCTTGTTGTCAGGTTAGTTTGGAAATTGTAAGGCCTATTATTTCTGGTATGAAATCTACCATTTGAAACTTATTTAAAAGTTTTTTTTCGTTGACGTTGGTTTCAGGATTATGAATGAGAGTGAATCCCAGATACATTGACTTTCATTGAAGTTCATGCAAGGCCACCACTACACCAGTATCATTATGTTAATAATTTACCCTAAGCAATTTAACTGTGCCTTTTACAGCCCAGACTTAAGTTTTTAGATAATTTTCATTTCCAATATTTTATAATAATATACATCAAGCACTTTATTTATACATTTTAATCGCGTCTTTACAAAGGCTACACACATTAGTGCTTGGTGCCAACAATTTCTGCTGTTTCAAATCTGATCTTAATCAACGTATCTTAACATTTCATTATTCTCACTGAAATGAAGGACACTCGAAAAAAAAAAATCATTCACACCTTACGGATGGTCCAAAATGAATGCCACCAATATAATCCATATCTCGTTTGCCATTATTTCACTTACATTTTCCAAAATGAAGTACCGCAACATGCGAACATTAACCTACTAACGTAATGCAGAACTTGCTAGAGATTGTGATTTTCGGAAACCCTGCTGTTGCATTTTTGGGTCTGCCAAACTCCCCTTCTTAGCATTGCTACCTTCTGGAACGTATAACGCACGGCTATTATGCTTGTTCATTTGCTATCTCTGTGTGCAAAACATCACGTAGCGCCACCTTTGGAGAGAAGACCGGTACTCCAGAAGTAGCAAAATAAAAACAACCAGCGAGCCAAACCGCTAGGTAGTGGAATGATGCTACACACTAGCTGTTGGATGCCAGTTTGCGAGCAATGGTGTGAATGAGCCATGCGATGCCGTTGTCCGGTCGAGAGACAATTAAAAACTCAAAATAATAGGATGTAGGGTGAGGCGTATTTGTTGGGCATGTACCAATATGAGTTCGATTGTTGGCAATGATTTTTTTTCCATTCGATGTTTAAGGTTTCTTGTAGTTAATGCGTCAATGTAGGGTGTGAATAGAATGTTTCTTCTCCCCCTAACTGAAGGTAACATACAGTGCGGGAAATTTGTTTGTTTTTGTATACAATAATAAATCAGTAGATCGAAAATAATTTAATAATAAAAAAAAAAGAAATATGATCCAACGATTTGAGTTTGATGTCATTCACACCAATGAAAAAAAAACTATTTTTTTCCTCTTGGTGTTGTTCTAAAATTTATCCATTTTTTTATAACTCGTCACAATGAGATAAAGAAAACCCTTTCCTTTTTGCTGCTGGAGCAGTTATTCACAGGCGAAAAAAACGACGCTCAACGTTTCTTGGCTTCGAATCATAAGGAACCCGAATTCCTTGCTTCTGAATCATTCCTAACGCATGCAATCGCTTTGAATTGGCTTGACGGGTAGCTTCTAATGCTGAAGCAAGCTCTTCTTGCGTTTGGCACGAATCATCATCGAGCAATCCCTCCAATTCAGCGTCTTCCTTCAAGTGGACGGTCGTCAACATCGAAATCGCCGTCTTTGAAGCGACGGAACCAATCACGGCGTGTTGTTTCGCTTAAAGCAGCATCGCCGTACACTTTTTGGAGCTCTCGATAGGCTTGAGCTGCCGTTTTCTTCGAGTGGAAGAAGACAATCAACACTTCCCGCAATTGAGGATTGTTTGGCACAAAATTAGACATTTTCACACAACCAGAAGTAGATAATGCAAAAACAAAATCACTTATATGTCAAACAGGTTTGTTTACCATATGTCTATCCTTGGTTTATGAAGTATTGGATGTGTCAAAATCGACCAGCTCTTACTGCTAGAGCCATCTACTGACAAACAGTGAGAACTTAGTTGCGCACCTAATACATGCGTTAGAAGTGAGGAAATTCGTATGAACGCACACCATCATACAGCCACAATTAGCTTATCTATGTGTAGTAATCTTGTGGAACTTGCTCTTTGTGCGCCTTGAACACGGGTTTAAATTTGAGTTACGTTATATTTGTGGAATTGGTTTAGCAAAATGACCACAGGAAAATATTTGAGTGAGTTGGAGAAAGCAGTGATTCGTGAACTCAAGAATTTCGGCAAGAGTAACCGTGAAAAGCTCGGAGAATTCATAGATCGAAAACAGTGATCAGAAACATGCTGAACAAAGGAGAAAAGTATGGTATTAAAAAGAAAAGAAAAGAAAATTCGAAGATTATCCACCGTGAATCCGTACTGCACAAATGGGTGAGACTGGTCAGTTTTCTGCAGCAGAGATCAAGCATGTAGCTCAAATTCTGCACGGATGTGGCCACTTGAAGTACACCAAGAAGACTAAGAAACCTGATCTCACATCAACTCACATTGTGGCCAGATTGAATTTTACGAAAAAAAATATATGTCCTGGATGAAAGAATACGTTAATGTATTTATTTATTTTTTATTTTTTGCAAGAAGAAATTCAATTTAGACGGCCCTGACTGTTGCGCATATTATTGGCATGGTTTGAGAAGGAATCCGGAGTAAAGGTTAGCCAATATTTCGGAGGTGGGACACCTATGGTGCCCCATTTGGACCAGGTCGAATTTGGAAAGCTACATAGAGTTGCTAGACACCATATTGATTCCTTTTACTGGAGACATCATGCCAGAAAACTTCGTGTTTTAGCAGATAATGCTGCAGTTCATGTCAACAAGAGATCTTTGCAATGGCAGATCGAGGTATTGAGATTCTGCACTGCCCAGCCCGTAGTCCTGATCAAAATCTCATCAAAAACGTATGCCCCGTACCCTCCTGGTAAGGTTTGTTTACAAAGGTGGAAGAAAGTTCGGAACAGCTCGTGAACTAGAAGCTGCCGCAAGAGCAGCCTTGAACTCAAGTCCGTTTAAAACGCTACCCAACCTAGTGGGCTCCATGCCAAACCGGATTTTTGAAATATTCAGAACAAAACTGAAAACAAACCAGATATTAACCATTGTTCATTGTTGATTTGTTGGCAAAATGCTTGATTTATATAATAAAGTGCGTTTAAAGAAATTTCTCGTTTTCAAACACTATTTTTGTTCTCAATCCAGCAAATAAAGAACATAACTCTAAAATTGATATCAGCAAGAACTGTAATTCCAAGAAAGTGTAATGTGAAACTACTTTGAATCATTCATAATAAGAAATGTTTAAAAACGCTGAGTGTATTAAATTGATATTATTATTCTTAGACAAAGGACTAACATGCAGAAGCATAACCAATAGGGAGATTCAAAGTATCGATTCAGCTCCACCAAACTAAATCGATTCTAAATCTGGTCCTGACGCTTCTTCCAAAATCTGAACTCAATGACCAATGTAGTCCCTTTGCTCAGTCGGTAAAGGCGCAGCTACAAATCAATACCATGCTGAAGGTGAGTGGGTTCGATTCTCGATCTGGTCTAGCAATTTTTCGTTAAGGAAAATTTCTCGACATCCTGTGCAAGAAAAGAAAGAATTCCCTTTGAAGTTGCTATGGGAGTTACTATGGGAAAATCAAACTATTTGTTGTTATCCTCCTTGCTCTTCGGAATATTACAGAGTGGCAACATGAAATTGATACACTCAATTGTACGTACCATTATCGGTGAACCCCTTGTGTACGTTTTGAAACAGCCTTTCAAATTGATGCATTGAATACAAAAAAAAAACATCAAGGGAAGAGGCTCACGAGAAGACAATGTTAAGCTCCCACTACGATTTCAGATCGACGATGATGAAATCAAGGTTTGCAGGAGAAAATAACTTATAAATACCTAATTTTGATCTCGATAACTGACCTTGGTATTTAACAGCACAGCATAAGAGGTAAAATACCTAAGAAAAATACCTAAGAATTGCAAGCAAAATATCCCTCGAATAACAAAACTTGTTACCTGGGAATACCTGAGAGGTACTATTTTGGTATTGTCTTACCTCAATTTGGTATTCGCATAACATTGTGGGAACAATTTTATGGTATTATCCTCAGGTATTTTACCTCTTAATCTGAGCTCTCAAATACCAAGGCCAGTTATCAAGTTATTCGTTCCAGCTCGGGATTGTGGGAAAATTTTTATCCTCAAGTATTGTACCTCTTATGCAGCGCTCCTAAATACCAAGGCCAGTCATCAAGTTATTTGCTCTTGCTCGGGTAGTAGACGAATTCGTATATCTGGGTTCATGGCTGACTGCCGATAACGACACCAGCAGAGAAATGCAAAGGCACATTATGGCTGGCAATCGTGCCTACTGACTCCGAAGGACTCTAAGACCATCTACAAGACATTCATTAGACCGGTAGACTCTACGGCCACGAAACATGGACATTGCTAGGTATTATCAATTTTTAGAATATCCGACGAGCAATGCTCTATCCGTGGTAGCCAGTGTCATACTGGGTGTATGTTGAGAGCTTTCTTGTGATCGTAACCACTCGGCTCGGGTGTTTTCCCAAAAATCAAGACACGGTGTCTAAAGCAAAACACGATTGTGTACACTCGTGTCGCGTCCATTGCGTTGCGGGTTCACTTATAAGCACGAAACTGAAGTGGTAAATTATAGCCATATGGTGGCGTGTTTGCAGTCAAGTTCGGCTCTCGTGCAGAACGGTTTGGTGTTTTCACCAAGGCTGATGACAACCTACAATTTGCACTGTGAAACATTCGTTTTTTTCTTCTTCTTTTTTTTTCTTTCGTTAGCATTTCCAGCTTGTTGTGTTCACAATTCGCTTAGGGGCTATGCATAAACCACGTAGACTTTTTGGGGGGGGGGGGGTTTGACCAAAGTCTACGCTCCATACAAAATTTCAAAAAATTGTATGGAGAAAAGTCTACGAGGGGGAGGGGGGGTTCTGAGATTTTCAAAAATGAGTCTACGTGGTTTATGAACCGGCCCTTACTGTTTGCTCTCAACTTAGTGTTCTAAATGCACTTCCACAGTTATGAATTGAGAGCTTTCGATGCCAGGTACCATTTTTGCATTAGTATGGTTGTGTGGCAAGTACTATATAATCATACCCCATGCCCAGGGAGTCAAGAAATTTTCCTTAGCTCAAAATTCCTAGACTAGACCGGGAATCGAACCTAACCTCTTCCAGCATGGTGTTGATTTGTAGCTGCGCCTTAACTGACTGCGCTAAGAGAAGACCCAACATTCGATTTTACAATGACCAACAACACTTTAATTATATTTATTCGATGATGAAAAACACACCAGAATTATATGTACAATATAAACCTGACATGACTAAGTCTAGTCTATTTTAACTTCAGTTATATCTAGGAATAAGGACATACTGTAACTAGTGGTCCTCTTATGATTAAAGACAATAAAATAAATAAAATATAAATAAATTTGGTTTAGTAGCCAGCCTGGTTCAGCATATTATTGAATTGTAACTGCGCGTTTGATAACCGCAAAATGATAGAAATGTCGTATATCAGACTAGAATTTTTTTCGTGTGTCCTAGATCGTGAAGTATTTTTAGCCAGACATCAAGCTTTCAAGTTTATTTTCTGTGGAGACATACCTAAAATACAACGTCCACCCTATTCATCCCCCGTTTCCAGCACGAACTAAATCTCAGCATTACTGGCCGTAGACGAAAGCCTAAATTGAGCCTGCTATCAAATTCCATCTACATTCATGAAGTGCTACCTCACAGTGCCTGATTGACCATAAGGCACCGCATGGCATTCGAACCTGGAATGCCGAATCACGTCGAATATGGCACCCGGTAAAAAGTAAGAACCCCTTTGCTCCATATGGAAGTGCAAATTCAAAAGGCAAATGCTTGGTCAAATATCCATTGCCAGTAGATAACGGGGAAATTGAATTGCTCGAGGGTAACCACATTTGTTGTACTATTCCAGTTTTGGTGAAAAGTTTAAAGTTCGTTGAAATTATTGGATTGCATACATCTACCTTTATTTTGCATTCAAATTACTCCGCGATAAGGGTGAGGGAAAAGTTGGGGCAGCACGATTTTTTTTTGCGATTTCTTATTTGGAGCCTAAACAGCTACAGGTAAAACAAAGAAAGCATAACAGTCGAGGTTTTCCCAACGAGGTCGAGGGTAAAAACGTGCTGGAGCTGGGAATAAGCTCGACAGACGTGGTCTGCAAATTTCATGCTTCATAGGTTGAAATATCTGCAGACCAGATTTTGGCTCGCAAGACAGCTCACGGGATGCCCCTGAGGGCCATGTGTGTTCGTGATGGAATGGAACCACTGATGTTTTTTCCTCTCTTAAGAGAATTCAGCGTATCGCTGAAACTTAATAATTTAATAAGGCACAAGAGAAATTATTCCCCAATTCAATGTTACTGTTTTAGAATTATTACACTATACCGGCGCTACTTTCACTATGTTAATGGTTTAAATGCAAATGAGTTTAGAGGTGAAATGAACTACGTGGTGCAAGGTTAATGAATGGATATGAAACACAGTAAGAATAAGGTTGAAAGAGGATGTAACAATACTACGATGACCTCCATAACATTGTCCCCCTGTGCCTCAATCAAAACAAGTCTTGAAAGTAGGGAATGTTACGATACCAACCAAAAAGCCAACAATAGAACTAAAAAAATGACGAATGTTAGACCGCGAAGTACCGTTTGTAAGAATAAGTTATCAAAAAAGAAAAAAGAAATTGAGTCATCTACAATACTGATTATCAACCTACTTTAAAAAAAATACGTGAAAGAAAAGTCCAAGGACGAAAATGAGATGATGTTTGTGCTTTTTGGGCGACGAAAAATTGCCGAATTATAAATGAATGAATGAGGAGCGAAAATCGAAAGGTAACAAAAGAGAGAATCAAATCAAGCGGATTTTGTTGTTTTATCCGGAGTCATGGGCAAAAGAGAACGGGATGGAAAGGGATGTGGATTTAAGCGAGGATTCGGGTTCAGAACTTTGACTACTTACAGCTATCATCCTCGTCCAGATACGTATGCCCCAGACAGATGGCTCCAAAGAAACCGAGTAGCTGAAATGACGGAGGCAGATCGAGAGCAAAAAATAGATGAGTCTGCGAAAAATTACTGTATTGCAAGCAAGCGAGAGCAAGAGGAAAAAGTTTTTCTTCTGGCGCTGAAGCAATACTCGGCAGAGATAAGGGTAGATTGCAAACATCAAGGCTTTCACGGTGGATGTTTCTATTGTTGGGAGAATTTTTTTCGTAGTGTGGAAATTAACGAAAGGGTTACTTACCGCCAGCGCACATTGCACACCGGAGTGGGAGATTTCCACTATGTGGTAGTCCAGCATGCAGCCATCCACCCGTTCGGGCCTCACCGGCCGGTATGGATCCTCCGACGTGATGTTCATTGGATAGGTCGGCTTGCAGCCGTAGCCGTTCACCTCGAACCATGACACGCTGCCGGTTCCTAAATTTAATAAGTCACTATCCTGAAATTGAATAAGAAAACGGAGGTTTGGTTAGGTTCTACTAAAACAGACTGGCCCTTATCAAAATGCAAGGATGGTTTATCAGAACGATGAATAATCTCTTGTAAGCGAAGATGTTATTCTTCCGGAATTCTCAACCAAGGTTTTTCTAAAGGACAATTCATCGTTATTGCCACATCAAAGGAGCACTGCATTATGAGATCACAAACAGTGACAGGGGGGGGGGGGTGAGGTAGGTCAGGGGGGTGCGGAAGGAAAGTCAAGATTTGTTTCAGTACGTGTAAAAGGTATGGGAAAAATTGTGATAGAGGGGGCTGATAAATCTAAAAAAATAGCGGACGTCATATTAGAATCGTCTTTAAATAAATATGCATCAAGTCTTATCAAATTAGAAAATTCTAATTTGATAAGACTTGATGCATATCCATTTAAAGACGATTCAAATATGACGTTATATGAATTTTCTAAATACTGTTTATGTCAGTGAAAACTCATAGGTTTTAGCTTGGTAAGAGTTTTATTTTATTTATATATTTATATGTACATTTTCATGTATTAGTAATTAACGTAGCTCCATATATTTAATTTATAAATCTTTCATATACAAAGTAAATTTCTTTGGATTATCCTTTGAATCAGAAAACCTTTTAGCTGAAATTTGATTTTCTTAAATAGGTACAAAGCAATAAACCTGTGTACCAGGCATTGTCTTAACGTGGCTATAGAACTCCTCAAGTTCTTCTGACATTTTGTCATACTGTTCAGCTGATATGAAGCAAAAACTCAGTTTTGTAATACTTTTATTTGACTGTTCAACTGCCCAGTCATATAGTTCCCGAGGAATTTTGATTGTGTTTCGATAATCTTGAGCAAGACATGCTCTCTTTGCCATTCGCTTGAGAGTACCAACAATAGCATCAAATAGACCCACGAGACGTTGCAACGAAGTGTTTCCAATTTATACTTGGACCTTAAATTTCACAAGTTGGCAAAGTTCTCTTTGTTCTTATTATGGGCAGCTGCTCCATCTGACATGAACATAATTTTTGAGCAATTGAATTTTGTTTAATGAAATCTAGCAATTTTGATATAAACAACTGAACTGCTATTGAGTTATGGGTCAATACTTCAGATATTATGATAATGCCTTCGTTTCCCAATTTATTGTCCTTCTTCTAATATACTTCAGAGTTTTGATGATAAACAGGATCAACCATCTGATTTAATTGTATTAGCACTAAAGTTTAAAAAAAAAAAAAATTAAAAATAAGCTCTTTCCAAATGGTAGCCTTGATTTTTCAAACGTTCAAAGACCCTTGAAATCCAAATTGTCATTATAATTAAATTTAATTGGCTTCTGTGGGGTTTGAGGACCAAATTATACGACAAGTTTGCGCGATACACGGTAAAAACATGACATGAAAAATTTGTAGTTTGAAAAACTTTTTTCCTTAGAAGTCCCCATCTCGCGAACTTTTAGACAATTATATTGCCTTTATTAAGAAAAAATTTCGTCTGATTCTATGATAGCCATTTTTTGCAAATTGACTTTAAATTTTAACATATTTTTTTTAGCGTGTAAGAATCGATTTTACATTTTTAACATTTTTTTTTTCATAAAAGTTAAGACGATTTTCTAAAAGTCACCCATACATCACTTTTTTGTAAGTCTTGTCCTTTTTGAGTTATGTTGACATGAAAAAATTGTTGTTAGAAAAACTTTTTTTCCTTATAAGTGCCCATCTTGCACTGTATGGCGGACTTTTAGACAATTATATTGCCTTTATTAAGAAAAAAATTCATCCAATTCTAAGATAGCCATTTTTTGCAAATTGACTTAAAATTAAAAAATTTTTTTTTGCGTGTAAGTATTACAATTTTTACATTTTTTTTTTTTTTGATAAAAGTTCATACAATTTTCTAAAAGTCACTCATACATAACTTTTTTGTAAGTCTTGTCCTTTTTGAGTTATGTTGATTTAAAAAAAATCGATCAAAAAACTTAAGCCCTTTTCAAATGGCAGTCTAGATAAATTTTAAGAAAAAAACAAAGTATGCAAAGTTGCTTGAAAAGACACAGTCTACACACCCACAAAGTTTCATTAAATTCTGAGAGGGTGCTGCCAAACACTGGATGAGTTGGCGTGAAATTCGCCCTGTCCTTTTCTTCATTTCTTCAGCATATTCTCGGATCAGGTAACAATTTTGGAAGGGATACATTACCCCTATCATTTCTAGTGACTGCACTCGAAAGACGCGAAAACAAATATCGCAGACGTTGAACTGGCATGAGCTGCATAGCAGCTCTTACGCGAGGTTTATTTTAATGAGATTGCACGCCCTATTTGTCCATGATAGTTCAAATTATGTACTGGTTAGTTTTAATTATTTTTTTCTGTGTATCTATACATGGGTCCTAATTGAGGAAGTCGAAAGGAACCGTTTATCATATCGTAGTTCAAAATAGTCCTTTCGAGTTAGTTCCATATTGATTTGAAATCAATTGAGCAGGGGAGGAGAGCAAACCCGATTTTTTGCTCCACCAACACTGTACATGTACGAAACTGTATTGTACCTACCTATTTCATTCCAGTGAAAGTCAAAGCTTGCTTTGCTGGCCAAATGCCAGGAAAAAATTACTTTTTATGATCGTCTGTTCTCTTGTTATCCCGAAAACTGCATCACAACACATGCCACAGACGCATACACCATTTTCCGGTTGAGCCATGCTCATCCGATTGCTAAAAGCAATTCATACATGTTCCACGGGATGAATCTGTTGATTTAAATCTAGCACGATGGTTTTCGCTAGATATTTTCTGCAACGCAGTCTAGGTCGGGCCATCCAACCTTTCTCTTTTATTGCCCTTTTTTTGTCGTGGCAGCATACTCGCACAGCATATAACTTTCCAAGTTCGGGAGCGAAGATTATAATTTTTCCTAACATATAGCGAAATTAAATACGTGTCATGACAAGACGGTCTCTGGAACTGACCGGATCGAAGCTCGGGTCACGATTTGACCTTGATTCAACGGATGGGTGGAAATTTCAGTAAGTAAATACGTGAGCATTTTCAGATTGGCAGAACGTTCCACACATCAGTAGCACCATATTTCTTTTTTTAGTTTTTTGAAAACAAACTACTAATTGAGATATCAATTGAAACTATAACTGATATCATCCCGTATAAACTTGCTAAAACTCCGTCTACTGCAAATGGTTTCATTGACGCCAAATGCATTAAGTACCGAAAAGTAACGTTCGCAACTTTTACAATAAAGTACTACTACAAACACGGATTCGTTGAAGGAATTTCCCATGGGGTGCGACAGAGTCAAAAAAGTTTGGCGCGTACCATTCTGGTATATAATTTAAAATGAATATTCGACACAGTCGCCCTGTCATGACATGTCTGTTCTGAACAGTGACTTTTCAATTTAGCTTTGCTACACTTTACGGAAAAACCACTAAGTGAAAAAAAAACGAACGAGCGAATAAACTCTTTTGGCAGTGAAATGAGAACAGAAACTCAAATTTATACATATTTTGGATATTCTATATATTATGTGCACAATGAATTGCTTTTATAATTCTGAAAAAAAAGCCTGAATGTCGCTTCCATTAACCTAATCAGTAAAGAGCGAGCTATAAATCATGACCCCGGCAGGGTTTGGTTCCTAGTATCGACCACAATTTTGCAACCTGAAGAAGTCCAACTACACTGCTTCGAAGCTTTCGCAACCCACAAAAATTTAAAAGTATGATGTATGATGTATGATATGTACTACCACCCATTGTAGCACGGAAACTAAGTCCGACAGCAATGGGCTCTCCTCTCTGTTAGACTTGATCAAGCTTTAATAACCACTGATTATCCTAATAATGCCGTTGTATGAAGGGCCAAAAAGGGGTTGGGTGGATCGATATGCAACATCACTTATACGTATCCACAGGGATATAAAGAATCTCCTTCCAACAACAAAACTGAACAATTGGTCAAAAGAGCAAGCTATCTAACATGAGGATGCCCCAATGGGCGGGGAGAAGAGCCCGCCCTCTATTCACAAACTGTTAGCAATGGGGAGTTGGCATTCCCACTCTCCCCATCCAGAGTGCTTCAATCGGGTGCCCTGATGGTCCCTCCCATTCTCATGAAATATTTATATAATGGTGTATATATTTATGTAAATGAAAAATACTAAAAGCATTCGTATCTATAATATATGATCTTCGTTCGGTTGATCCTGAAATGCAAGAAATTTTGTAAAATGTTAAAGTGTAGAGTTCTGTGGTTTCGCGCATAAGCACGTTTTCGTTCGTTTTCAGCGATAGCAGCATTTCACCAAAATCTTGATATGAGGTATCCTGAAAAAGTTTATTAAATCTATTAAAATTTTACAAAACTAACATTTATACATTTTAATTTACTGTTGCCATGGTCACTATTTGCTACTTGATGCTGATTTTATAACAGCAATCCGCTTTAATTTTTGCTGACCTAATAGTTATTGCTACCGAGTAAGGAATGGAACGATTCAAGTGGAAGGGAGTTAAAGATAAATGGGTAAAAAAAAAACAATAAGTAATGTTTTAATCATCTTTGAAGTTAAATCAATAAAACAATATTACCAATTATAATGATGTTGTGAGTTATGATCAAGTAATGACAAAGATTGAAATGTAAAATCAAACACTAGCCAAATGGCACACAGCGCTGCATGAATCAGATCAGCTCAGAATTGTTAAAAAGTCCATTTGTAAACCGGAAATGAAAAATACATTCAGCAATAAGTGCAAAAGCCTACCACAGATTCCGTAATTTTCAAAAACCTACCACAGCTGTTATTTTCTGCGTGATATACTGGACATATAAGGAATGCTAGATGTCATAAATTGAAGGTATGTTTCGTGTTTAAGCCAGATACCGCCTAAATCAAGTTTGTTGTATGAAAATGTGAAGGTCATGATATGATGGAAATAATACGATGTTGTAAAGAAATACTACATAATGTACATATAATAATTAAATGCCGCTATTTGCCTTTTCCGCTGCGATGTTAGATGATTGAAACTCTAAAATAGCGAAAATTCCAACGTGATATAATGAAATAAAGTTGATCACATGGCATCCTAGCAAAATAGCAAAGAAAATTTAGGCAAATAAATTTCATATGAGTATGATTACTGCCCAAAAACGGAAACTCAATAAATACAAAACAAACTAAAAATAAAAATGAATGACAGGAAATTCTTCGATAACTCTTTTTTCCTACTGGGCCCATAAATGATTCCTTATGTTTGTAAAATAGAAAATGCAGGATCATAAACAATGTAGTTTTTGAATTAACTATTTTGGACGAAGAATTTTTTTTTTGTAGAATTTGTCGTATATAATCCACTCTCTAAAAAAAATGTAAAAACCCATCCCATCTTTTCAAATACATAACGTGAGTTAGGTGGGCCAAAACTTACAACGATGCAAATGCGAAGCTGAAAATAGCATTAAAAAATATTGTGAAGGGATGTTATAATATATAAAATGATAATAACAATTATATTTGTAATGTCTGCATGTCTGCTGATCCTGCTGCAATTGTAGACGGACTTGCATTATCCTAGCCACAGGGGAAGAAAACAATTCAAAATTATTATACAATACTTGGGAATTCCATGGATGATCTGAAATTATATACCGTATAAAGAATACTTCCATTTTTCGTGGTAGGGTAAGATTTCAGCATGCTACTTTACCGGGGTCACGCTGCCTACATTGCTTTGGTGCGGCTGCCACCTAATGTATAGTTGACGTGATACAGCGTTTTTTACTCAACCGCTGGATGCCAGGACAGACGCTGTTTGAGCTGCACCTCCTTGGTGGACAGACGCTCGGCACGCACCTCCTCAATCTAGCTGAAGTCAGAAGGACAACAGTGCCCAGGCTGCACTACCAGCTAAGTACGCAACCCTTAGCTGGCGGTCTTTGTCATCTCTTGACCCGTGGAAGCACGAGGTAGGAACTTGTGAGGACCATAGCAATGTTGCGGGGACGCACGCTCCATTCCAGGTGTCTACTCACCATTTTGCAGCCCGCAACCCACAAAAATTTAAAAGATATGGAAACTTGTTTTTGGCTAGGCATAACTTGACTAGAAATTTTTAATACTGGAGTCCTAAAAGCTGTTGGCACAAAATGTGCTTCACAATTATTCAAAACCAAAAAAGTACAGGCTTAGAAAAGCTCTCATCTATGAATCATTCATAATCGGTCTACTCGTATACTGTAAGTCATTTGAAAATGTTAGTTTTGCTGTAACCGAAGATTGCCTACTTCGATACAGCGACGAAGTTTTATAGAGACACGCGGAAAATGAAACCAAAAATTCCAATCGAACCGTCAAACGCCATTCTAATCGAGCAATGTAAATAAACACGATGCCTTCACAAGGTAAAGTGTGGGAAGTATTGACATTGGATTGATCTTTTTTAGATTCCAATAATGTATTACGGTTAAAAAATAGCGCATGAAAGGCAAAATTAGATAGGGTAACTGTTCCCATTTTAATCTTATGTTCCTATATTCATCCTACGCTGAATCAAGAGTTTGGAGAGTAACTAAATAGGTTTCTTTGCGTAATATTTTTTGCTTGCGTTTAATGAAAAACACAAACATTACAGACTGTTCCACTCGTGCGTCAATCCTTTGATTCTTTGTAGGATGAATTGCGAGTGATGACATTAGTAGAACATCTTTCCTGCTTTGGAACTTATGGAACACAATTAAAACACTAATGCTGCTAGAATATGCACTCGGATCACGATCTTGTAATGCTTAAATACGTTAAAGTAACCGTTGCAAACAAAATTCGGTACCAACAACCGCCATGGTACCATCTGGAAGGTATGTAAAGTCGCAATTTAGAAATCGCCTCAAAGCAACGTTGTCGGGTTAAAATGCGCTGATCAATGCCCTCTTGAGGACATCTGGGATAGTGTCAAAATAATAGAAGGTGCTAATGGGGTTGCAGAATCTGTTTTTGACGAGAATAATGCAACACGGGCGATAATGCTTCAGCGAGGAAGTCGTCAAAATGAAAATTTCAAGTTTAAAAAAAAAGTATTAAAAAAAAGATGTTTTTTGGTTTGCAATGGGTAGAGTGGAAATAGTGGATAACGCCTTCAGTATTTGCAATTTGTCAAGTTGGTTAATCACTTGATTTAATATCCTACCTTCCGGAGGATTTCCCGAATGTTCGATCTCGACGCGCTTCCTAAATTTGCGGATGGAATCAAAACGATTAGACATTGCACTTATTATTACTTTCACAGTTTCTCAAAAAACATTTTTTCTTAAAATTTCTATTTGGCATGCTACTTATGCCGTAAGCTTGCTTTATATTTGTGCTTCAGAATAATATAGAGACCGTTTAATTTTCCGAGCCACTATAGAAAGTGTACACAAAACTTAAGGTATGCGACGAAGCGAAAACTAAAACTATTTAAGCCACCGCTGGCTGCCAATTGGCAAGAATTTGGAACGGAATGTTAGTTAAATTCCAATCAAACAAACTCTTTAGCTTGAAAAATTGAACTGGTAAAAGGAAGGAAGGAGGACGGTCCACATTTGAATTAAAACCTTCTCGGTCTTTTGGAGAAGCAGGTTATTTCATCCGTTGCACGTTGCGCCTTTCCAAAAGATGGCGCCAACTGGATCACACACAAGCACCTTATTTCGCTCCTTGTGGTTGCGCCCACCGGCTGACTACAAATACATCACTGGCTTGGTCAACCGACTGCCTAGCACACGATTGCATATTCAATGGCTGCCTAGCAACGGTTGCCTAGCCAACGGCTTGTTAGTAACAGCCTGCTGAGCCATCAGCTACCTGACCAATGGTTGCTCGCTAGTGCAACCTCCAGGGTACTTGCCACCGCCAGCTGCCAATTCAATAAGGGCTCCTCGCCGCCCCGTACAGCTTCAAAACTGCCGAACGAATGAGAAAATTTGCGAAGGTGTACCCCTTATATATCGTTCATTGCTGCATATGATACCTCCCTTTCTTCTGTTTATATGTTGGGGGAAAAAAATATTTTTTTTTTATTTATTTTGTGGAAAAAAAAGATGATTATAAATTTATTTTTTTTTGTTTTTTTTTTTTTTGTGTATTTTTTAATAAAAATTTTTTGGTTGGTTGTTTGGGGGGTTTTCCCAAGTAAATATCTTGAAAATCTATCGAGCATTAATTTTTTTATAAGCGTTTAATTTGTAACGATATTTCGTGACAGTCGCTATTTTCAGATTTTCATTTGACACCCTACCCTTGCCCTTACGGCAAAAAATTGTTACCAATAAATCATTCGAAGTATTGCCCATCGCTAGAAATTCCTTCTGTTTGTTGGTGGCAGTGCTCAAATACTTTGGGGGAGTGGTGTTTTTTTGTTGTGGTTAAAAGGGGGGGGGGGGGGGTTTTGTTGTAATATAATTTTTTTGTCTTGTCGCTGTTTGTGTGGTGTTTGTGTTTCGCGCGGGGCTCTGCCCTATCATTTAATTTTGTTTCCGGTCCCCCCCCCCGGGGGGGGGTGCGGTTTGTTTTCACAAATTATAAAAAAAAACCAAACCGCGAATTTTTTTTTTTTTTTTTTTTTTTTTTAAAATGTTTGTTTTTTTTTTTTTTTTTTTTTTTTTTTTTTAGTTCTGTTTTCTTGTCCTCTTCCGGGGATAAGGAATTTATTTTTTTAATTTTCAATTGTGGAAAGTAAAAAAATATAATTAATAAAATTGTGGTGGGTTTTCTTTTCTCTCTCCTATTTTTTTTTTTTTTTAATTTTTTATAAATTTTTTTAATTTTTCTATAATTATTAATTATTAAGCAACATGGTTTTGTAAAAGGGAGATCAACATCTACTAACTTGATCAAATTCTTAACATTTTCGTTAAACGTAATGGATAAAGGTCATTATGTAGAAGCATTATATACCGATTTTAGTAAAGCCTTTGACAGAGTAGATATACCTTTGCTGCTTTTTAAGTTATCAAAGTTAGGATTTAATCCAAGATTACTGAAATGGATCGAGTCCTACTTGACAACAAGAACGCAAAGAGTAAGGCTTGACGGCAATCTCTCTAAAATAGTAAATGTCACATCTGGAGTGCCACAAGGTTCACATCTTGGTCCCTTATTATTTGTTTTATTTGTTAACGATGTAGAAATTTTTTTGAAAGTTTTTCAAGTCTCAGTATATGTAGAAGACATGAAACTGTTTATGGAAATACAAAAACCACATGATTTTGATATTTTTCAACACGAAATCAATAATTTTTACACCTGGTGTAAAAAATGCTTGTTAGAACTTAACGTTAAAAAATGCACCTCTATATCGTTTTCGAGAAAGCATTCCATAACACAAAAAACAGTTTCTCTAGGTCAGATAGTAATTGAAAGATGTCATCAAATTAGAGACCTAGGAGTAATACTTGACTCTAAGTTATCCTTTGCTGATCACTACAATAATATCATCTATAAAGCAAATAACATGCTTGGGTTTATTAAAAGATATAGTTTGCATTTCAACGACCCTTACACATTAAAAAAAACTATATGTGGCATATGTGAGGCCCATACTAGAATACTGTAGCGTTGTTTGGGCTCCATATCAAGGAAAATATGTAAACCGTATAGAATCGGTTCAGAGACAGTTTGTGTTGTTTGCTCTAAGAAAATTAGGTTGGACACGTCTGCCATTACCATCATATGAGTCGCGATGTTTGATGATTAATTTAGAAGGACTTCAAAGACGAAGAGAGTTCGCAATGATTGCTTTCATAGCTGATGTTATTGAGCAACGAATAAACAGTCCAGAAATATTAGAAAACTTAAATTTTTATGCTCCTACTCGCTCTCTAAGAAATAGAAATTTATTTCTTATAAACAATCAAAGAACGAACTATACCAAAAATGCTCCTTTAAATAGAATGATGTCCTGTTTCAACACATACAGCGAAACGATTGATATCACAATGAATAAAAATACACTTAAAAAGTTATTTTTTGTAAGGATAACTAGACAATAGTTAATTAAAAACTCTTAGATGTTAAGCAAAAATGTAACAAGGTCTACGAAATGATTGACGACAAATAAAATAAAATACGACGCTCAACGTTTCTTGGCTTCGAATCCTAAGGAACCCGAATTCCTTGCTTCTGAATCATTCCCAACGCATGCTATCGCTTGGAAATGGCTTGACGGGTGACTTCTAATGCTGAAGCAAGCTCTTCTTGCGTTTGGCATGAATCATCATCGAGCAATGCCGCCAATTCAGCGGCTTTGAAGGTTTTGGGCTTTCCTTCACGTGGACGGTCGTCAACATCAAAATCGCCGTCTTTAAAGCAGCGGAACCAATCACGGCATGTTGTTTTGCTTGAAGCAGCATCTCCGTACACCTTTTGGAGCTCTCGATGCGCTTGAGGTGCGGTTTTCTTCGAATGGAAGTACAAAATCAACACTTCCCGCAAATGACGATTGTTTGGCACAAAATTAGACATTTTCACATAACCAGAAGTATATAATGCAAAAACAAAATCACTAATGTGTTAGAACGGTTTGTTTACCTATGTCTAACCTTGGTTCATGACGTTTTGGATATGTCAAAATCGACCAGCTCTTACTGCTAGAGCCATCTACTGACAAACAACAAGAACTTAGTTGCGCAACTAATACGTGATTTTCGTTTACAAAGTTTTATTGATCCTTTAAAGCTACGTCATAGACAACAGTGAATACAAACAGCAGATTTTACATATATGCCCTTTTCAAATGCTAGTATTGAGTCGTAAGAATCTCGTTACTCAGGAAGGACCAAAGTTATATTCTTCTTCTCCTTAATAGCTTTTCAAGGTTATTTCTCTTTGCACTACGATTGTTATCGCCTTTTCATCAGTGCTCTAGAACTTAGTCAGAGCCACAGTTAACAATAGAAAATTGTCGATATGCAAACCATGCTGCAATAGTACTATGGTAATGGAATGTAATATTAGCCTAGGCCCTTCATTCGGCCTATGTACGAAATATGTAATTAATTCAGCGATAACCAACAAAGCATGTTGCTATCAAGATGACTGATTTGTTCGGAAGCAACTGAGATATTGTTCACTTCCGCGTTATTTTCTATTTTCTTAACTTTTTAACGACTGTTAATTTTAAAAAGAGGACCTTTTGTAACGCGATAAAAAGCAGAAGCTTTACTCAATTTTGATGGAATTCGCTTCATCGTGTGATTCAATACAATGACAGACGACTGTCATTTTTTATCTGAGTCAAAACAGTTTGAGTTTAGCAAAATGGAGCGAATTGATAAGGGCACTAGAGTTTTGATTATTCAAAAGTATTACGACGGACTGTCTTGTAGACATATTGTTCAAATTGTTAAAAAATCGAAGATTGGTGTGCACAAAATTATCAAAATGTTTGGAGAGGAGCATACTGTGGACGATCTGCCAGACCCAGAAGTGGCCCTTTCAACCCCCAAAATGAGAAAAAATGTGTTGAGCTTCTGTTATCCGAATAATCGAACTTAGTCCGACAGGTTGCCAAGAAACTGGGAGTATCTGTTGGATTCGTCCAAAGCGTCAAAAAGAGAAATAATATCATGACATATAAGAAGCAAAAAAACGCCAAAACAGACCGCGGAACAACTGGCACGAACCAAAGAGCTATGCCGGAAGCTTAATAAAATGTTGAAAAAGCATCCCAATCGTTGCATTTTGATGGATGACGAAACATATTGCAAACTGGACACAACTACGCTACTGGGGCCGCAGTTTTATAACGCGGAGAAGAACGATCGGAATGGGGAAGATCGGCAAAAAAGTTCTTGTGTGGCAGGCTATTTGCTCATGTGCCTAAAAAGTTCGCCATTTTTCACCACTGGGACCATCAACGGTGAAGTTTATAGCAAGGAATGCATAAAAAAGCGTCTTGCTCCACTGTATCGTGAACACAAAGTCCCCCCACTGTTCTGACTTGATCTTGCATCCGCTCACTACGCTTTTGCTACGCTGAATCTGATGAGGGAGTACGGTATCGATTTTGTGCTTTAGAGGATAATCCACCAAATTGTCCTGAATTGCGTCCGATCGAGCGCTACTGGGCAATAATCAAGTGGAACATCCGAGAGGATGGCAGAGAGGCACAATCTGTCAATGAATTAAAAAAATGTGGTCATCAATTAGCCGAAAGGTATCGCAGAGAATTGTGGGAAGGGTAATGAAGGGTATTGGTCAAAAAGTGCATCAGTTTCATATTTTGGAGCATTATGATAAAAATTATATTTTTTCCGTAATATAGAATACAACTGTAATAAATGGGTTGCAAAATGGTGAGCTAACACCGTGATGAAGCGTGCGTCACCGCAAAATAGCTATGGTCCTTACAAGTTCCTACCTCATGCTTCCACGGGTCAAGAGATGACAAAGACCGCCAGCTAAGGGTTGCGTACTTAGCTGGTAGTGCAGCCTGGGCGCTGTTGTCCTTCTGACTTCAGCTAGATTGAGGAGGTGCGTGCCGAGCGTCTGTCCGCCAAGGAGGTGCGGCTCAAACAGCGTCTGTCCTGGCATCCAGCGGCTGAGTAAGAAACGCTGTATCGTGTCAGCTATACCTAAGGTGGCAGCTCCACCAACACGATGTAGGCAGCGCGGCCTCGGTATGGTAATATGCTTAAATCTACGAAAAATGGAAGTATTCTACGGTATATAATTTCAGATCATCCATGGAATTCCCAAGTATTGTGTAATAGTTTTGAATTGTTTTTTTTTCTTTCGTGGCTATGCTAATGCAAGTCCATTTACAATTGCAGCAGGACCAGAATCTGCTGACAAGCAGTCATTACAAATATAATTGTTTTTTTTTTGTTGGGGCGTAGAACCACTGCGTCCACTGAGTTGAACTTTTGTGGTAATAATAATGGTAATATAATTGTTAGTATTATTTTATTTTTTAACATCTCTTCACAATATTTTCTATGCTATTTTCAGCTTCATACATCATACATTTATGCATCATACATCATCATGCTATAGAGGATCGTGTGCCACATTGAGAATTTTACTATTCACATTAGGTTCGTAGTTGCAGCGTACTTTGGGATCATCCTTGCCTTAGATCCATCCTAATAAAATGGAAGGACATTACGGGAAATAGAGGCAAAATACATTTTTTTATCTCTTTTTGTTGTTATGATATATTATTGCATATAAATTGGTTTCAGGTTATCAACATTTGGGATGTACTGTTTTACGCATGATGTATTTCAGGTCTTCCAGGTCATCAGGTATTGTAGGATAATTTAAAATTTAAAATTATTTGTTTTCTCATGGCTGTCACATTGTCTACATTGTCTGTTTCATAATGGTTGCGCAAGTTTGTCTACAATTGCAACAAAACAGCAGTCGGCACACATGTAATTTTCAGTTCATATTATAATATCCTTTTCCTATATATATTGTCTTATATGACATGAATGAATAAACTTTACCATTACCATTCATCTTTATCATCATCATTACCATTTTTACCATTACTTGTGTTTTAATGATTTATATATTAACATAAAAATAATTTTATAATTTTTATCTAATAGGTTATATATACTTTTATTTATTATGTCTTGAATGTCCAATTATCATTTTGATCCTTTCTTCTCCTCTTATGATTTAGAAATATCTAGTGCCTTGAATACAAGAAGCTGCAACAAAATCTGTTTCATTTCCGGTTTGCAATTGGACATTTGACCAAATCCGAGCTGATCTGATTCATGCAGCGATGTGTGCCATTTAGCTAGTGTCTGATTTTACAGTTCAATCTTTGTCATTACTTGATGATAACTCACAATATATTTGATAATATTGTTTTATGGATTTTACTTCATAGATGATTTAAACATTACTCATTTGTCTTCAACTCCCCTTCACTTAAATCTTCTCTGTTTTCCTAAGTCAGGAGCAACAACTATTAAGCCAGCACAAATAAAAGCGGATTGATGTTATAAAATCATCATCAAGCAGCAAATAGTGACCATGGCAACAGTAAATTAAAATGTATAAATGTTAGTTTTGGATGATTTCAATAGATTTAACAAACTTTTTCGGGATACTTCGAATCAAGGTGTTGATGAAATGCTGCTATCGCTGAAAACAACGAAAACGTGCTTAGGCGCGGAACCACAGAACTCTACACTGTAACACTTTACAACATTTCCTGCATTTTAGGATCAACAGAATGAAGATCATATATTATAGATACGAATGCTTGTAGTATTTTTCATTTACATAAATATATACACTATTATATAAATATTTCATGGAAATACGAGGGACCATCACGGCACCCGATTGAAGCACTCTGGATCGGGAAGGTGGGAATGCCAACTCCCTATTGCTAACAGTTTGTGAATAGAGGGCGGGCTCTTCTCCCCGCCCATTGGGGCATCCTCATGTTAGATAGCTTGCTCTCATGACCAATTGTTCAATCTTGTTGTTGGAAGGAGATTCACAGGGATATATGTGGAAACGTATAAGTGATGTTGCCTATCGATCCACCCAACCCGTTTTTGGACCTTCATACAATGGCATGATTAGGATAATCAGTGGTTATTAAAGCTTGACCAAGTCTAACAGAGAGGAGAGCCCATTGCTGTCGGACTTAGTTTCCGTGCTACAATGGGTGGTAGTGCATATCATACATATCATACATACAATACAGAGACAACAGTAATAAACACATAAAACCGTTGTGAAATTTGATTATTGGGGCATTTAGCTCTTCAAATCTTCCGGTCTGTTTCTAGGCATCTTGCTATGAGGTACCAGCTGGGTCTCCACTGCCTGTCGATCTGCCAAATTTGGAAGACGTCTGCATTTAGTTATCTCACATCATAATAATCAGTCCACCATATCACAAAACATTGCGATTGGTTGAGCGGATTGGAGGAAATGAAATCATTGGGTATAGAACCAAGTCTCCCCCGGGTGTAGCCAGAAGGCACGTAATGCATCTACGGACTCTTATTTTTACCAGGTCCATCAATCGTAGTTCTGGATGGATTAGCGTGGATTGTTCTTACAGTATATTGTATTATTAGACTATTATATAACATACAACTGAATGTATTGTTCTGTAAATTATAAATTTCAATTTCAATTTCAGTGAGCGAAATAAGGCGCTATAACCTTGGCAAATTATTGGCAGACTTTTGGTTCAAATTCCAAAAGTCCACCCACAGGCAAAAGGAGCATAAACTAATCTCTCTGGCATCTATGCTTCCAACGATAAAATAAAAATTATCACATTATTTAACGCTATATGGAAGCATTTGGTACGGAAGGCCTACTCTTTCTGCTTCTTCTTCTTCAGCATTTCAAGCTTATTGCTTTCACAATTTAGCTTATTGCTTGCTCGCAACTTAGTGTTCTAAATGCACTTCCACAGTTATTAATTGAGAGCTTTCGATGCCAAGTACCATTTTTGCATTAGTATGATTGTGTGGCTAATACAATCATACCCTATGCCCAGGGAGTCGAGAAATTTTCCTTAACGAAAAATTCCTAGACCAGACCGGGAATCGAACCCAGCCACCTCCAGCATGGTATTGATTTGTAGCTGCGCCTTTACCGACTGAGCTAAGGGAGGACCCGCTTTCTTCCTTCCCTTGATTCGAAGTAGTAGAGCGATTTCAGACATTCTTTCTGGAATCGCTCTATTTCTTAAAGTCCTCTCTGCGGCACATGATACGCAGTTGGCCTGGCTAGTGACAAGAAAAATGATATATTCAAGAAGTCGTCATTTCTCAGGATGCTTTCAAGAATTAGCTGCGTTAGTGTGAGATTAGATTAGATTAGATTAGTTTTTGAATTTGATTACATATAAATAAAATATCTGCAAAACAATGTGCCCGCTTCATAAAATGATCAGTCCTTAGACACCATGATTTCACTGGTCAAGCTGATAGATTATGGTGATGATCTTCGAATGATCTAAATTTGACTAAATTGAACCAATTAATGCAGCCTCGATGTTCAGAAAATAGTTCTACTATATAAAGTAACTGTTTACATAGGTAAAATAACAATGATTTTACAAGAAAACCGTACACCCAATGTTAGGAACATATTTTTTCCAATGTTCCCAACTATTGCCTGTTGTAGTAAAAAAGTTGTTATTGGTAAAACGTTCAATTCAATGTATGACTTTGTGGCTGTATATTTTACATTTTTATGGCTCATCTAAACACAAACTAAACCAACAAAATCTGGGTAGAGTAAATTATAATGTTTTCATGATCAAATTGCCGATGAATTATATGTGAACATCACTTAAGTGATTTAAAGCAGTTTTATTATAGTTTGATTTATAAATTTTTTGTTGGGTAAAGCAAATACAGCTGACAATGAAGAAGACTGTATTTAATAATAAATCTATCGAATGAGACGAAGTTGCATCCATGAATAGACCCAATTTGGTGCTTATAGACTGACATTACATACATAACGTTTGCATTTTAAAAAATGGACAAAAATTGCCGATTTTTCATGGGTTTACCTTCACCCGCACTGACGAACTACCCATGCTGCATCAATTATAGTAACCCATGCGTCCGCAGACAAAATTTGACAGCCCTATCAGTCGAACTCTAACCGTGATGGCAAAAACAGTGAAGCAACTCCGTTCAGAAGTTTACGCGTTCAAAGAACGGCATCCCGCCGCGTCGAAAACGGAGCATCGAAAGAAAGCCCGCTTCCGGGCGACCGACGACCCTGAGCGACAAGAAGCTCCAAAGGATGCTGAAGAGGAAGACCGAGGGAAAAGTGGCTACTTCACTGCGTGCGCATGGCCGAGAGGTCGGTTCAACCGGCCAAACAATGAAAAAGTACCTGGCGAACATAAACATACATGTCCGGAAGCGGAAGTCGCGTCCACTGGTTTCGGAGCTGCATGCAATGACGCAGCGGCAGTGGCTGAATAAGAAGGTCAACTCGATTTTCCCGGCAAATCGCAACGTGGCGGTGGTGATGAACGACGAGACCTATCTCACCCTGGATGGCAACGACTGGCAGGGCACTTCGTATTTTACTTCCCCCACGAAGGACGTGAGCTCTGAGGTGAAGTTCATTTCACACACCAAGTTCCCCAAGAAGGTGCTGCTGTGGCTGATAATCAGCGAGAAGGGGATGTCAAAGCCGCTCTTCTTTCGCTCCGGACTGGCCGTGAACGGGGAAATTTATAGTACGAAATGCCTGCCGGAAGGTGCGTCGTTCATCAAGAAATACCATAAGGGCGAAGACGCGGTGTCTGGCAGGATCTGGCGTCGGCCCACTACTCAAAGCGATCGTTGGAGGAGATAGAGAGGCTGAATATCGATGTGGTACCCAAGTCGGCGTACCCACCCAACGTCCCCCCGCTGCGTCCCATCGAGAATTTCTGGGCCAACCTGAAGCGTATGATCTACTCCAACAATTTTGTCGCGAAAACTGAGGAGGAATTGATAAATAAAACGAAGAAAGAACTCAAAAACATGCCTACACGCATGTTTTCGTCCGCCATGGTGAATGTTCCGATTTACTGCCGGAAGGCCGCTCGCAAGGGCGTAGAATTTTTTTGCAAGTAGGCTTAAATAATTACCTTCCATGGGAAATTTATCAAAAGCAATTATCTGTCTTAGCTTTTTTTTATCACCATCCGAAAAAAGTCCATTTTTTTAACACAAACGTTATCTCTCGAAAGTTTCTGACATAATAATATGAGTTGGTACCTTTTCGTGATAAATACCACCAAACGTTTTATTAAACTTGTCTAAGAAAGTGTATAACTCGTTGAATATTGTTTTCAGCTCAAATACTTTATGAGTTATGATAAAAATTGTAATCCCTCGCTGCATATTATGCTGAGTCAAAGGCATCCCTTTTTTTTTTGAAAAAAGAAACAAATATGGACCAGTTACAAAAAAAAATCTACAAGAAATTTGCTCTACCCGGTCAGAAGATCAAACCAAGCTCCAATTTCCAAGTTGCATTTCGAGCGCTGCCAACCCGGTCAAGAATCCTTGCTATTATAGTTAACAACACCTTTCCAGTTACGCTTAACATGCATAAAAACCATGCGTATCAAACCAATGAATCTAAGCTCAAAACGACTGAATCTCCCACGCACTACAGCTGTGCTATTTTCTTCCAGCTAATCAAACTTTTCCTCGTAACTGTAGATATATGTGACGCAAAACTGTTTGTCGCCGAGCTACGAGCACTCGGAGATGAAGCCAGATAGCACAACAACAGGAAACTTCTCCGAAGAACTAGAGCAAAGATTTTAATTAGATTTTGTTGACAGTATGTACCGACAGAAAATAGTCGAATCGAGTAGGCGTCAGTGCGATATAAGAAAATACCCACTCGCAGTCGCTTCCAAAAGAGACCCTCCGTTTGGAAGGAAATTGGGTAGACTAATGAAGAGAGTTGAAGCAAAATGTTACGAATAAAGTAGCTAGCTAATTGCAAACTTTCATCACTTGGCCACTTCTCATTCTATGGCAGCGCAAAACGGAAACGAAATGGCACTTTACCCGTTCATAGGTCTGTAGAGATTCGTGTTCCTTGATTAGCTGTTCTGCACAGTTAGATGAGTGCTATTTATCTTAATATATGCTTTAATCAAGTAAGAAGCGTGTTGAGATGGAAGTCTTAGATGATATACTGAGATAACAAGATACTTACCCTATCTAAGACTCCTACATTTAAATAGAAGCATATTAGAAATGCGTTCCATCCTATCCATAAAAGGTTCCATAGTGAATACTGAAAAGAAAAGCAAAGATGAATATGCATTATTGGTAAGTTGATTGATATAGAGTAATTCAAAAGTTAACAAACTTATCCCTATAATTCGGTCGTTTTTCAGAGGTAAGAATGTAAACAACCTTCATATAAATATATGGCAACAACTCTTGTATGCAATCGCGTTCGTCATACAATTTTCTTCTGTGTATAAACATGACATACGTTAATGAAACGTAAGCCGTATAACAGGGAAGCTTACTCACAACCTTCCTGAAACTTGTGAATCAATTCTCACATCATTGTAAGCTTGATTCATAGAAGGGCACTGAAGTACCGTGGAGTATAAACAAAAAACAGATAATAGCCGCCCACGAACCACAGCGCACCTCAGTCATAAATGCGAGCACGTAGTCTAGAGTGCTTACGCGATGAGTTGCTATCTTTTATGACTACCATTGAAATTCAACCCGATAGACCAGAGGGCAGGTTGAATTGTAAACCTAAGACTACTGTATAAATTTTTAATTCAAACAGAGCAATTATGTTTCGTAGCTCAGTTGCAACGATTCACACAATTGAAGGTTAGTTTTTTTTTCTTTTTGGTTACATAAAACTCTTAATAACATGCTGTAAAATTAGAGCAAAACAGTTTATATTATTGTCCAGTTCATTTAATTCGATCGAGCAAGCAGCTTTACCGTGTGGATATTTCATTTCTTTTAATGTAACACGAAGAACATAATATAACATGGTACTGACAATGTATCGAAGTTGCTTCTCTGAGAATCCAGTCGCACAGTTTGCTCTACAATAGCGTTTCTGATGGTCGGATTAAAAATGTTTTTACAGCATTTCGTTTCTTAAACATTCACGTTTGAAATGGTCAAACACAAATGTCATGTGTCGTACAGTTAGATTGATTTTTTAGTTATCAATATATAATTAAAAAGGATTTCAATGGTGAAAAATCCACAGCGATTCTCTTTTTGGGTACTAGCTAGCAAGATTTTAGTATCGATTTTCATATTAAAGCTGTCCTTAAAGCGTAAATAAATGATTCATATGTATACACTCAGTAGCAAAAAAAAAAGCCGAGCAAAATTTTGCTTCCAAAAAACGCCATGTTCAACCGTCTGTAACTTTGTCAATTCTCAATATTTTTGGCTGAAAATTTCAAATTTCAGCCAAAAATATTGAGAATGGACAAACTTACCAGAAGGTTGAACATGGCATTTTCTGGAAGCAAAATTTTGCTCGGCTTTTTTTTTTGCTACTGAGTGTAGATTCCTTTACCAGATTTATTATTAGTTATATTTCAATGCAAAGTGTTTTTCTAAAGATTGGATTTTTTGCATGTTTTAGTCAACTCGACTGATAGTTATTCACACTATAAAGCCTTGAAGTTTATGACGGTGTTCTTGATTGTACTAGTATCAAATAATCATGAATAGTAGATTATAAAACGATATTTGTTTTGTTAAATGTCAACAATTCATACCAAAAATCTCTTATCAACCAGGCAAATAATCAAACATATCAGAAAAAAATGCGTTTGAACGCTAGATGATCACTGTCAGACTAATCTTGAACTTTTTTACGACTTTTTGAAAACAGAAAACGTGGTGTATAGATAGAGCAACTGTTCCTATATTAATCTCATATTCTTAAATTCATCCTACACTGAATCAATTGGAGAGTCAAAAGATTGGTAAATTTTCGTAATTTTTTGGCTTACGTTTGGTAACAAAGACAAACATAACAAACTGTTCCCCTCGCGCGTTAGTACTTTGATTTCGTGTAGCATCAATGAATGAAGGAACATCTTCCCTGATGAGAATAACAAAGGAACATCTTCCGGAATTGATATCAACTTAAGAAAAAAAAAAATTAATCAAATTTCATACACTGAAAAACATACTGAAATTGATTTGTACCATTTATGAATCTGACTTTGTATGCAATACCACATCCACTGTAAAAAGAAGGGGGATGTAGCTTATCGAAACTTCCGGTCCGCCTCTAAGCATATTGCTATGAGGTACCGGGTGGTTACAACCGATTGCCTGTCGATCTGCCAAATTTGGAAGACGTCTGTATTGAGTTATCTCAAATTATAATATTCCGCCCACTATATCACCAAACATTGCGATTGGTAGAGCGGATTTGAGATAATGAAATGATTGGGTATAGGACCAAGTATCCCCCGGGTGGTGCTTAAACGATAAACTTGGAATTCAATAGAAGCATAAAGAGGCACGAGTGGCTTAGAAGGACTCTAATTTCATCAAATCCTTCAATCGTTACATTAAATGTATGAGCATAGATTGCTCTCTTTAGAGGATTCAACTTGTTTGATGCAGTTATTGATTCCAGTAGTTGAATAGTTTGTACAATGTAGTTGAGCAAATTGAAAGTTAAGAAAAGTTGAGTTTTTGTTTGAAAATTGTCTGAATCTTTTGGTCAAATTGTTTTCGTTACTTTTCGGTATTAAAATCAGAACTGACCAAAACCGGTGGTAAACTGTGCGTGTATGTGTCCGCGAGTATTAACGTAATGTTTAAGTGAAAAATTTGACCGGATTTCATGCCGAAAAAACTGAGTTTCCAGTGACACGACCGTAGTTTTTTTTTTGGGATTCTCAGCTTTGCTTCATGTTAGTTAGGTGGAATATGCAATACTGGTGATACGAATGTAAAAGATCTCAAGCTGGAAGGGGGCGGCCCTGAAATTTCCAAATGTTGCACGTTGTCAAATGGCGCTTGGCTTCTATAATTAAATGTGATGGGATTGGGTTAACGCGTGGAGAATCGGGAATGATCTCTTATATGCGTCAGTTGAACTATTTTGAACGGCCGCAGTGAGAATAACACCATGAATATCTTACATGCGCATCGCATGTTGCTAATCTATAATGCCTTCTCTCTTTTCTCTTTCATGTTCATTTGCACTCTTCCCTATACAATGACCGCGAGCAATGCCATATCGGGCAAGCATCTGAATGTGAATCCTTTAAACAACCCGAATACCTTGGGGGAAGCAGAACGCTAACCAGTCACACCACGCAAAGGATTTTCAGACAATTGAGAGGTGGTAAGTGCTCTCAAAACGCGGAACGAAATAGGTAATTGTTATTAATTTTGTCCTTCTATCACTTTATTTTGAACCTACTTCAAATATAATTAATCTTATTATAAATTATATTTATGATCACATCACTTATCAAGGTGAATCCTGATCCATCGAGCCCTACCCTACTAACATAGAAAAACCTCCTTCCTGTGACCTTTGTGGGGATGCAGCAGTAAACACGGTCCCTAAACAGCAAAGGTCATACTAACATTCCTTCCCCATTCCGACCTGATTGCAAGGACGTGGCCGGCGCCGTTACTGATTATTAAAGAAATTGAGTCACTGAAACGTGTACAGTGAGAATGGTCGGTTACTCCCAGCCCCATTCAGTTGATTCATTGTGCAATTTCCCTGATTCTGATCAATCACGGAATAGCAACCATTGATACGTGCAGTCAGTCAAGCTAAGCTAAGATAATACCACATCCACTGTAAAAAGAATGTTGACGTGGATGGGTAGCTCATTGGTTACCCGTTCTGCTTACTGAGCAGATGGTCGGGAGTTCAATCTCAGGCCCGTCCCCTTCCTTGCCATTTGTTATTTGCCTCTTTCTATCACCACTAGATCGCATCACTTACCACAGTGCATTCATGATCTAAAAACAACCGCCCTAACTAACACAAAACCATCATTCCTTTGACAAATGTGGAGACGCAGAGGTAATCACGGTCTCTAACAATGATTATCAACCTAATCATGCTTCCCCCACCCTCCCCGAAGACCATGATGACGTGGCCGGCGCCGGTACTGGTCTATAAATAGAATGAATTAGGGAACTTGTACATTGAAGATGTAAAGCCCCTCCCAAGCTCCATCAATGTGGTTTTCTGTGCAATTAGTTCTGGTCAGTAACGGAGTAGCAACTACGAAACGCACGGTATTTTTTTAAAATACCACATGTACTGTAAACAGAACGAAGCATTTGTATATTCAAAAAGAACGTTCATGTATTGTACGAAAACGGTACAAAAAAAAAATACGACAATTTTGTTGAAAAAAGTTCAATGTATCTGATTTGGGAATTGATCCTGCTCATTTGGAAAGAGCTGCTTCGGAATCCGTGGTTCATCTCTCTAGGCTTTAGTGACCCATGATAAATGGAGAGATAAATGCGCTTTTTCGAGGTAAACAAATGATTTTTGCCGCCACAGCAGCAACACCAACATGTACGATTGAATAGAATTAGCCATTGGTAAGTCCGCATGAAATTCATTTGGTGTATTGTACGAATAACGTTTCGGTAATGACAAGTAGTACGAATGTTTCTAACAATGAATGAGGCATGTGTTCAATGTACGAAAACTGTGTTTATAAACGAGCGTATGCAAATTAACGTAAAAAATTTCAGCGTGACTTTAAAAACATATTTTTTAAGAAGGCTAAGAGGGTTTCAAACTTTAGGAGATTAAATAAATACCATTGATACTAAATGTAAATGTATCAACAAAAATGATTATTTGACAATTCTCATCTGAAAATAGTTGTTAAAATAGTACAAGAAGAAGTAAAATGATGATTTGGGATTTGGTCTTTAAGATGGAAATGAATAAATAAGATAGATAATATTAAATACCACTGTCCTGGCATCATAAACCTACAATATTCCAGTACACAGAGCGAGACATTTCACATTTCGACGGAATATATGAGTCTGGGGCTGTTCTCGTTCAAAAGATAGTCTACACTGAAATTTCCTACAACCGGTCTGCATTTTTCCTCCTAGCCAACCTGAGCAACTGTCGCAACTTGGAAAGAATGTACGTACTTTCCAAGAAATTAAAAGCCTTGCAAATCCATGTTCCGAGTTGCCAATTGTTTTGCTCTTTATTCACATTATTAACTTCCGTTTTTACGGATGGCTTGTAAATAGGACTTGTCTCGCCGAAGAATCTTCGTGCGCAGCACTGTTGAGAGTCACACGCTGACATGAGGCCGATGATTTGCTGATCCTAACATGGAGAACAGACATTGTTTTGAGCCGCCCCTGGCATGGAGAACACACACTCGCATATGCTACACCACCGAGATTGGTTACCCAATCTTTCATATTGTTACTCCTACCCCCATTCGACACCAAGGGGAGCTAGGGATAAAGATTACTGAACTAGAAGTTAAGGATCACAGTAGGGTCTTTTTTATACCTAATGGGATTGCGGGACGTTAGGCAATGCCTAATGGGATTGCGGGATGTTAGGCAATGGTTACGTCCATGGTTCGAGTACTCCTTTACCCATGCCCTATCGCTCAATTTTCAATACTTCTATTCAATTTTCAACCTACCGTACACTGACGGAGCTTCCAACATTTACCCTTCATATCTTTCATTCTAGCAAAACATTACTATCCACTCTTGGTGCCTCATGGTGATGAGCGGACATCTCCTTCTACATCAAGAAGTTGTAAGCCAATAAATGTTATGCAACTTAGGTTAAAACAATTCTAAAATGTTCTAAAATGACAATTGCAATTTTTCGTAGCTAAGTAAGCTATTCCGAATTTCTCACCACAGTGTTTTTCCTTTTGCATGTAAAACATTAGAAGGCACATCTTTATGTGCTAAACTATAACAATTTATAACAAAACTTAAAAAAAAAATTCCTCAAATGTTTCTAGATACATTCCAGGATAAAAATTCTTCCACATGTCGTAGACAACTGTTTTTTGAATGTGCACCAATCAGAGAATCAATATAGAAAAAGGGCGTGTTGTAAAACGCGGTGTGTTCTAGTATTCTATTTGACAGTTCATGATAGGTCGACATTTCAATTAAATAACATAAAAGCAAAATACCTCATTTTGATATGAAACTCCAAATTTATCCACAAAAAATCATTGTCATTCAGTTAATCAAGAAGCTGCAGGAAAACATTAAGATCAAAGTAACTTTATATTTGCTAACCTACAACCAAGGGTAAGTCGCTTAGATCTGTGTGCCAGCCACGATATCTTACACACTAGACGAATATTACACTTTGATTTTCAATCCAAACCACATGTGTGGCACACTGAGGAACACTTTTGACAGCTGAGCTTATAGAAATAAGAAACCAGCAACCTTGCCAATATGCATTGCCTGGTTGCCAGGCACAGCAGAAAATAACAATTTGGGCTGTCAGCACATCCGCACATTACGGGAACGCTCAGAACATTGCAACGCTTGTAGACACACTAAAAATAAAAAATAGCACAGGAGAAATGTGTTGAGCGATCCACCCCTTGCCTACAGCTGTCTTGAAGAATGTTCGCTTGCGATTAAAAAAGTTACATTTTTAATTTGTAGCAAAATTAGAACTAAAGCTATGTCCATTTAGAATCCGGAATAATAAAGTCATCTATATCTCGGTAACGGATTGACAAACAAATAAGTTTAATACATCGAAACAAAAGTAATTCACTGTACTTTAAGGAAAAAATATCAATACAAATCATTTCTCTTCGTTTCTAATGAAAATTCGCACTTTCTTCTTTATTCCTCCCATCAAACGCTGCACACCTCCGGAGTCAACTTCCTTGGCACATTTGTTCCACATTTTGGTCATCTGAGTCGCGTCCCGAGCCGTTTTTCCACTTTTCTTAAGCTTCCGCTTCATTACTGCCCAAAATTTCTCGATGGGCCGGAACTCCGGGCAGTTGGGTGGATTTATGTTTTTATCGATGAAATCTACGTTATTATCGCGGTACCACTGGATGACTTCCCGGCTGTAGTGGCAACGCGCCAAATCTGGCCAAAACTTTACGGGACCTTTATGGGCTTTAATGAAAGGTAGTACGCGGTTTTTGAGGCATTCTTCCTTATACAGCTTCGAGTCCATCGTCTTATTCGTCACGAACACTTTGGTCTTTGCTCCGCAGCTGCATATCCCTTGCCAATTCATCAGTTTTTTTTTGGCAAATTTGTCCATAAAAGCAAACTTAAACTTCGCAGGAACATCTCCTCGTGCCGTCGCGATGTAGAATTTTTGACCAGCAAGCTGTTCGAAACCCATTTTGACGTAGGTTTCATCGTCGATGAGCAGGCATCCTTGGTACTTCGTCAAAACCTGCTGGTACAATTTCCGAGCTCGAGTTTTCGTGACGAAACTTTGCTTCAACGTTCTGTTTGGTTGCTTGCTGGCTCGATATGAACGATATCCTGCTCGCAAACGAATTCTTCGAACGGTACTGCGAGCAGCAGCGTATTTTTGTGCGATTTCATAATCTGATAGTCCATGGTTTGCTCTGACGGTTCTCAACACCTTCTGGTTCAGCTTGTGGTCATATGTTGCACTACGACGCTTACCTTGAGGCACTCGATCCACGCTCTTTCGCTCCCTGAAACGTTTGAGCACATCATATACGGTTGATTTGGTGATTTTCAACGTTTTTGCGATTTTTATTGTGGACCACGTTGGATTATCAACCTGGGTGTGCAGAGCTTTTTCTCTCCTCTCGGCTTCCATCTGGAATAACTTTTGACTAACTGCACGAAACACCGTGAAATTTATATCACAGAATGTGGGCGCCTAAGTAAACAAACCGTTGTAAAATAAGTCTTGCAGCGGTCACTTTCCGTGCCGCTGCAACACAATAAGTTATTCCGGATTCTTACTGGACAGAACTTTACCCTACCCTGTCAACACCAAGTCGTATGTGATACCGAATATGAGTACAAGTTGAAGGCAATATACCTACAAGCTTTCATTGAAGTATATTTAGAGTGATCATATATCGCCTTCACTTTATTATCATATACGATATGCGACTTTCTGTTAGCATCCTGCTAGTTTTCACTTCGAAGGTCTATACTCGAAAAAAAATGCACCATTTTTATCCTTGTGTAACTTTTTGTCCGTGGGTAAAAATTGATGAAAATCTGGGTATAACTAGTTTGGAGTGAATTGTTTGTGGTTTTAGGAAGTGGAAGAAAATCGAAGACAGCTGACCCTGTGAAGGCCCGAAAGGTGTTGGATTATTTCAAGTGTAATCCGAACCTTTCGATTCGCGACGCGGCTCTGAAGGCAAAGTGTTCCGCCTGGTTCGTTCAGCAAACCATGAAATGAGCTGGGCTTCGTGTATTCAAGGTCCGCCAGGCACCGATTCGCCAAAAAATACTTGCTCTTTCAGGCCATATGCCAATGCGGTAAACTGAGTAAACCGTACATCACAACGGGTACCATCAATAGCGAAATTTACCGCACCGAGTGCTTCCACAGACGCTTCGTCTGTTGCCCTTCCTGCGGTCCCACGGAGGCGAGACATTATTTTGGCCGGACCTGGCATCATGCCACTACGCGCGATCAACGTTGGATTGGTACAGAGACAATAACGTTGTTTTTGTACCAAAAACCGCTAACCCCCCAAATTCAACAGAGATTCGTCCGGTGGAAAGATTTTGGGCCATAATGAAGGCCAAAGTTCGAAAATCGTCCAAAGTGTTTAAGAACGAGCTGGAGTTGAAGAAAGAATGGATGAAAGTGACCAAAAAGGTCGGCTCCACCATTGCACAAAATGTAATGAGGGGTCTTAAGGGAAAGGTACGGGTTTTCAGCGATGGAAAGGAAATTGAATAAAGTAATTATGCCGAAACATAATCCATATGTATTAGTTCATTCCCTGAGAGTTTCAAGAAAATTCAACTTAAAATAAATTTTTGGCGAACACTTTTGTCTGATGCATTTTTTTCTAGTACAGGCCTTAAAAGAAGATTCTCAAAATAAGTCTAAAAAATCTTATCGTCGAATATTGCATCCCGAACAATTATACAATGGTTCCGGTAGTTTATTCTTTTATGTTTTCTAATAGTGTTTCAGTAGTCAATTTGAGTAAAAGGGTGCCTTCCGAGAAGTTTCTATTAGTCAAAATAAGTGACATACACACCAAGACGTGACATGAAAAAAAAATTCAAAAAAAAAAAACAAATAAAGCCTAAATTTATATAGCAAAGTTGCACAAACAAGAGATTGTTTTAGTTTTCCAAATATCTTACAAATTCGTAGGAATCATTTAAGCACATATTTTTGCAGAAGATATTAAATTTGTTTTTCCCCAAATTTAGAAGTTATTCAACAAAGCAATTCAAGAATACCAAAATGTCTTATGACAATAACTTTAAAAAGGTGGATTGCATTTGAAAGGTCATTAAAAGTGCTACAATAAGGTGTCTATCTCAAATGTCTACGAACACCTTTGAAGTCGAAAACATTATACCGCTACTATGTTTTTGGGCCACTGTTATAAAATAAACAACGTTTTCCAATTTAATTTTCACAAATGGCACATCTTCCTTAAAGACGCCGAAATGTTATATCCTCACACTTTAAAGTAATTTTTTTTTTTACAGAAAATGGCATATTGTGTTTTAGTTGTTACCTGTACATATTGTACTTATTACTTAAATTCTTCCTACCCTTGCTGCAAAAAAAAAATTAATCAATGTAATCGCTTATACTAAATTACTTACCGTTACTAAATATTTTGGACGATATTGATAGGCACCAAAGAATCCAAATATCACAAATATTATATGAAAGAAGTTCACCAAGATCGGTGCCCACATGTATCCGAGGAAGTCAAACACCTGTCGCTCGATGATGAATAACTGCAAGCAGAGAAAGCGTAGAAAAGAAAGACATTAGTTATCAAATTATGATCCATTAATTTTCGGCGCTCCCGGTCGGAAGCGCCCGTGGTGATAAAGACTTCCCAATAATGGGAGAATTTTACATCAAACAGTTGGTAAGTAGGTAGATAGGTAGATAGGTAAGTAATTGATGCTTTCGAACTCGCTATGACCAACTCGTCATGGATGCTGCCCGTTGATGGCACGGAAAACTGAGTTTTGAATTCAGTATAGTTGATTAGGGAGGGTGGGGCTGACGTCGGTACCTGAAGATGATGTGATATTAATTGAAATTAATTGCTTTTCGAGTATCTAGTTAACTATCGTTCAAAGTATTTTTTACAAAGTGCACACATACCTATATTCACTTAAACATTAATGGCTTCAAAACGCTTTCTTAATTTTTCTGTTGGATGTGGGGATAAAACGAAAAATTCCTAGTTCATTTAAGCATAACATCATAGTTTTGAAAAGAAGGGCAATAAGAGAATGTAATGTTAGAACGATTATATTTCTTCCAAGAAAAACAAATATCTACCTATTTTACCCTCTTAACCCTACCATGTAATTCAATCGAGGGGAAAAGTGAAACGGAGTCGTGCCATCGAGCATTCCGTGGTAGAAGACAATTTATTACCGGATGGCTGTAGTGTTAAATTTTAGCCTATTTTTAAAGTGTGTTTCTAATGGGGTTGAAACAACAACATTGATATTTTTTGCTGCCATCGATCGAGCTATCATTAACTGTTTAATTCAGTTGAGACGAACAACGCACGCGAATAGACACGACGACTCCGAGTCTTTTTACTTTTTGTAGCTGTTTATGAGGTGAAGCCTGACCCAGTCGTTTTGATTTTTAAAGCATAGATAACAGTCACAGCACGCGATAACGAAGGTCAATGGCAGTTTTGAAGCGCAAGCGTGAAAAGAGGTCAATTCAAATGTCTGTTTCAATTAAATTTATGGCTGATTTATTGAAATAAAAACTTCTTAATTTCAAAATATTTTTTGGGATTTTTCCCTTCCTACCACAAAAAACAAAAACAAAACGCAAAGACAATTTCGTCCAAAACGATAACCATTTCATTTACTCTTTTATAATGCAGTAAAACCTTCCCAGCGTAAACCACAAGCTACTTGGTTTCCCACCACCAGTAGAACCGGCTTAGCAATTATGACAAAAATAAAGTCAACATTTGAAATTTAACTCTCTCATCTGATTCGGCTTGAAACAAGTTTCGAAGGTTTCTTTTTTTTTTAGTTCTGTGTGTGACATTCTGTCAGTCCCGTACCTTAATTATACACCTCTGGTGTCCAAATCAAACTGTCAGTCTGCGTCCAGCCCAATCAGTCTGTTAGGGAAGTGTACACAAAAAAAACGGTTGTACTTTAATTAGCCAGATGTAATCCCCGGCACGATTATTGCTTCGTGGGGATTTCTGGGGGTAGAAAAAAATATTGTTATCATGCTGTGCCGCGCTGTGAGCTGAAAAGGTGTGTGGGTGGGTCGGATTATAGCGGATGGCGCCTCGTTTGTGGATTGTATTTATTAGCGTGCGAGAATCCACAAATCATCAACGCTTGAGGTACAAACAATTGAGCGGCCATAATTGTGCCAACTGGTTCATTTGTGCGTGGGAGGGTTTCACACGATTTTATTTCCATAATCTCCTCGGAACCTACCGCTTAGCTACGAGTTCTATAATGAAGTTGAGGCAAATGGTTTGTTCAAGCCGTGCACGCAATGAAACGGATAGAAACCGTACGACTACCAATTCGAGTTGGCTCAGTATGATCGCGATGTGATCGACATTTTATGTTCCGTGTTGCATAATTCAATTACTTTAAGTGACGACAGTTGGTATTCCTTCAGTTTAGTCGATAACGCAAAATCTCGATTTCTAATGCTTCGTTATTTTAAATGATTATAGTATTATTTTAATCTGGCTTTATAATCAAATACAGACCGCCCTAAAAATTATGCCTACCATTTTTTTCTAAACATCATGCGTGAATCATGCAATACATGGCAACCCATTTTGTGTTAATTCGAAGAGTTTAAAGAGCTTGGAATTATACGCTTGGTGTTCGTTGCTTTCCTGTAGATTTTGAAGTCAAAAAACGATGTTTCCCTGATAATGTGAAGGTCTATCAAAGGTAGATTGAAATTTTTGATCATTATGACCTCTGAGATTTTGGGTAAATCCTCCGTTTTGTGGCTCTGTCTACTAAGCAGAAAGTCTCAATCCCAGGTCCATCTCCTTCCTTGTTTTAGTCACTTTGCTTCTTTCTATCCTCACTATATTTAAAAGCTGATGGATTATAAGAGTGAAAGCCATTGGGCCGAACGTCATTAGGCAAAATTCCATTAGGTGAATGGGTCAATAGGGCGAATCGGTCACAAATCTGGCTGGGTGACTAATAATACATTCATTTGATTTTTTTTTTGCTCGGAATCGCTTTCTGTTCTAATTTCAAATATGGAAAAAAAATCAACGAGGCATGTTAAAGTTTTGAGCTGATTTAAAGTTTTGCAATTAAAAAAATCCTTGGATTGAGCTTCGTTTTTTCCATGCTCAATCCTTATTTTATTTTAAAAGCTTATCTTCCAGGGCTGAAGTTTCCACTAGGGAATAGAGCCGTTGTATCGAATGAAACTATGATTTCGTCGTCTCCAATACCCCCTGATGCCTGAGATCGTCTAGCTAATTCCTGCGTATTGTTGACTGATCGACTTGAGAAAGGTTTAGACAGGTTTCAAAAGTGCTTTACTAACTACTTTACATAATTATGAGTAGGAGAGTCGCATTTCGTTTCCCGGTTTATGAATTTTCAGCACACATTTGATCCTTCGTAGAATTGGATTTGAAACTTTCAATCCATCGCACGGTGTCCAATAAACCGTCTGGCACTCCATTAGTCTCTTATCCACATGTTTTACCATAAAGCACTATTGTTCGCGCTTGGAGCGAACGTAAATGTTTGTTATGATGTAGACATAGATTTTTTGATCAGTTGTGTGTTTACAGCTCTACCCTTATTCCCACCCTACTAATCCCGAGTTGACCGCGGGTAATCGGTCGCCAAAAACATTTTATGTGTTCCATGTTTCAGTATGTGTGAGTGTGACCTCACAAGCTTAGATCTTTTCTGCCTCGGCTTTACGTTAGCATGCAAGCAGCAGCACCAAACGACCGAACAAAACCAATGAGCACGCAGTGAGCGCTGATTGGTTCCTGGAGCAGCGAAGATAAACATATAAAAGCGCGCATTCTACGCAAATCATTCATTCAGTCCACAACCATTGAAGAAGACAGTCAAATAAATCATCAATGTTTTTATACAGTTCACGACGTTTTGGACGTAGGACTTACGTATCTCTTTTCTATTCTTTCATAGGGGCGTCGTTCTAATTTTTTTTTGAAATCGAAAGCGTTACGCGGGTTTGGAGAGTTTGAACGATAATATCTCCTCTCTGGCCCACAGAAATTTTATGATACGTATTTCATTCGAAAGGTAGAACATCAAAGCTGAATCCCTGATGCTAACTTAATTCATTACATTTGTTTAAACTAGTTTAAAAGTACTTAAAAGAAAACGTCTTGTCTTGTCTAAACGCACAAAGCTATTGGTCGAAAATGACATCATATTTGCGCCACGCTCTGATTGTTTCATACTGCTACGGTTACCGTGCCAGCGATTATCAAACATGTTGGGACGACCGACCAACCATCAGTTCTGTGTGTATCCGTATGCGAAAGACGTGTTCGCGGAGCACGTTGGTAGAAAACGCCGCCCGTGAAAATAATAAGCAGTGTATCAAATATAAGCGTTCCACATACATTTGCGTTGTACGCATGTGTTTGTGATGGTTTTTTATGCTCTGAACACTGCATGCTGTGCGTTTGACTGTCAGCTTTCTTTTGTTTACTTGTTTGTGCGGTTCAAATTCTGCGTTTTCAAAATGTCGCGTATTGAAAAGGAAGTGGAAATTAAGGTTCTGGACACATGGCTAAGTGAGAAGGGTATTACTATGCGAAAATTGGCGAAGCGGTTTGGAATTCATCATGCGAGTGTTAAAACCATCATTAATAAGTTTGGGGAACACTATTCTTTGAATGAGCTACCAGGAAGAGGCAGAAAACCCGGTTCTTCCAACCCGAAACTGGAGCAGAAAGTGGTATCTCTAATCATGAAGAACAAATCAATGTCAATACGTGATTTGGCCAAAAAAGCAGGAACGAGTGTCGGAATGATCCAGCGTATCAAGAGGCGAAACCACCTGAAGACCTACAAGAAGCAGAAAATCTCGAAACAAAGTGCAGAACAGAAGAAGCGAGCAGCAACAAGGGCCCGGAAATTGTATTCGCGTCTTTTGCAGCGTCCGGATGCATGCGTTTTAATGGACGATGAGACCTATGTAAAGGAGGACTCAAAAACCCTTCCAGGTCCACAATACTTTACTGCCGTCGTTGGGGAGGATGTGAGCGATGCGGACAGGTCGATTCCAGTGGAGAAATTCGGTAGAAAGGTATTGGTATGGCAAGCAATATGTTCCTGTGGTTTGAAGTCAACCATTTTTTACACTACCGGAACTATAAATGCGGAAATCTATCGATCTGAGTGTCTTCAGAAGAGATTGTTGCCTTAATATAAGTAGCATAGTACACCTCCACTGTTTTGGCCGGATTTAGCGTCGGCTCACTATGCCAAAACCACTCTCAATTGGCTTGCGGAAAAGGGTATAGATTTCGTTGAGAAAAATATCAATCCACCAAATTGCCCTCAGCTTCGATCCATCGAACGTTACTGGGCAATCGAGAAGAGGGTCTTCAAGAAGACTGGTAAGGCAGCTGGGAACATGCAGGAGTTCAAAAAAATTTGGGCTCAAGCGTCCAAAAAATGCGATGCAACACTTGTCCTTGATGAAGAGCATTCGATCCAAAGTTCGAAAATTCGTGAAGGAATAACTTAAATTTCATCCGGTCTTCATTATGTTCAAGTTTAACCTCGTACAATAAAGGATCAATTTTTTGTATGAATAAAATATCGGTTTTCAACATAATTTGAAAGAAAGTTTGTGGACAGCTTATTTTCGATACACTTTTTAAGACCAGAATCATCCCACGGCACCTGCAGCTGGCCATCCGCAACGACGAGGAGCTGAAAAAAACTGTTCTCCGGTGTCACCATTTCACAGAGTGGTGTCCTGTCAAACGTCCTGCAGCCCAAAAAAGACTGATAATTTCAATCGCCAACCATGTTCCCTCCGTAAACAACTAAAATCCGTCCTTTTCAGGACGACCAAATCAATTTACCGATTAAAGAGTATGTTTGATTGAAATTTCTGTTCTGAGCTCATCGAAATGTTCATTACCACGCACCGGTTCAATATGGCGTTGCTTAAAAAGTCGCAAAAATGGCCAAATCAATCGCCCACGTCATCTTCTTGGTCAAGTGGTTAGCGGCGTCACTCGTCGTTCAAGCGATGGCCATGAAGTGAGCGTTCGATTACCGCTTCAGCCAGTGGAACTTTTTGCAAAACTAAAATGTCCATACTGGTCCACTGGGTGTTAGGTTAAGTTGTTCGTTGTAATTCGCTCTATGTTCGATGTTCAGTCTGTACAATCGCGAGTTAAAGACGGTGTAATTTTTATCGTAGTATTACGTGCTGCCAAACACTCAGGCCGTCCTGCAGTCCAAGATAACCGAGAAGAAAATTTCAATCGCGAACCATATTCCCTCCGTAAACAACTAAAATCCGTCATTTTCAGGACGATCAAATCAATTTACCTACTAAAGAGTATGTTTGATTGAAATGTCTCTTGAGCTCATCGAAATTTTCATTACCACACTTAAAAAGCCGCGTCCCGGAGAAAATTGCCAAATCATTCGCCCACCCTGTCATCTTCGTTGTCAAGTGGTTAGCGGCGTCACTCGTCGTTTAAGCGATTGACATGAAGTGAGGGTTCGATTTTCGCTCTAGCCAGTGGAACTTTTCGCAAAACGAAAATGTCTGTACTGGTCCACTGGGTGTTAGGTTAGTTGTTCGTTGCAATTCGCTCTATGTTTAGTGTAAATATAAACACAGGATCCATTTAACACTTACAAGCACGTTGAACATTTAACAAACACAATATTAATAACAGTTAATTCGACCAGAACTGCAGTTTCTATAAATTTTCGTGGAGAACCAATAGTGAAGCCTCACACTCAGGGCATAGGGTTTCATGGTTCTTTAGACTGAATAAAATATAAAAGAAATTTATTAATTCGATGACATCAATTTGTTAACACCAACAAGTCACTGACATAACTCACCCTTTCGTTTTTTCCTTCCCGAACAAGCTGAAACCAAACAGTCCTTTTAAAGACTATGAGTTGAAATTTTCTCAAGTCGAGCTTTCATTGTTCCTGTTGGTATTCCCAAATTCACCAAATCCGCTAGAATCCTCCGAGTTGATGATTGCCACACCGAGTGCAGTGTCCGTGATCGGACCGATCCACTTAGAATTCGAACGTATGAAAACAAAGTTTTTGAAAGGCCTGATAATTTATTTGAACCGATTCAAACCAACAGCAAATATATAATTATTTAAGGAATGTAGGTGGCTTTTGAACCGACGAAAAATGCAAAATGTTATATGTAATAAGATTAAGACGAACAATTTTAAATTTCACAAGAGCAAGGGGAAAACGGCAGAATGAGACACTTCGCTCAGTGGACGAAACTATCGGCATATGTCAGTGAACATACCCTAACCCATACCCGTGTGGAACGAAACCTATAGCCTTAGAAAAAAAAAACTAATTTCAAACAAACTGTCGTTTTTAGCAGTACTAAGCATCAGCACATTGAGGTATAGATATCCCATTTCATATTGCATTGGTTCTGCATATCTGACCATCACTGTTGTGTAAGTTGATCCGGAAAGAGGCTAAACGATACGAAAAAGAGCCATTCTCCACAGGTGTAATCTTCCACTTTCTCTCAAACCTCATGCTCAATTGACCATGGTGAATGTTTTCTTCATGAGAAATACCTCTTCGCTATTCCTATCTTGCCTTCAACACCATACAGGCGTAGATTACTTTATTGAACAAATAGGAAAGGTCACTTCCGTTTATGGGTTCGTACAACGATGTTGCCAATAAATGAGTGCCTAATTAACAAACATTATCCGTGATGATGACACCGAAGATCGTTAGACCCTGAAACGAAGGTCAAATTAGTAAAATACCAACAAACTGGAATGGTTATCGTCTATGCTGACGGTAAATGATTGTTGGCTTCCGAGGTAATTCGTCGAACGAGCACTTCTCTCCTTTCGACTTATTGTTCATATTAATTAACTCAACAAAAGAACGTAACAGGTTTCAAAAGGTCATCAGATAAATTGGTTCTATTCCCTAGAGTTTAATCGATGACGAAAACTTGCACGATTCACCTTCGCTATCGCCTTTTCCCTTTATCTGATGAGTTATTCATCATGTTGCAATAATCTTTCTTATTATACATCATTGTATCGGTAAACGGTAGCGATGAAACGGAATGGCCTAGTTTGACAGTTTACAGAAGCTGAAAAGAAACTTAGCAGCTCTAAAGCAGAAGCTCATATCAACGTTTCCTGAACACGAACGCCAGGTATCATAAAAATCTTGTCGTGTTTGTTCAACTATTATAGCTTTCAGATCAATAGCTAAGAAATGGAACAGGCGTGCGAAGAAAGCTGGACGACATGTACAATTATAGAGCTGATGCTTTCTTTATTTCGTTTTTTATTATAATGATAGGCCCACAAACACACATCTGAAGCCTCTTCTCCTCTGCATAGTTAATGTCCATACGAACACTGCTCGAATGACCGCGCTCTGCTGGGTCAGGTCTCTATTGGAGCCCCGTCCGTTAGGTGGGTTATGTCAACAACATGCCATTTAATCGTATAGCTTCCTCTTCCAAGCATAAGATATAAAGTTTATGTTCAAGCAGCTATTGCCCACCATCGTTAATTAATACTAAGAATTCTGGGTGGAATTCCCCTAAAGAGATTTTCAGATAACCGTCGAGATAGGGCCGTCGTTTACCAGAATCTGTCCGATTACAATTGAATTGAATGCTAAACCACTTTAAAACTATTTCTTCGTCTGACACAATCTTCCATGGATGTTAAATTCAACCGAAATGGGAGAATGATGCAATTTAGCTTGATTAAAAGAAATCTGATAAACGTGCGCCGACATCGAATTCAGCGAAATGCTTGGGTAGCTTTTCGTATCAAATTAATATCAATTGAAAAGGGTGACAATGATGGTGGCGAGCAGAATGGAAGACAGCTCGATGAAGGTTTCAAATTCGGTTTGGTCGTCTACTAGGTAGGCACTGGAGAAGCATCAGCGCACATAATGAAAAGAAATTTGTTAGCATTTTTTCTTCTCGTTATCGCGTTCGTTGACGTCGGTGTCGACAGTGAACACAAACGACTGCCAGCGCCATCAATACCGTCTCGTTTCCATCCGGCGAAAGAGACAAACTATTATTGTCGGAATTGATACATACAACGGCAAATTAAATTCTAGTTTCTTAACTGTATATGGGAGATGAGATTTCTGCTCTCAAAGTTTCACGCGAAGACTCAATTGAATCTTCACCTTAAGCGCCATTCAGATGGCTTTGAGTGATTGGTTTTATGGATGGATTTAAATGAAGACTTAGAGTTACCGACGTTATATTCGTGTATATGTTATCAATTTAATAGTTGGATAGAAGTGAATTTTCAGACCCACCTTAAGATCCTAATTTGTAAAGTTCAATAGATCTAGTATGATTACCCTTCTTCAAATTTGTTTGTAACAAGTATCAGGAATAATATCTAAGCTGAAGGACGAACCAAGAGATTCCGTTTAAATTAAAAGGCATTGTATAAATTAGTTGAAGAATCTCAATTCTGTTGTTTGCTTCTTCTTTCAATGTAGGTTAAATGCGCCCTGAGAGGTACATAACGCTGGCTCAACCTGTTTTCTAGCACCCCAAATTCATAATTGTATAGAGCGAATAATGTATCTGTTCATTATCTTCATATTACAGTGACCGGCATCAATAAAAGCCAATTATACTGTTTTCCGGATATACACTGGATATACATGATATTTTTGATTCTATGATCATAGTTTCATGCATGAAATGATTAATATAATATCCAACGTTCTTTTTGCATTAAGTTCAATTCAATTCATAAAAACAAAAATAACTTCTTCTTAGATGCATCAAAAAAGGTATGACAAAAAGAAAAATCCACATTGGAGAAGAAAGAAAAAGTAAGGTATTAGGTGCGCAACTAAGTTCTCGCTGTTTGTCAGTAGATGGCACTAGCAGTAAGAGCTGGTCGATTTTGACATATCCAAAACGTCATGAACCAAGTTAAACATAACGTGAGAGGTATGGACTTCAACCACTACACCGGGGTCACGCTCACCCCTAATATGCAGGTGAGGATCAAGGGCCGGTTTTTCGACATTAGCATCATTAATGTGCCGCCACCGTCACCTCGGACAAAGAAGAATTTTCTGTGCAGCTGCAGCGTAAATACGACCGCTGCCCAAGCCATGACATCAAGATCATCATTGGGGATTTCAACGGTCAGGTTGGCCAGGAGAAGGAGTATAAACCGGTGATTGGAAATTTCAGCGCTGACTAACGAAAACGGCCTTCGACTTATTGACATCGCCACCTCCAAAAACATGGCCGTACGTAGTACCATTTTCCAGCACAGCCTTTGCTGCCCCACATTGTTACACGTGGGGGTCACCTATCCAAACGGAATCACAAATCGACAATTTTTTGATAAATGGTCGGCTTTTCTCAGACATCACCTATCGAAAGCCAACATCGATTCGTACCAGTGACTTTTAAGATACGCCCACAATTCTTCGTAGTGAACAACTTTCGATACCGTCACCCTTCACGGTACAATCTCGCGCAACTGAAGCAACCTGACTTCGCCACGGGCTACGCGCAATCGCTCGAGACTGCGCTGCCGGAGGATGATGAGATGGACAAACCTCCTCTCGAGGAAACAGCTATCAGCAACGTAACGGAGAACGTCTTAGGTTAAGTGGAACAAAACAGCGGAACAAGTGGTTCGACGAGGAATGTCAGCAGGTGTATGGAAAGAAGAACTCAGCGCGGGCACTTATGCTGTGTCAAGCTACCCGTCAGAGTGTGGAACGGTATAGACAGAAGTGGAGGAAGCAAACCCAACGCATCTGGAGAAAAAGCACCGCCAGGAGGAGGAGGGGTGTGATGAGCTCGAGCAACAGCACTGCTCAAATTAAACTAGAAACTCAACGCATCCCGCAGAGGCTTCGTGCCGAAAGTTGATGAGGCTCAGGATAAGGATGGGACAATTCCAACGAACGATTGTGAGGTAAACGAAAGCTGGAGGCAGCACACGATAAACATCTGAATGGAGTACAAGAAGAGGGCCAAGACACCGAAGCAATACCACCAGCGATGCAGTAAGTGACGGAGATGTGCCACCTCCGGCAAAAAGAGAAGTTGATGGTGCCATCAGGCAGCTGAAGATCGGCTGGAAGGTGTGGTATCAGAGCAGAAGTTATCAAGATGGGCCCCGACAAGTTGGCCAATTTCCTGCATCGACTGATAGCCTGGATTTGGGATCAGCTGTCAGAGAAGTGGAAGGACGGGATTATCTGTCCCATCTACATGTAAGGCGAAAAATTGGACTGCGAAAACTATCGTGCGACCTATAAAGTGCTATCCCAAATCATCGTCCAGCTGCTGTCGCCACTAGCAAATAGATTCGTCGAAGGACGGTCTACAATGGACCTAATATTCACTTTGCGGCAGATACTCCAAAAGTCCCGTGAATATAGAGTCCCTACGCATAATCTATTCCTTGACTTCAAAGCCACATATTATACTGTTAACCGAAAAGAGCATTGGAAGATCATGAGCGAGAACGGCTTTCCAAAAGCTGACCCAACTAATCAAGGCTACGATGGATGGAACCCAGTGCTGTATGAGGATATCGGGTGGATGATCGAGTTCAATCGATTTCCACATGGGGCTGCGTCAAGGTGATGGAATCCCTTGCCTGCTGTTCAACATTGCTCTTGATATTTTATGAGACGAGCAGCGGTCAACATGCGGGGCAACAGATACAATGAATAAAAAAAAACTCAGTACTTTGTCGATGACGTGGACATTGTCAGCAGAAAATTCGAGGAGGTGACAGAGCAGTACACCAGGCTAAGCGCGAAGCAGTGAAGATAAGTACGTTCAAAACGAAGTAATGGGACTTGGGACAACGTTTGGGACTTAAGTCGTATCCACATTAATCCACTCAAATATTACTAAGAAAAAAGGGAAAAAATTTTTAAAAAGTAAAAACAGTTCGCGAGCGAATTTTGTACACCAAATCGCAACTGACAATACGGCACCTTGCAAAAACATGGATGCAAACAGCGATGTGCTCAAATCATTTTCGGAACGTTTGACGGTGGAGAGGAAACCGAGAAGTGACAAAAACATTGGACGCGCTGATCCTGTCATGGACCGAAAGGTGAAAAGGATATTAACGAAAAACCCAAATCTCTCCATTCGAACGGTGGCTCGTAAAATAGGAATGTCGCCTGTTTTTAGCAGCAAAATCACGGGCTCGACGTTTGTACTGCGAATATTTGACGAAGTTTTCATGCGTTGTTATGGACGATGAAACTTATGTCCTGGAGGATTTCTAGCAGCTTCCAGGGCTGGCTTTTTATTCTGCTATGGCCAGAAATGCTACAGCTGAGCATTTCAGAACGAAGAAGGCATCGAAATTTCCCAAAAAATACCTTGTGTGGCAAGCAATTTGCACGTGTGGCAAAAAGAGTAAATCGTTCGTCACTACAGGCACAATAAACAAGGATATCTATCAGAAAGAGTGTCTGCAGAAGCGATTGCTGCCCTTCATCAAAAGTCACAAAAAAAACCTTTGTTCTGGCCCGCTTTGGCATCATGCCACTATGCTAAAACTGTGATGGAGTGGTACCTAGCAAATCAAGTGAACATTATACCAAAAACCTCAAACCCTCCAAATTGCCCAGAGCTACGACCAATCGAGAGATATTGGGCTCTGATGAAGCGGAAGCTTTCTGGAAAGAAGCAAAGTATCAAAGACATCAAACACTTCCAGCAAATTTGGACAAAGACGGTTTCTACGATTTCTGAATCTGAAATAAACAACTACGACGGAAATATAATGCGAAATTCATGTTTTATTCATGTTTTGAGGTGTCCGGATTATTGCGGATACAGACCTTAGGCAACAGTTTAACAAGCAGAGAAGATGAGACCGAGGTAGTCGGTTAATTTGTCTATCTCGGCTAACTTGTTACTGTGGACAATTATAACAATCGTGAGATCCGGAGACGTATTCTCAGTTGAATTCCTGCCTACTAAGGGCTGCACAAGCAACAGTGGTCAAACAGACTTAGCTCCCGTACGAAGTGTAACCTGTACAAAACGCTAATGGAGCTAGAGCTGATGAGGAGGACTTGCGAGCACTCGGGGTTTTTGAGTGAAGGGTATTAACGTTTGCATTAAAAAATATGGACTTTTTTGGATGGTGATCAAAAAATCTAAAACAGATAATTGCACAAATTTCCCAGGGAAGGTAATTATTTAAGCCAACTAGCGAAAAAATTCTATGCCCTTGCGAGCGGCCTTCCGGCAGTTAACCGGAACATTCGCCATGGCGGACGAAAACATGCGTGTAGGCGTGTTTCTGAGTTCTTTCTCCGTTTTATTTATCAATTCCTCCTCAGTTTCCACGACAAAATTGTTGGAGTAGATCATACGCTTCAGGTTGGCCCAGAAATTCTCGATGGGACGCAGCTGGAGGACGTTGGGCGGGTTCGCCGACTTGGGTACCACATCGATATTCAGCCGCTCCATCTCCTCCAACGATTGCTTCGAGTGGTGAGCCGACGCCAGATCCAGCCAGAACACCGCGTCTTCGCCCTTACGGTATTTTTTGATGAACGAAGCAACTTCCGGCAGGCATTTCGTACTATAAATTTACTATAAAGAGCGGCTTTGACATCCCCTTCTCGCTGATTGTCAGCCACAGCAGCACCTTCTTGAGGAACTTGGTGTCTGAAATGAACTTCACCTTGGAGGTCACTTCCTTCGTGGGGGAAGTAAAATACGAAGTGCCCTGCTAGTCGTTGCCATCCAGGGTCAGATAGGTCTCGTCGTCCATCACCACCGCCACGTCGCGATTCGCCGGGAAAATCGAGTAGACCATCTTATTCAGCCGCTGCTGCTGCGTAATTGCCTGCAGCTCCGAAACCAATGGACGCGACTTCCGCTTCCTGACATGTATGTTCATGTTCACCAGGTACTTTTTCACTGTTTGGCCGGTTGAACCGACCTTTTCCCTCGGTCTTCCTCTTCAGCATCCTTTGAAGCTTCTTGTCGCTCAGGGTCGTCGGCCGTCCGGAACCGGGCTTTCTTTCGATGCTCTGATTGTTGTCTAATAATGTCAAGATGTTTTAGATGCCGGAACGGGCGTATCCGGCGTCCACAAAGTGCCGCACGGTGTCCGTTTTCGACGCGGTGGGGTGCCGTTCTTTGAACGCGCACACTTCTGAACGGAGTTGCTTCACTGTTTTTGCCATCACGGTTAGAGTTCGACTATGATTGATGCTGTATGGGTAGTTTCGTCAGTGCGGGTGAAACCCATGAAAAATCGGCAATTTTTTGTCCATTTTTTGTAAGCAAACGTTATTAGTATATCGCGTACCTGCAGGTATAAAATAGATCCTACTGTGGTTCCTAGCCTCTTGTCTAGTAACTTCTATCCCAACCTCTCCGTGGTTCCGACTGGGATATGAGTAACCATAGGAAAGATTGCGTAACCAACCCCGGTGGGACCTCGATGATATGCTGACAGGTAAGGGAGGGAAGGGGACCAGCCCTCTTCATAGGGTGTAGTCTATCTGAGCGTCTGTTCTCCATGTCAAGTTCGGCTCAAACAGCGTCTGCTCTCCATGTAAGGAGCGGCTGATCATCGTTCTCGTTCCAGCGTGGGATTCTAAACAGTGCTGTGCACGATGAGCCTCCGACGAAACCGGAGGTTGGGAAGGGCCAACAAGCCGCCCTTAAAAATCAAAAGTTACAAATAATACAGAAGTTAATACGGACCGGAAAAATCGATAAAGACCTAGGCGACGATAAAATACTCGGAACATGGAACTTCAAATCGCTCTGCTTCTTAGGCTGCGCTAGGATAATCTACGGCGAGCTTCAATACGCAACTTCGAAGTCGTAGCACTGCAGGAACTTTGCTGGACAGCACAAAGGTGTAGAAAAGCGGGCATAGAGTGGCTACTTTTTACCAGAGCTGTGGCACCACAAACGAGCTGGGCACCGGATTTGTAGTTTTGGTCAAAAGTCGGTTTCCGACCAACACGAAGGGAGACCCGATGACGAAAAAGATGCGTTCTACGTGCATCTAAAGCAAGTGTATCATGGCTGCTCACAGCGGGAAGTGAAAGTCCGTCATTGGCGACGTAAACGCTCAGGTAGGACGGGAGGCAATATACAGACCGGTAATTGGGCCGAACAGCCTGCATACCACATCGCACGATAACGGTCAACGATGCGTGAACTTTCCAGTCTCCCGTGGTTTAGTAGTCCGATGTACCTTCATTCCCCGTCAATTTATCCACAAAACCATTTGGAGACCTGACCAACGAACAGTGTAGCAAATCTACCATGTCGGCGAATGCTGTAGAAATGGCGCGAATACAACGTGCCCACATATCATTTTTTCATCAATTTCAAATCAGCTAACGACACAACCGATCGAGACCAGCTATGCCAGATTATACAGTGGTTGAGTGATGAGTGATGTGTGTCGTCAGGGACACTCTCGAGCCCCTTCGAATTGTCGTGTTTGCTATTTAACATTGCATTGGGGGTGTGATTCAAAGAGTGGGGATAGACACAAGTGGCACGATCTTCAGGAAGTCTGTCCAACTTTTTGGCTTTGCCGACGACGTTGATATACGTACCTTGAGACGATGGCGGAAACGTACATCAGGCTTAAGGCTGAAGATAGTAGGATTGAACTTGTGATAATTGCGTTGAAAACTAAATACATGAAGGGAAGAGGCTTACGAGAAGACAATGTTAGCCTCCCACCACAAGTTCTGATCGACGGTGATGAAATCGAGGCGATAGACGAATTCATGTATCGGAGCTCATTGGGAACCGTCGATAACGACACCAGTAGAGAAGTACAAAGGCGCATTATGGATGGCAATCGTACCTACTTTGGATTCCGAAGGACGCTAAGATTGAACAAAGTTGGTCGAACTATAAAGTTGACTATCTACAAGACATTAATTAGACCGGTAATCCTCTACGGCAACAAAATATGGACGTTGCTTGAGGAGGACCAACGCGTCATTAGTGTCTTTGGACGGATGATGTTTCGTACGATCTACGGTGGAGTGCAGATGGAAGACGGGAAATAGAGGAGGCAAGTGAACCACGAATTGCATCAGTTGCTAGGAGAACATCCGATGATAAACACCGCTAAATTCGGTCGACTACGGTGGGCTGGGCATGTCGTAAGAATGTCGAACGATATCCCAGTTAAAATGATTCTCAAAAACGAACCGACGGGCACATGAAAAAGAGGCGCGCAACGAGCAAGGTGGATCGATTTAGTAAAAGGCGACCTGTGGACTCTTCCCAGACTGCGAGGTTGCCGAGGTGCAGCCATGGACCAAATAGAATAGAGACAACTTTTGTATACAGCAGAGGCCACCCCGGTCTTGGTCTGATTGGTAAGGTAAGTTAAAAAAAACTAGATAGAGGAGGGAAATGAGAAACAGTTCAAAGCAAATCAGCATCAAGTAATGTGAATATAACACCGGTAGAAAATTAGATCAAAGGTGTGATATGTGAAGCCGCATTTTGTAGTCATTGAACTTCGAAGAAAAGTATACCGATATTTTTATTTGTCTACTTAATGATGTTAACTGTTTTTTATTGTTCCACTCTTTATAACAAAGGACACCTATGACATGCAACCTGTTCCAGTAACAATCGAATTTCAGAAATGTACTGTAATAAAGTTTGCGGTACCTTAGCTTTATTGATTTTTTTCTAAGAAGGTTAATGAACAGTTCAAACGTATTGCTTGTATGATGTTCCCAATACACCTCAATTCTCTGTTTATAAATGATTCTGAGGAAGAAAGAACCTTTCGGGCTGGCCTTGCAACACTCAACAACCGAGCAACGAATTTGGAGTAGAACAACACATCAATCAAGAAAATAACAATAATCAATCGATTTCTGCACCAACCAAATAAGCTATACATAGTTTAACAAGCCAATAGTGAACTAACCAGACATAGCTACGGTCGGGGAAAGAACGTCTTCTATTGACTTCCAATTTTTTTAACTTCCAAACAAGAAACAACAAACTGAAACGACCTTACGAATCAAGACAGACAGTGAGACGAACGTCGAAACAATTTGAAAGGAAGTCGGTGTCTTACCTTTTGTGCCGACCATCATACATTTTGGTGAAATGGTCTTGATCGAAGGAAATCCAATTCAGAAAAATGGGCATAATTTGTCTATAATTGGCACGGGGAGGAAGTGTAAAAATATAGAGAGTTACCTCCTCTGGTCAGAGATAACATTGTTTCCTCGGCAAAAGAAACACAAGTAACTTAGTCGTGCCTTTTTAAAACGTCCATTGATCTATTGGTGCTGGCTTGTTCAGCAGCAGTAGAAGAAAGGAAGAAAGAAACTTTCCACCGTGCATCTTTCTCGGCGCAGTACAACTATTAATGATCCCCGTCTGTCTGTGAGCATTTCCACCTTTCGTTTTCGTTTATTTAGATTTGGGATATTGGGTTAATAGAGTTTTATTTTTCACTGCACCGAGGTGAGTCGGTGTGCATGGCCAGATTTCATGTGGCAGAAGAAGTCAAAATATAAATTTTGCGACGAGCCATCGTCATGAGGAAATCCAACCGGTGTTTTCGAGAGCATCCGTTGGAAAGCACCCACTCTAGAGAGTGAAGAATGCGTGATGATGAATGATCCAACGCAGACTGAATTATGCTGTATGTTTGGGAACAGCAAACGTGTACGATGTCCAACGGTATGGGCCTACATTTGGAAAGTGTTCAAATTAGTAGCTCCGGCAGCTTAGGCTGCTAAATGTCACGATGAATTACAAGCAGGTTAGTGTCATGCAATACTTTTTCGAAACGTGACTTTGTGACATTATGAATCAGCGTGTAGCAGTTATTATGATGGGTATACTAATGATGATGAAAAATATGCTTGTTGTGATGTAACCTCTACCTACGGAACAGTAAATAAATTGGAATTTACAACTGATTAATGTTCACACACATTCTTAACAAACCATATTTACTCCCTAATCACTTATAATTACTAACCATATACAAAACTAGCTTGGTAGGAGAACAGATGAGTAGGACTGCGCGTTCGAGGGCGTTTCACATCCTTTGTTGCACACCTGTTTGTGCCTGCAACTCCAAGAAGCGATCAAATTCAGTCGAATCCAACCCAAGCTAGAAGCGTAACAACGCTCCGTTTCATGAATAGGTAAGGGGTAACAAATTCTCACAATTCTCACCTTCCCGAGGAGGACGCATTCGTTACGGTTCGTCAATACTAGAAACAAAACACCTGAAAATCAAGCTGCATTCGATGGTTATTCGTTCCCTGTAATGGCGAGGGGTGTTCATTTTCTTACCCTCACTTCATAACAAGTGAGCAACAAATTACCTCATCTGAGCACAGGGATCATTATACGGTGATTCGGTTTCTATATTCTGGATAGAATAGTGTCATGATCGTGTTGAATTCAAATAAAATGAAATGAAATGTTTGAACATATATAGTACAGAAGGCATCTTTTGGTTGACATTGTTGTTTCGTATTTACGTGACTTTCAGCCTGAGGCTGGTTCGTTACGCCAGGGACACGACCTAGACCCAACACATCGAACCCATCAACACATGGGCTTTACTTCCCTTCCGAGGGTTGATATTGAAGTAAAGGGAGAGGTTCAGATTTTACATTATCAATCGATCATAAAGCCATTTAAAATGATAAGTGTCTGTGAACCTAAAATTACCTTTTATTGCAATTTTCATCAACTATGCACTTATTTGCCAAATTACTTCTACTAGATAAATCCTATCGAACACAAACATCGGAAAGAACAGAAAATTACTTCACGCTTTCAGATTGAAAATATCCAAGGCCATACATTTAAAAGTAATTCACCGCTGCTTCTGAGTGCTGGCAGCAGCGGTTTTCATCCATTAATTGTCGATAGTTCAAATCTGGAAGAGCTTTAACACGGATCTCACCCACGGTATTTTCTGATCTTTGATTGTCATGTTTGTTCCGACTTGTAAGTTTTCCACATGGTTGAGCCAAGATTCAAACACACCTCGTTGCGATTTTAATCCGTCATCTTCATAACTGAACTCATAAGATTTGCCTTTTGAGTTTTTCACATCAATACTAGTGATGAAAAACATAAGGCATATCCTATGAAAATTGCTCACACGTAACTCCTATGAAATTTATAAGGTCTGTGAAAAAAAATTGATCTTTTTGCTATGTTTTATGTGGTTTAATTAATGTTTATGCTAAGGTAGTTTGGTTGAGAGTATGGCTCTGTCGTACGTGTTGGGAAAAAATCGTTCAGATGCACATGATTGGTTGGTTCTTTTTTTGACGGCGCTTCGCATTTATTGTTTTTTTATGAGTAAAATCAATAGTTTTCAATATTGGAATTGACGCGTAGAAAACGTCTTAATCGATTGGTTTAATCGGTTAATAATGGTTTTGTAGATCGATCGTAAAATGAATGATTTATTAATGTTCAAAATCTTAACATATTTCGTGACACTCCAACTTTTTTTTAATTCAGTTTCCCAAGCAACTACAGAACCGATTTGAATGTAACAACGCCTAAAGAAAGATACGGTGGTCCCATATGTTGCTTTTGAATTATATTGGAATCGGTGATCTGGTTCCGGCGATACCGCCGGAGAATTGGCCAATTTCTGGCATTGATTAAAACCCATCATGCGACACCTTAAATTACATGAGAACTCAAAAATAATTCCAATGGTGATGATATGAAAAGTCCAGAGCAACATTGGCCACATCCGGACCTCGGGTTAAAACTCGATTTTCCAAGCGATCTGTACCTATACCCTAGTTTTGAAGATAGGGTGAACAGGATGAATACACTAATTGATATAAATCATTCCAATCATTATAATGACTTAACGTAAGATCGTCCGAATTTTCTAAATTGAAATTTACATGAAAATTGTAGTCGCCACCAAAATAAAATAAAAAAAAAGTGGACATTTCTACAATTGATTAAAATAATAAGATTTTTTATATTCATACTTTTTTTAAAAACTAGGGTAGGTGTCCCTTGACTCAGCCTAATATGCAACGATCGATTACATTTGTTATAATAACTCAGGAAGTATTTGAGCTGGAAGCGATATTTAAGTAGTTGAACACTTGCTTAGAGAAGTGTAATAAGCCATTTGGTAGTATGTTTCAAGAAAAGTTACAAAACTTATTTAATAAAGTCACAAACTTTCGAGGGATATGAATGTAATGTCGGTCTACGAGCACCAAATTGGGTCTATTCATGGATGCAACTTCGTCCCATTCGATAGAATTGTTATTAAATGTTGACCACGTACGGTTTTTTTTCTGATTTTCTGATTTAAGGCGTTGCCAGCTGTATTCGCTCTAACCTAACACAAAATTTCACAAAACAAACTATAATAAAACTGCTTAGAAACACTTAAGTGATTCCCACATATGGTTTATCGGTCATTCGATAGTCAAAACTTTATAAATTACTCTACACTGATTTTGTTCCTTTGTTTTGTGTTAAGATTTGAAATACATACAACCGAAACTCAGAAATTTTTATTGTAAATTTTACTAAAAACAACATTTTTAATACACTTTTCATGCAACAGGCCACGGTTGGGAACATAGAAAAAAATATGTTTCTAACATTGGGTCTATGGTTTTCTTGTTAAATCATTGTTATTTTACCTATGTGAAAAGTTAGTTTATGACGAGTGACTATTTTCTGTACATTTTTACTGCATTACTCGGTTTATAGGTTCAATTTAGCTAAATTTAGATCATTCGAAGATCGTGTAGATATTCTGCACAGCTTATCTAGCGAAGTCATGATGTCTAAAAAGTTAAGTTAATCGATAGTTACGCGGAAGTGAACAACTATAAATTTATTAATAATGTCTCAATTGCTTCGGGTACAATCGGTCAGCCTGATAGCAACATGATTTTGTTGATTATCGCTGAAATAATGACATATTTGGTACATAGTCCGAATGAAGGAGCTAGGCTAACATTACATCCCGTTACCCTATAACTCATTATTTTTCATTTTCTTTCATCATATAAAATTTGAAATCGGTCCAGTGGTTCAAAAGTTAAAACTCTTTGAAAAATACATATTTTCAAAAAAAACCCTATCTAAAAATGGGTCATCCTTAAACAAAATTGATAAATTTGAGTCATTTATTTTCCGAAAAGGAACACATCTTCGAAAATATCCACTTCCTCTTTTTGGTATGGAATTGCAGAATTTTCAAATTTTACGGATGTTCCGGAACTTCTGGAAGACCATGCAATGACCACTCAGAGCCATAAATTGTTCTCCATATCGCTTTACTTATTATATTTTATGTACAAAGGGTTTTGAAAAAAAAAATCGTATTGCTTTAGGACGAGACAAATGAATTTGTAATTTTATCGGATGTTCCGGATATTACAGGGGACCATGATGTGTCCATGTCTCGATAGTGAGGCCTAATACCACAATTTCGATAGCACATTTGAAATTAACGGCCCAAAATTACTTGGAAACACATAACATTGCTATGTGCAATCAATTTTTTGACTTTTTTCCGCCTTTTGAATGGAGTGAAACCATTTTGCGGTGCAGCCAAAGAAGAAGAAGGTGGATAAATTCGCCAAAAAGTTCTTGGTTTGTGGAGTGTGGAGAGATGAGCCATACGGGTATATGAATGGGAAAATCTACCGAGACGAGTGCCTCAGAACCACCTGCTGCCTTTCCTGCGGTCTCCCGGAGGCGCAAAGCTATTTTGGCCGCATTAGGCATCCTGCCACTACGCGCGCATGGTGTTAGACTGGAACAGGGAAAATTATGTTGTTTTTGTACCAAAAGACTTCTACCCACGGAACTCGCCGGAACCTCGCCCGATTGAGTAGTTTTGGGCCATCATAGAAACCAAACACCTAAATTAATCGAGAACGAACTGGCATTGAAAGAAAAGTGGATAAACGTATCAAAAGAAGTCGGCCTCACTATTGCCCAAAATCTTATGCATGGTGTCAAGGGGAAAATGAGGGCATTCGGGCATGAAGAGGAGATCCAATAAACCAATAAACCAATAAACCAAGTAGAAACCTATAATGTAGTAGTTCATTCCCTTGAAGCTTGAAGAAAATCCGACTGAAAATGATTTTTGGCGATTATTTTTGTGTGTTTTATTTTTTCGAATACAGTCTTTACCAATTGAAGACAATTAAGGTGCTAGTGAAAAAAATCCACAAATTGCCGTCATCGTCTGATTCGCATCACCACTTCAAATTTTGAAGATTTCTTCTTTTTCTTTTGCATTTCAAGCTTATTGCTTTCACAATTCGCTTATTGCTTGCTCTCAACTTATCCACAGTTATCAATTGAGAGATTTCGATGCCAGGTACCATTTTTGCATTAGTATGATTGTGTAGCAAGTACTATGTAATCATACCCTATGTCCAGGAAGTCGAGAAATTTTATTTGACGAAAAATTCCTAGACCAGACCGGGAACCGAACCCAGCCACCTCCAGCATGGTGTTGCATTGTAGCTGCCTCTTTACCGATTGAGCTAAGGGAGGACCCATGAACCCTGTTTTTAAAGACACTAATCATAAAAACTACAGATTTCGCATGCAAAAAAACTATTGTTGCTGCATACACGTGGTTCAAATGTTTGCCACGAAATGTATTTATATGGTGTCTTAGATTTTTGCCATCAAGAATTGCAACGATGGTTCGAGTGATGTGTGTCGTTGGAGTCTCAGGGTAACTGTCGAGTCTCTTCGAATCTCAGAGAGGGTTACGGCAAGGTGATGGATTGTCATGTTTGCTATGATGCATTGCATTGGAAGATGTGAATCGAAAAGCGGGGATAGACATGAGTGTACCACGAAGTCTTTCTAACAGTTTCACAAGAACTGTTCCGGCACGTCAGGCTTCGCCGACGACGATGATATCGTAGCAACCAACTTTGAGACGATGGCGGAAGCGTACATCAGACTTAAGGCTGGAGCTAGTAGAAGGGTGCTTGTCATCAATGCGTTAAAAACAAAATACCTGAAGGCAAGATGCTCACGAGAAGACAATGTTAGCTTCCCACCACGAGTTCAGATCGACGGTGATGTAATCGAGGCAGTAGACGAATTCGTGTATCTGAGATTATTGGTGAGCGCCGATAACTACACCAGCAGAAAGTTATAAAGGCGCATTATGGCTGCCAATCAGGCCTACTTTGAACTCCGAAAGACGCTAAGATCAAACAAAGTTCGCCGAACTACAAAGTTGACCATCTACAAGATTAATTAGACCGATAGTGCTTTACGGCCAGGAAACATGGACATTGCTCGTGGAGGACGAACCCGTCCTTGGTTTGGTGTCTTTGAACGTAAGGTGCTGCGTACGACCTACGGTGGGATGCAGAGGGGACGTAGAGGAGACGAATGAACTACGGTAGGCCGTAAAAATATCGGACAACAGTTCAGTTAAAATGATTTTTGATAACGGGCACGAGTTTTGTAAAAAGTGGAGTCACTCATCGGTTGAGAAACTCCAATTTTTGCATAACTAAGTCGTAACTTGGAACTGAGTAAAATGGACTCTCACACTTAGTTAAATTTGTAGTCGTGTATGATGAAGAGATCGGAGGATGAGAACAAGAAGTAAGCCTTTCCATGGTTAAATAACAAACTTCAAAGGACCTATGTAATACGAGCCAAATGATTTGAAATAAATTGAGTAAGGTGGAGTCAACCATATGCATATGGTTTCCACTTTGGTACGCATATAGTAGAATTATGGATCTTATTTGATCCGCATACTACTTGGGTTTTTCTTAAGCTGGGGGTAATTGGGTTCGATTCCCAGTGTGTTCTAGGAATTTTTCGTAACAGAAATATCATTGCTGCCTAGTCATAATGTATGCTTTAGGCATCGAAAGCGCTCAATAAGCTTGAAAGAAAGAAGAATTAATGGTTGTGTATATCTCAATTATACAAGCCAGGATTAGGACGAACCCGATTAAGAAGGTTAGAGGTTAAAACAATTAATGTGATTTGCTATCGTTGAAGTGAAATTTCACAGTTAATCTGGTTTGATCATATTGATCTGTAAGTGTTGGATCAGTTTATGGAGTTTATGACTCAAAAACCGTTAACAAAATCATTGGTAAAATAGTTTTCCTTCCCAAAATATAATTGGAATGCTTTTAGCCTAAAGCATGTTTGAACAAAATATTATCTTCAAACCCCTTGTTATTAACGGTATCCTTACCAATCTAATCTCACCTGACAACAACAACGGCCATGCGTTGCTTTCACTACCTTCTCCGAAATATTACTTTTGTTGTTTAAATCAAACCTTAGAAACGTAACAAGACTAAAAAAATATTCGGATAGAAAATCCCTACAATGCGTGAGATCCAGCACCCAAGAACCCAAATAGGCAGTGTTGTTTTCCATCCGCTTTTAGCAGCCTTTCGAAAAACACACCCCAACGATCCGGGACCCAGCGGGCGGGAGTGGAATGCTTCAAAACACCACCGCTACCGCGAGGCGGTCAAAGCCGAAACGGAAAAGAAAAGCATAACAGGTTCTCATCGTATTTATTTCAACATCCTTGCGTTTTACTGTCCTGTGTTTGCTGTTAAAACACCTGAACCCATATCAAGGCTCAAACCCCCACCAAAAAGAACCAAGCAGAAAAAGGAAGGAATTAAGATCATCAAAAACAACGAAAGCCGACCGGTCCGGAGCTACTATTCAACGAAAAAAGGCAGAACGAACACGACAGGTGATGCAGTTTTCGAAGTTGTTTGTTTCTTGTTTCCACCCCTGACAGGGTTGCCTAAAAATGAACAAGGTTGTAGTAGGTATAACGTTTTGGTTTGACTGGCCCTTTTTCACTGACGCAATTGCTTCGCGAGCGAAAGTAAGACTTGTTTGTTTTTTTTTTTATTTTTTTTTTTATAATGCAAAGCTTTGTTAAACCAAACACAAGTTCAGGATTCAACACACTCGAACCAAGTTGATGACCTTTAGCGTGCCAGATTTAGGCATAATTATTTCGGGATCAGCTGCACACCGGAGCGAGGGATACTAATTTTTCACCTAAGGCACATTAAAAAACAACAGCACGGGGTTTATTTGAAACATTTGCGCCAAAGAATTCCCTACCTGCCTGCGTTCAGAAAATTTTCGGCATAATTTTAATGTTTTTCTTTGCAACCACACTTTGCCATCTTCACGTTCTACACGAGCGAATAAATTGAAACAAATGCTAGATGTACTGAAGTTCAAAGGTGCGGGCGTGCGTTCGACTTACCTGAAAAAGAAGAAAAAATAATTTTCGTTAGAAATGGTATCCAAGACGGTAATTTGATAAGTTAAGATTGAATTATAAAACTTTGATGCCAAGTACTTTGGCTTTATGAAGCGCAGAGGATGAATAATTACCATGCTCTGATTGTTGAATTATTTAGAAAACTGAACCGAATAAACCTGGTGTCTTATTATCATGGATATGATTTTTATGATGGGTATGTGAATATATTAAGTACACTGTCTAACTAACTACCTTTGCTGTCATTTAATTATTTCTAAAAAGCAGAATGTGAGGAAACTCTTCTAATCAAAACATTAATGTTTACAGGAATTTTGGTATTTTTCCAATTGATCTTTGAATATTTTTGAAAAGAAATTCCAACTCTTTAGATAATACATAGATGACTTTTCGTTGATTATACTCGTCACTTATAACAATAATTCCCCTCAAGCATCGTTTCAAACGGAATCGACAAATAAAAAGACCTGTGTATGACACATTCGATCATCCTTCTCTGGACGAGTGCATACTTTCATCACTATTTGTTTGTCTTCTGGTTGTGTATCTTCCAACGATGTGTGCGGTATTCCAAGGCGAGAAATACCAAACTTATGAGCAATTGTGAAGCTGTTGAAAGCCGCCGCACTGCTAGAGGCAGCACAGACGACCAATTTAAACCATCCAGTTGAGCGATTCCGAAGTGTTTTCCGTTCTCACTGATTAACGGTATTGCGTTTGCTTATGTACATATGTGAGTACCCTTTTTTATTTAATACAATTGTGCATACATGCATCGAATAGCGGAAAGCCGTTTAAGATCTTAATTGACATGCCATGTCAAGCAATGTTTACTGCTGGTTTGGGAAACACCATGGCATTTATATAACACATGAGTCAAGTAATTGCTTACTGACCAAAATACATTTTGTTTTAATATTGAAAAAGATGTTCAAAATCCAAGTAAATTTGAAAGGTGTTTATCATAGATTCATGAGAAATTAGTTTTCTATCAAACTAAAAGGTTAGTCTGGCGTGTGTATGGATCCAACTTTTATCCCATTCTAACCCATTATCGATTCTTTGAAACGTGGGTGTCGAATGAATATTTTTTTTACTAAAATTACTTCAGTGCGAATGCATTTGGTTACGTCTAAACAAGATCCCATGCATCACTTCATCCAACACTCACCTTCCTTGCGTTCTCGGGGTCGTTTGTCTTCGCTTCTCTCCCACTGACAGCTCGCCGCTGTGTCGTCTGGGTCTCCTAGAACGATTTGACCTCACGGGACACGGTCGAATCGTCGTTTCCCTCCTGTTTCGCGATCCAGCTGTGGGACAGGCCTGGATTTTCCACGAACGCGCCCATAATTTTTTGTCGAAGCACTACCTGCTTGGAAGCCATCTAAGTAACCACTTGATAGATGGTGACGCTCTAAACTAGTTTTATCCAAAATTTCATCAATTTTTACCCATGCAATAAAAAGTTATACACTAAAGAAAGTGTTGCATTTTTTTCGAGTACAATCTTTATTTAACAGTTCTGCTTTATCGACTCGAAATGAATCTAAAAAAACGCAACCGTAGAGAGAAAAAGGTATCATCATGCTTTTTTTAATGTTTCTGATTTTGAAAATGATCCTGTCAAATTAGGAAGAGCCGCTTCTGGATCCGTGGCTCATTTAGCTAGGTTGTGTGATTCGTGAGAAGTGAATGAAGATGAAATAAAAATATTCGACTCGAAGCGTGTGACCACTATGTATCGGTACGATATAACGATTGTTTCAGAAAGTATAAGCACACCTTATTTTAACGGTCACTTTGAATATAATGAAATATTTCAACATGTTTTGGCTGCGTCCTTTTGTTTGCACATTTCTGAATGACATAGCATCAAAAAAGTGCTCAGTTTTGTGTTACCTATCAAAATGCGCGGTCTTACTCCGGAACAACGAAAAAGTATCGTGTACAAATGGTGCACTGTGAGCGGACCCTTCTTGAGAAAATTGGCCAAGGAAGAGGGTGTAAGCGTCGGAGTGGTACGATCTGCGATTCGAAAATATAGAGAACAGTGTACGTTTGAAGATGCGCCGAAGAGTGGTCGGAAATCCGGTCCTGTTACTCCGGATATCGATAAAAAGATCAGGGATGCCTACAAGCGAAAACCAGCGACTTCCGTTCGGGATGTTGCGAAAAAACTAGGGACCTCGTCGAGTAACGTCATGCGTGTCAAAGAAAGACTTGGGATAAAAACATACCGGAAGCAGAAAAAACCCAAAAGGAACCCAAAACAGGCCGCATCCGTGAAACCACGGGCCCGCAAACTCTACGATTCGTCATTGTGTAGAAATTCTGGGTGTATTACAATGGACGATGAAACGTATGTGAAACTAGATTACAAAACGCTTCCCGGACCACAATTCTATACTGTAAGCGAAGACAAAGACATTCCCGAAACGGAGAAGGCAATTTTTACCGAAAAAGGTTATGGTTTGGCAGGCAATATGCGAGTGTGGTTAAACATCCAGTCCGTACATCACAACGGAGACGATGAACACTCAGAAATACGTTAAGCAATGTCTCCAGAAGCGATTATTGCCGATGATCAGGCAGCACGAAGGTCAAGTAGTGTTTTGGCCTGATTTGGCGTCATGTCATTACGCAAAGGACACTTTAGAATGGTACAAAAGTCAAAATGTATGTTTCGTGCCGAAAGACATGAATCCGCCGAACTGCCCGGAGGCACGGCCAACGAGACTTTTTGGGCTTTAACCAAAGCTTCTAAAATTCATAAAACCAGCGGACGACATCCAAAAATTTAAAAAAGATTGGCCAAAAGTGGTCAAAATGGTGGGAAGTACCACTGTGCAGAAGCTAATGGGTCATGTTCGAGGAAAAGTTAGGAGTCTTGGCTATGATTAAATATTTTGATTAAACGAGAGTAAAATATCATATAAAACACAAATACAAATATGATTTGCCAAATAAAAATATTAACACTAAAAAAAATATGACTGCTATTTTGAAAGTGTGCTTATACTTTCTGGAACAGTCTATAGGTGAAGTAGTATTTTTTTATTCGATTCTAAGATGATGTTGCCAGATTCATATACGAGTTGGCGCCAAAAGCGTTAGATTTGAATTTATTACACATGTCCATTCAAAATATTTTTAGGCTAGTGTCAAAACTTCATTTTTTTTAGAATTGAAACTCAAGTTCACATAACTCGTAACGATAATCGGCAGTTGAAGAGGTTTCAATCGGTAGTAAATTTGGGTTGACGGTATGATTGAAGAAATTACCGGCTGTTGTTGATATAGCCCAAAGCCACGAACCGCGAAAGTAATTCCGTGTCACACTTCAATCACAACTCACTACGATAGATTCCATAAGCATTGATTTGAAGAACAAACACCCTCATTAGGAACCTTTTTTTTCGAAAGGTTAAAGTAAATAGAAACACCATAAATATAAATTAAACTACCTACCACCAAGTCACGCGAATCGACTTGCCTTTGACTCGTGCGTGCAATTCGGCTGTAATTGGGTATGAAAATTCATTCATAACGCTGAATGCTGCAGGCTGATGACGGAGGCCACGACAGCCCGGTAGAAACGTGAAAGCACTGTCAAGGTAACACTAATACGTGCGATATAAGTGCAAATTGAGCTGCTTTTTTAATACATGGTCGCAAAATGCCTAGTATTTGCAGTAAACATAACTTTCCGCTCACGTGGGCGATATAGCTTCTTCGGGCGAGTGTTTGCTATAGCCTCATGCAGTTATAAACATAGCTGGGTGGTGATACATAGTAGTATGGGAGTCAAATGTTAGCTTTGGGATCTATTGGCGGTGGAGGCCTACGTTGTGACTACATTACAGAGCTGCGTCTAGCTATGGGAATATATGAATGATATAATCGTTAGCCACGCCGTCGTCACAGCAGTAGCAGTCATCGTTGCTGTCGCCGGCGGCGTTCTATTATGGAACACAACGCTCAAATTCTGTATAACAGAGAAGCTTTTATGAATGTGCCGCCGACTAAGAACGGTTGAATCGTGTGACAACGTGCAGCACGTACGTATACAATAAACATATTCCTGCTTCGATGCGGAAAATGGAATTGCATTCTGAACGTATCTTGCGATTAACATTACTTAGTACCACACTGAAAGGATACAGCTTTTCACCAGGGTTATTTAAGCGCAAAATAATAGGCAAGTCATTTGAGAGAATTTAGGTCCCTGTATATGTAAGTCGTACAATGTACGGTCTGAAAGCCTTAAAATGTCGGCTGAAAAGCCCATTATGTACGATGGGGTGGAATCGTGGTTTTTGTATAGGATCTTATATAAAAGCACATGATTTTCCCGGTATAACAACTGATAGAGTGGAGCACTACTGCGGTAGTGGATCTATTTCCGTCGATCATTGCTATAACTCAGCTGTAATAAAATCAAAATATTAGATTTTTTATACATGATTAGTGTATGTGTGGCACAACACATGTTCAAAAAATCAAGTCGTTTGATTTTATTACAGCTGAGTAATAGCAATGAATAACGGAAATGCTCCACCCTATGTTTCCGGTATTCAAGCATACATGTATTAAGCAGTTTGTAGAATAGCTATTGATAAATCTGGAAATTAGCTGTATTAGCGTGTGATTTCTTCAATTACACCTTCTGTATGAAATGCATGCGTAAATATTGAGGAGTGCGACAGATCTACAGGGTCCGGCAATTGAAGTGCTACATTGCAACAAACAGATAAATTTATCAAAACAAAAACATTTTATTTCAAATTCATTCAACTTCACTTGAAAACAAATCACTTTTTGAAAATTTACTGGTCAAGTTCAATTTGTTCGCCCTTGAGTTCAACCACTCGTCGCAGACGATCGAGGAACACATCGAACGAAGCCCGGAAGTGCTCTTGTAGTATTTTATACCAGGTTGCCGCCAGATGTCGCTTCAGGACTTCCACGCCTTCATGTCTTTTAGAGTAGAATTCGGCCTCTAATATACTCCAGACGGCGAAGTCTATAGAGTTCATGTTCGGCGAACTCACCGGCCACTCCGAGCTCGAAATGAACCCTGGAAAATGTTCCGCAATCCAGAGTTGGTTTTTTTTTCGCTTTGTGAGCCGACGTCGAGTCCTGTTGGAAAACCTAAACCCTGGAACCAAAACTACGACGTGCCCACGGTTCGACGACGTTCTGTAGAACTAGTTCTGTTTTTTTTTTTTTTGGTTGATCTTCACTCCTTCGAGGATAAAAACCAGCGGAGTCCGGCCATCACGGGTGATTCCGGCCCAAATCATTACCGATGCTGGTTTTTGTCGCCTGGTGGCTGTCAGCACGTCAGCTTGGGTTCGTGATCTTTCTGGCAACCAAACTCTGTCGCTCTGGTTATTCACGAACTGCTGTACGGTGAAGAGTTTCTCTTCGGTAAACACGATATTTTCGAGCCTTCTTTCCGCGGCCCTCTTCAGCAGCGCCTTCGCTCTTTTTACCCGTTCTTGTTTCTGCCTCACCGTAAGGTGTTGGAGCGATACGTTGAGATTTCCGCCAATTTAGTGGCACAATCTCGAGGATTTCTCTTAAGATGCCTGCCATGGTGAAGATCGTCAACCATGGCAGGTGTCACCACAGTAGCTACCGTTTTTTGGTACTTCCGATCTCCAGGTATCTTTTGACTGTACGGTGTAAGAAAAACTTCTGTACACACGTAAATCGGACATCTCCAGAACTGTGTCCATCTGCCTTTTTCAAGCTCGGAACAAGGCAACCACAGCACTACGTTTCTGTTCGAGATCCATTTTTCCGGATAACACTCGATTACAAAGGTAGAAAAGCAATACAGTTTCGTGTGCAACGTAATAATAACTGTTGAAGTAATGTAGCAGCTCAATGGCCGGACCCTATTAAATGCATCTTTGCTTACGCTTTTTGGGAGAAATGCCTCGCATTTTAGTGACTTTGTTGCAAAAATCCAATTCCGACACACAAACTTGTTTTTCAGAATGTACACTTTCTGGGACAACCTATAGCCACTATGCCGGGGTCGGAAACACTTAAATCCTACATATCAAACACATCAACAGATGGGCCGGTACTAACTACTCTTCCTCCCTTCCGAAGGAAGACTCGATCAGAGATTTCTCGTTCCAGAAAATCAAAATTGCGCAGACTCGACTAGTACGCAAAATGTCTGTATGTGTCTGTATGTATCTGTATGTGTATGCCACATGTATGATGCCACAAACTATGGAATGTTTCTCATAAACCAGGAACCAGTAACATCAAATCATTTGACAATCGAACAGGAAATTAAATTTTCACAGCTTTTTTGAAAGATTTGCCGTACGGTAAAGATCTGGTCCGTTGTCGAGCGGCCGTTGACGAGCTGGCTTGATAGCTTCCTACGAACGCATTCGTCATAGGGGCACTTTGTAGGCGGCATTCAAAATGGTGATCGATCGAAAGTTCTCACACTCCAACTTGTCGCCTTTCTTGTAGATGCGGCATATGACTCCTTCTTTCAACTCCTCCGGTAGCTGTTCTGACTATCAGCCAATGCAGACAAATGGCCAACTTTTCCGGGCCCATCTTGATGAGTTCAGCTCTGATACTATCCCTAACTTCCCTCGGCATGGGAGCGGGTTCATTACCCTCATCTGCCGTACTGGTGAAGTCATTGCTTTCGCTGTCTTGGTCCTTACTCTGTACATTCTGCGCGCTATTCAGGTGCTCGTCGAAGTGCCGCCTCCAACTTTCAATCAGCTCAAGTCCATCCGTCAAGATGCTTCCATCCTTATCTCTGCACATTTCGGGTCGCGGGATGAAGCCTTTGCGGGATGCGCTGAGCTTCTTGTAGGCGACGTTTTTCCCCTGGAAAAGGCGGGTCTGCTGTTTCCGCTTCCGTTTGTAGCGTTCCACGTTCTGCCGGGTTACTGCCCGCGCTGCGTCCTTCTCCACAAAACTCTCTCTGCACTCCTCGTCAAATCAATCATTTCGTCGACTTCGTTCTACGTATCCGAATATATCCTCACCTGCATTGTTTATATTTGCTTTGGCAGCATTCCAGCAGTCCTCAAGAGGGGTTCCATCGAGCACACCCTCATTCGGCAACGCTGCCTCAAGATACTGCGTGTACGCAGTGGCGACAATCGGTTGTTTTAGTCGTTCTAGGTCGTACTGGGGCGACCGTCGGTACCGTACATTTTTGATGACGGAAAGTTTTGGACGCAGTTTAACCATCACTATGGATCAGAGTCGATGTTTGCCACGAGTCTGACGAGGATAATATCGGAGAAGTGCCGTCTATTAATGAGTACGTGATCGATTTGCGGTTCTGTCTGCTGTGGTGATCTCCGTGTATAGCGATAAGGGAGGCTGTACTGGAAGTAGGGACGACGAATGACCATGTTCTTGAAGGCGCCGAAATCAATTAATCGTAGGCCGTTGTCGTTCGTCAACTGGTGAGCGCTGAACTTTCCAATTGTCGGTCTGAACTCCTCCTCCTGGCCAGCCTGAGCATTCAGGTCTTCTATGATAATCTTGACGTCGTGGCTTAGGCAATGGTCGTTCGAGCTGCGCGTAGAATGCGTCCTTGTCATCATCAGTGAGCTGTGTGCACGTTGATTATGCTCAAGTTGAAGAACCCTTGATCCTCATCCTCCGCATTCTTTCGTTGATCGGCCACCAACCGATCACGTGACTCTGCATATCGCCCATTAGATGGTATGATTACCTCTAAACGTTTGCACAATGGATCCCTTCCAACACATCTCCTGCAGCGCTATTTGCGGATCTTCGATGCATCGGATGCTTGTGCTTCCGATAAGATTTAGAGATTTAGAATTCCACATACCGAGTTTCCAATCGCAAGTCCTTTTTCGTCGCTGTGGTCTTCGCCAATTGTTCCAGTCCGTATTCCCTTATTGACTTTCCGTTGCTATATTTTTTACGGTTTGACTCGCAGGGTCTGACACCAACCTCCTATTTTCCGCAAGACCTGAGCTTACCTTCTCGGAAGCTACGGCATTAGCATTTCCTCCAAATACAGTGCTATATAGCTAGGTTCAACCGCCAGTCCTCGCCGGGTGCTGTTTTTTAATAGGCGCCCAGGAGATAACATTTTACCTGAGCTTCCACCACAAATCTTTTGTCCTAGAACCGATAAAATCTTCAGGAGTAAAAGCTTGTGAGCCTCTACTGATACGAAAAAAATTCTGAAGAACAATGGATCGATCTACAGCAGAACAACAATGCATGACCAGCGAGTACGTGCCGCTTTTTGTCATTTAAAGTTTAACATGTGGTAAATAACACTGAGTAAGGTGGTGGTCATTGAAATGGTATGTTTATTCTTGGTTAAATTTGTCATCCAATTGATTTTGTACATATGCGTTTGAAAATCTAAGTGATTGAGGTTAACTTCCACGCTTCGGGAAAAGAACATTCACTAAGTGACCTGTAAAATAATAGTCAACGGCGTCAGCACATTATCTTAAAAGCAACGGCGGAATGTTGTCTGTGCCTTCCGATCCAGTCGACACATCCAACTTTTCCAGGGCTGACAAAACTTCATGTTGGCTCGCAACTAGAGGATCTTAGGCTGAAGAAAAAGTTGGCGATATTTGACTGTGCACATTCTCGAAGAAATTCCATAGCCATGGAATAAAGTTCCCAATTGCAGGGACTTCTTAAGCGCACGTGGATTGCTTTCCGATTAAAAAAATGTTTTCTTCAGCTCCTCAATCTGTACATAAAATAACAATATTGTATAAGTGCGATTCTGTGCATGTGTGCGAAGGCGAAATTAAATAGGCCAGTTCACGATTTACTGCAAACGTCAACTTCCTCAACCCGCTCCTTCGTTTTACCCATCCGCTCTCGAAAACAATCAACCAAAACATGTCGATTGCTACGATCACAAACTCGTCTACTAGCAGGTTTTGAGACAGACGTACACGACCAAACTTTTAGTTTGTCATTGATCTTTAGATTGGCAATGTGTATTTCTTATTTCATTTACTCTCACGCAAATGTTAGCTAAAGCGACTGTGACGACAAACGGGGTGCTTCGTCTTAAAACAAACAAATGTAAGAGACAGCAGGCTTCACGTTACATTACTGGTGCGCTATATCCATGGTTAACAAAGAAGAGAGGAAACATGGGCTCTCCCAAAAGCAACAGTGATGCCATAGCTGCCGCTCAACAGCGAAGCATTATTTATCGTTGGGTACTATTGGACAGCTCCAAAACATATTTTTTATTGCAAATGATAGTGCCAGATGATGGACAATATAATCATAAGCAAAGATCAACTTCCAATGACTGGAAGAAACATGAAATAAATAGCGATTTCAGATTATCTAAATATGTAATAAATTTAACTCAGGGTTCAACGTCACATTCTGGCAACAAGCCTAGTTGTGAGAGAGAGCTGATGAAGACATGCTCTCCGGTACACGCGATTAAATGCAAAATACACAAAGGCAAAATTTGAGCGAACTTCTTCAGCAGGTAAGAAACTGATGGTTTACTAGATGATGTATTTTAAATCTTCAAAATGACAGTAATAAATTGGTAATCAATCATGATTCATACTTCGAATCATTGACCCAATAGATAAAGCTTATGATCGTATCATTAAAAGTGAAATAATTTGGAAAATGTAGGAGTTATAGACCTAGTTCCTAACAACTGATTAAAATAGTGACCCCTGATTAAGCCGTTCCCTACCCTAGCTGTGTGGAAATAGCCCAGGATTTTGAGAAGTTTTCCTTTACAAAAAATTATAAGTCCCGACCGCTAATCGAACCCAGACTCTATAGCATGGTATTTCTTTGTAGCTGTGCCTTTATCGACTGAGCTAAAGGAGGACCCGTATTGGTTAGTCGTTAAAAATATTTAGACTTATGTTAACTAACTGTTTGAATTCATTTACTTTGTGGTTAAATCGGAAAGCAGTATGAAATTAATGTTTTGTTGGCCGAAAGTTATCAATGAGTTTTATTCACCATACCAAGGAACAAGAATAATAATTTTAATTGTGCGAGTATAATACGCAAATTTTAAACACACCAGAATAAATGACACTGCTTAACACAGGGTAACAGTGGCAGCTTTCAACATTATTTTTAATTGTAAGTTTATTATATTTTTCCCTTGCACCTACACCAAAGGTCCTCTTAAGCAGTGATTTAATTTTCTCTGCAGTACTTCAACTTTTAAGAGCCTTCTTTATCGTGCATAACCCTGTCTTTCGAGGGATTTACTCAAAGTGTGCCACTGCTGTGTTTCTTCTTCGCCATTTATCGTAGACAGTACACAAATGAAACTCAGCTTTCGTTTGCAATCTCGCTAAATATATATTTACAACTCGGCCCCACAACCCTTGTCAATATTTTATCTACAACCCTTCATAGTGCAATCCAATCGAACACGGCTCGCTATAAATCATAAATACTTCTTTTTTTCGAATGTTGTGTCCATCTCAAGATATGCCGATCAACGTACTGAGAGATGAATGGACATTGGTTACATTGTTGCACCCGTCGCAACCTGAAACTGTTACAAAAACATGAGACATCTGCCATCGCATATGGAACAATTGTGCTGACCGTCAATATTTCAAATACGGTCGAAGATCGAGTAACGAACACAGAATCCTTTACAACGACCATTTCGAGAGGTGCCATACATTCCCTTATTTTCGCTGCAATAAAATGAATTACATGAAAGGCACATGTGTCATGGGAGCTATTGCTTATTCCATTTTTTTTATATGTTTTGTTTTTAACTGCTTGCCTCTTGTGGACTCGCCTGACAATGAAATATGCAATGATTCCACCAACAACAGCAACAGCCTTAACCCAGCGCGAACCCAGTCTGCTTGGCACGCAAGAAGGAACATAAATTGGTTTCGATTTTCCGTTGTTCAGCATTTTACTGGTGCTGATGGTTGAGCTGCATCCATCGATATGTGCATTGTACATATTTACTGCTTATCGGCAAGCAGATGCAAAAAAATGCTGATTATAAGTAGCAGGACCAGACGTGTGTTTACTTTTTTATATGAATATTATATGCATATTATGCTCGTTTCTTCCTATCGAACATTTTGCAGATAATGTCGTATACTGGTTTATCATTCCTATATTGTATCTTGAGGGTTATTGATCTAGTTTTAAGTACCAAAATTGCACTCAATCAAATGCTCAATGCTCTGAAAACGAAATTCCATTGAACTACCCGATAGTCCAAAATCACGTTCTTTCATATGCGCAAATTATCCAGACACATAATTCACGGCCAAGCCCCTGGCTTGGCACAGAACACAAGTGAACAAACATGTTGTTCTGTTTAGGTAGGTATACTCAGCACGAGTCACATTCCGTAAGGAAAACTACACCGACTAGGAAAGTGTCATACCATAACTGGCTTTTCCCCGAGCCCAATTGGATTATATTGATATACGGAAGTGTGGCATCAAATTCGTCCGGTTGTCGGAGTTGTTGGGAAAGCTCTCTACCAGAGCCACACAATGTCGGCTATCGCTCTTCCGGTTCTCCCTGTCTACCCTGTCGGATTGTGACAATTCACGCTACCGCTTTGTGTGTGGCTGCTATTTGAACGATGTTGAACTTATATTTGCACTAGGTTCTCTTCGTCGCCCATTTAGCCAGTGCAACGACAGATGGCACGGCGGCAAAGGCTAGGTCGCAATTTTGTTGGAGCATTTGTTGGGGCTTACGTTGAAATCGAATCTGGGGTGTTCTTAAAACGACAGCAACAGACCTCAGGTCATTGAAGGGATTGCAGCTACTGAAGTGTAGTAAATTGCTTCCGCTTCCCGTTTATGATTTGTATATGCTTGATTGGAACTACATGTGCTCGGATGGAAAGGCTTGCTCGTGACACCCCTAAACTATCTTTATATATCTCCTGAAATATATTATCAACGAATGTCTCCTTGCTGAAAATACAAATTTTGTATTGACCGTGCGTTTCGTAGTTGCTACTCAATTAGTGAACAGAACTAGTGTAAGTAGTGGGAGTAGCTTTTAGTAGCTGGGATAGGCTTTTGGGGTTTTTTTTAAAGGTTTTAGAGAGTTTCCAGAAAGGGTTTGGAACTCGGATCTAATTTCGACAGATTAATTTCAAAATGTTTGTTCCTCAGGGCAGAGAAGCGTTTTTTTTTTTTGTGAATTCCGTCATATGACTTTCATAGCGGGATCACGTGTTCTTTGATATTGCCGCCTACGTACATTTTTCAGACGAATCAAGAGCTGATGATCGTGGCAGCCCTAAGTTTGCACCTTTAAACTGAAGAAATGATCCATGAAAAATTGAAATTCGTTCCATAAAAAACGTATTTATGACCCACAAGGCTCTGATGAAAATCCATTAAAAGATTAAAATAATCCATAAAATATAGCGATGTGATCCATACTTTATATAAAAATATTAAAACCGTTCCTTAAAAAACGCATTCATGACCCATAAAACTCTGGTGAATATCCATGATAAAATGGATATGATCCATAAAATTTATCATTGTGATCCATAATTTATATAAAATTAAGCAATAAAATGTCAAATAAGTACCCTTAAATATCTAGGGAATGATCGATAAAAGTGTACGGATTATCCATAAACATATTGCAAATGTTCCATAAAAGGTCCAATATCATTCCTTAAGCTTTTAAAATTGATCCTTAGAATCTAACGTTTGTGAACTAAAATATATGCACATGATCAATAAATTGTTAAAAATATTCCATAAATAAATCGCCAATAGGTTTGAAAAATGAACCATAAACTTCTAAATATGGTCCATAGCAAATCAATTTTGTGCACTTAAAATAATATGTATGATCCATAAATTATCCATAAATTTTTTAAATTTTAACTACAGGGAAATCGATCTTTGACTGCGCTACTACTCAGATTTTCTAACATGTTCGTTCCTTTAGCTATCCGGCTTAAATATTGCTGTAAAAGAATGATCACTTTGGAGAAGATTTTCAATTTTCCGGAATCTGATTTACTTTTGCGCTCTAACGTTCTTTTACGACCGCAACTGCGACACATGTTTCCCAATTAACTTGGTAAAGAGCACTCGTGCAGAACTATGACAGCCCTAAATTTGCAATTTTAAAACTGATGAAATAATCCATGAAAAATTGAAAATCTTTCTATAAAAACACATTCTAGACCAATAAGACTCTAATGAAAATCCACGAAAAAAATGACTCTGTTGAAAATCCACAAAAAAAACATAGAAAAGATCCCTAAAATTCATCAATTTGATCCATACTTTTAACAAAATTTAGCAATAAAATGACAAAAATTAACCGTTATATATCAAGGGAATGATTTATATATTATTGTTCGGATTTCCTATTAACATATTGCAAATGACACTCAAAAGGTTCAATAGCTTTCCTTAAACTTGCAAAATTGATCCACAGAATGTAACATTTCTGCACATACATATGTGCATATCATTCATAAATTATTGTAAATGTTTCATAAATAAATTGCCAATGATCTATAATAGTTTGTATAACAAACCATAATCTTAAAAAATGATTCATAACAAACCAACTTTGTGCAGTTAACATTATTTGATCTCCCCGCAGCTGCGTTTGTCAAGAAATTTGGTAAAGAGCTCTCCTGCACCTAAGGAACTACAAATCAAATTTATGACTTGATTAAACTGTTGTTTAAAAAAATTTGATTTAGATTATGCCGGGCAGATGCTTGCTGTCCAACTCGCGATCTCTCGTCGGACCTAACTACAAAAAACATCCTCCGTTTGCCACATACTGGGCAAATGCTTAAATCAGTAGTTTGCCTGGAATCTAATCTACGCTATGTTAACGCTTCGGTTGTCGGAAACATCGACCGCTTTCTGCCGCCTTAGTTCTTCAATCCTCAATACGGCTACGCAAAAACTCCGCTATCCTTCTTTAACAGCAATATTTTATCCGGACACCTGAAAGAACGGACATGTCACTAAATCTAATCTAATCAATAATCTAATCAGTTAGGGATCAATTTTACAATCTTTATGGATCAAAATTAACAAAAATAGTGCCCCAACCTGTAAAAATGCAGGCATAATTTATGGATCATGCCATAAAGTTTAGCAAACAAAGCTGATTTACTATGGATCTTTTTATCAAGCTTATGGGTCATTATTCATCATTTTATGGATCATTGGCAATTTATTTATGCAAAATTTCAAATACTTTATGGAACATGCGAATATATTTAATTGCACAAAGGTTACATTCTATAGATCAACTATACAAGTTTAAGGAAAGCTATTGAACCTTTTATGGATCATTTGCAATATGTTTATGGGTAATCCACACAATTTTATCGATCATTCCCTAGATATTTAAGGGTACTTATTTGACATTTTATTGCTTAATTTTATATAAATTATGGATCACAATGATAAATTTTATGGATCATATCCATTTTATCATGGATATTCACCAGAGTTTTATGGGTCATGAATGCGTTTTTTATGGAACGGTTTTAATTTTTGTGTGGATCATTTATTTGTTTTTATATGCAAAAGTATGTTTGCCGATGATCGTCATGTATTATAACTAAATCGAATTTGACCTCGCATTTCGGCACTGAAGCAGCTCTTGCTCTAACTATTGAAAAAAAATCAGAGATTCAAGAGCATAAGGTTGCACCAGCTTGTGCTTCATTCTTCTCCTCCACCCAATGTTTTTCACAAACACCACCAAAATGGCTCCTAAAAACGCGTCGTTCGAAAACTCCACATGCTTGAAAGTTTTCCACGCGTGTTTTTTTCACGTCTCATATCAAGAGAGAACTTCCGGTCTTATCAGGGTCCTGTACATATGATACACTTAGTAGTGGTTGAAGGACCTCAATGTCCTGTGGAGTCCATAGAAAGCACGACTTCCGACAATAATGCGTAGCCGAATTTATCTACTGCAGTTGTTATTCGACGTCACGAAAGATTCAATGTACACGAATTCATCCACCATCTCGAACTCATCTCGCCCAGTCATGCTATAGAATGACTGGGCGAGATAAGTTGCTATAGCATGACTGGGCGAGATGAGTTCGAGATGGTGGATGAATTCGTGTACATTGAATCTTTGGTGACGTCGAATAACAACTGCAGTAGATAAATTCGGCGACGCATTATTGTCGGAAGTCGTGCTTTCTATGGACTCCACAGGACATTGAGGTCCTTCAACCACTACTATAGGTTACTCCTGCCAACAGATACTAAGTCTTCGACGTATTCACCTTTGATCAAAACTTGTCAGCATCACGTTTCAGCTTGTTTTTCTGATCAACAACCGCCAGGAACGCTCTTCCGACAGTGTCGTCAGTGAAGCAGATGAACCAGCTGGATTTGTTGAAAATCGAACCACACATCATCCGTACGTTTCATGATACCTTCTAGCGCCATATTAAACTGAAGGCAGAAAAAACCATCACATTATCCTTTACGTGTTTTAAACGAGTCCGATACCGCACCCAGTATCAGCACAAAGCACTGTACACCATTCATCGTAGCTATGATAGAGAATCCGATTGTTTGGTTCTCAGTAAATCCAGAAATTCTTACCCAGAATATTGAGTGAATTCTGTGAAATTCATCTTCAGAATTTTGGGCAAGTTTTGGTAAATCTGTTTTGAGATTGGTAATTTTTCACAAGGATTCAGGATAAATCCTGTGGGGGTTTCAGATGTTTTGCGGAACTCGTTTAACATTCTGTAGATTATAAGATAATATTGCTATAGTTGGTGACAAAATCTTCCCAAGGTGTTGAACAAATGCTTCTCCAGACAACGATTTTTTACGAATCCTAATTTTTCTTAGTTTTCTTAATATGTACATGTCTTGCCAATTTATACGGTAAATTCTACTCGGGATTCTGATTTTGTCCTTATCAGAATCTTTCTTATTATTCTGAACTTATTTTACTCGTCTTTCTTTTAGTGCCATGCTACTTTTTTTGACGAGTTGAGTTCAATTGTATTATAATGAGTGATGCACAAATTTGATTGTAAATCTTTCTGAGAAATCTGAGCGTTCCTTGTTCTGCATTATAGAACAATATTTTTCAGAATTCTTTCTGAATTCTACTCCTTCTTTATATAAACAGGCTCCCTCCCCCCCCTGTCACGTTTTTTGTATGGACCTTAATGATTTTTTGTATGGATTGTCACGCAACCCTTCCCCCCCTAACTGCGTTACATAATTAATGGACCTTCCCTAAGACAAACATGAGATGATATCACGTACGTGTTTTGTGATTTGAATGATTATCTATATTGTATTACCACGAGTGTGTATTGCTAATACTTCAGTTAAAAGAACATTGTATAATGAACAAATTTACATTTCTTGCTGTAGATTCAGTTTCAGACCAAAATGATATGTTAAACATTATGAATATATTGGAATCGCTTCCCGTTGAGTCATGATGATGATTTAACTTTTTTCTACGATTTCCTCCCAACAAAATTTGCCTTCACCAGGATCAGCCCAAGTACGTGGCAAGCTGAAAATGAATGCGCAAGCCCCATGCTACGAAGGAAGACGACCTAAAGGAAAAATACATCGAACTCGCCGAAAGCATTTCCGGTACAGGCTGCCAAACCAGTTCTCGGTCGATCGATTCCATACCTAAGTAGATACCTCAATCCGGTCTCACTTGAGCCGAAGAACAAGATCCAGAGTAGATTTGCCGATAATTATGAAACTCCGGGAATGGCTGGATGGTTGTTGCTCTTTCGCTTTTTACAGAGATCTACTTTTTTTCGCCTCGAACGCCCTGCTGACTCGTGGCACTTAGCCGTTGTTGGATCACAGATTAGTTTGATTTCAAAACTGGTCCAACACCGGAGCTCCGTTCTTTTTATTGAGCATTTCTACTGAACTAGCAACTCGGTTAGAGTAATTTTAAATTTCTCACTTTTATCTACACCATCAGACTCTTCGGTCAACGGGTTTTCTGCCACAGGGCAGTTGAACCAGATCACAGCGTGATCGTACTCGATGCTTTACTCCATCCGCTCAACTTAAGCCATCAAGTAACTTACATATAAACCGGGTGAAAGCGTGATCTTTCACTGCTTCGTTGCGCTTTGGTTACTGATGATGCTTTGCAGCGCTATTAAGTTTCGCGATTATAGCAACATCATTTTCTCCATAGTTTTTCCTTCAATACTCCATGTCGCGCTGGAAATAAGACAAAGTCAAAGTTGAAACAAAGTGAGAGCCACTTAATGCTCACTGTAGCGTAACTGCAAAATCCCGATTATTGTTTCTGCACAGCACTCTGAGTTTCGAAAGTGTTTCGACTTCTTTTTCCGGCTGTGTCTACAATGAAGAGACTGTAAGAGGGTGGGCAAAGCAAAACTATTCTGTTCGTTTTCATTATTAGAGACAACGACAGGAGCATCAACCGGTTCGGTGCAATTTCATTTCCACGTTGTTGTTGTTTTTGCCTTTATTTTAGATGCTGATAGTTGTCGCCTGGATTCCGCACTTGCACCGCTTTCCATCTGCACGACTAGCTACAACAGACAACCTGTTCTTCCCCATAAGCGATACTTTTCGAAAGCACACTACTTACACTGATAGCATAATTTTGTTATCTAACACATATAAATTTAAAAAAAAAATGAAGTGAGATTCACTTTAACTTAATTGAAATTTCAAGCTATAGTAGAACTCTACAGTTTATATTAACATGTTTTATAAATTCTTTTTTACTATTCCCTAAGCAACAGCTTAATGGTGAATCCTGCAAAAATGAAACCACAAAGCTTACACAACCTGGGGGAGCTGGGGAATGTACCCGATTCCCGAGTGGGATTGTTTTGTGGTATTTTTTAAGAGCTCTCACTTGTAATTGTGTGTGCTAGCACTGTACTATGACAATCATCATCTCAAAAAGGAAAGCAGCGTGACAAGATCAAAAGGAAATGGGTGCAAAATTGCACAGGCGGCGGCGGCGGCGACGTCGGCGACAAAGATTATGCGGACGCCGATTGGCGAGAGAAGAGTTGTGAACTTTTCGCTTACTTCCAGGTTATGCATGCCGCTTTTAGTACACGGCCGTTCTACTTGACTCATAATTGAGTCGTTTTTGACACATCGAAAGTTGAGTTCTCAAATTTGAAATTAGGATTGACAATTTGAGCACCATCGATTTAAATCAGAGGGATGTTGTTGAATTGTCGATTTGTCAATCACAATGAGATTTGCTCAGAGTTTAGTAAATTCATCTTCGACGAGATTGAGTCAAAACGACTCTATCGTGAGTCAAGTAGAGCGACCGTGTAGCATGTCGCAAAAAGGAAATTTACTTTGAATATGACAAAAGTCTGAAGAATAATGCGGCTTATTGAGCCGTTAAGAAACTAGCAGATGAATTTTCTTTGAATTTACGCTTTCAAATGAAAGTTTGATTGGAATGAGATCTCGTTATACCGACACCACGCTGTTATGAAAAGGAAATGTTACGATATTCTGATTGATTTTGATGTAAAGAAGACACATTTTTTCATGAAAAATACATGGTGAGTGGTAATTTCTGTCAGTGTTTTTTAAACATGTGTAACTTTGGATGGGTTAATCACAGACATGTTTGTATATTTTCAAATGTCAACACGGCTTTTAAGTTTGTTTTGAATTATAATTTGTTTGAGATTCATGGTAATTATGGACGCGAAATGGGAGCTCGTGATAAGTCTGTTTTTGAAGCATTTTAGACCGTGTACTATTTTAAAGAAATTGAAACAATATGAAACCTTCTTGAAAAATACCTCTCATACCAGGCCGTAAACGCACTGTCACACGTGTCCGGAAGTCACCAAACTAGTGACTGAGCGAATTCGGCGGAAACCTGGTAAGTCTGGCCGAAAGATGGCCAAAGAACTGGGAATGTCGCAGCCAACGATCAGGAGTGTTTTGAAAGACGAACTTGAACTGAAACCATAAAAAAACATCGGGTGTATGGCTTGACTGAAAAGCGGAAGATTGCAAGAGTCGTCGGTGATTGTGAAATTCTGTTTTCGGACGAAAAACTTTTCCTGCTACAGGATCACCACAACCAGCTAAATGTTCGGTTGTATGCAGAACGTCTTTCTGATATTCCTCGTGATAAAAAAGCTGTTCAAAGATTCCAGAATGTATCACCAAAACTTCTATTGCTGTTCATTGAACCTGGAGTTGAAATCAACAGTAAATACTACATCGATAATGTTTTGATGAACCATTTGCTCACCTTCGTCAAGAAACACTACAAGAATGCATCATACTGCTTCCACCAAGACTCTGCACCGTCCCACCAGGCGAAAGCTACACAGGCTTAGTGTGAGGGCAATCTTCCGGATTTTATGGCCTGCCTCTTCACCTGATTTGAATCCTCTCGACTTATATACATGGGGCTACACTTCATGCTGGGCAAACTGAAGAAAGCAAAGGAACTAACCGCTCACGCTAAAGAAACGTTTGGTGAAAATATGGAACCACATGTCTCAAGATATCGTACATGGCACACACTTAGAAAATTTTACAGTATTCGGTAATTTTTTACCGAACTTTCAACAGCTGAACGTTCGGTAATACGACTTACCGGATTTCGGTGAAATTTTACAGTATCCCAGTAAAAAAATTACCGGAACTTGTCAAATTTTACAGAAATCCGTTAAATCAGATTACCGAACGTTCAGCAAAAGTAAGGTAAAGTAAAGTGGCATGGGAGGAAATGTCACAACATTTTTGCACTGTTTTCTACAGTCGGCGAAATATTTCTGATGCCACCACGTTTAAAAGAGTAGGAGTAGAAGGAGGAGTGTGGGGACCCAGCAAACAGAAAATCGTATATGATAGTGGATATAAGTACAAAGTGGAGGCGATATACGTACATGCATCCATTTGACTTCATGTAAAATGTATGTATATCGCCTTCACTTTGCACTCTTATCCGCTATCATATACGATCCTGTGTTTGCTGGGGAGCTTAAACACATGAAACGTGAAAGTTCTACCAGAAATTCAACGCGAGCTGATGTATGTCGGGGTAAGGATGTAAGTTTTCTTAGGGACGATTTTTTTTATTCGGTTATTTTCCGTCGGCCTATTTCCTCACAACGCGGTGACAACCACTGACGCCAGGAAGACGACTACACCACCTGGACTCTACATATCGCACTCATCAACACATGAGCCGACGTGACCAGATTTTTTCGCCTCAGAAAAACTACCGACCTCGACTGGGATTGAACCCAGACCCACTGGAGTGCCAAGTAGCAGTCACGCTTACCACTACACCACTGGTGCCGGCTCTTAAGGACGATTGTGAGGTTACCGGACGGTGGAGGCAGCACTTTGATAACGTCTAAATGGAGTACAGGAAGAGGCCCAAGCCAGCGACAGAAGTGTCGTCGGCGATGCACCAAGTGCCGGAGATGTGCAACTCCCGATGATAGTGGATGTTAAGGATACCATCAGCTGAAGACTAACCAATCGGTTGGAAGGCATAGTATCGCAGCAGAACTTATCAAGATGGGCCCGGACAAGTTGGCCAATTGCTTGTATCGACTGATAGCCATATATCGAACGGCGTTCGGAAGAGTGGAAGGATGATCTAAAGGGCGACAAATTGGACTGCGAAAACTATAGTGCGATCATCGTCCTTAATGCCTCCAAGAAAGTGCTATCCCAACGGGCTGTGGCCACTAGCAACTAGATTCGTGGGAAGTTATCGGCTTCATCACAGAAGGTACAACGGACCCGATATTCACTTTGAAACAGATCCTCCAAAAGTTCCGTGAATACCCGACTAAACAAGGCTATGATAGATAGATCGGGCTTATTTGAATCCGGCAAAGGTCAAGATGATGGAGTCTCTTACCTGCGGTTCAACATAGCTCTTGAAGGTGTTATTTGACGAATGGTTTTTAACATGCGGGGCACGGTTTACAACAGATACTGTCAACTTATCTGCTTCACCGATGGCGTGGAGGTTGTCGGCGGAACATTTGAAGCAGAGGCCGAGCAGCACACCAGACTAAAGCGCGAATAAGCGAAGATTGGGTTGAAGATAAATACGTCTAAAACGAAGTACATGCTGGCATGCGGAACTGATCACGGCAGGGCCCGACTATGCAACAGTGTAACGATCGACGGAATGAGTTCGTCACAGTCGACGAGTTAGTTTATCTCGGCTCACTTGTGCCTGCGGACAATGATAACAGCCGTGAGATCCGGAGGGGTATTATCAGTGGAAGTTGTGGGCTTCGTGGTCAAGCGGTTAGCGGCGTCTCCCGTCGTTCAAGCGATTGCTATGAAGTGGGGGTTCGATTCCCGCGCCAGACTGTGGAACTTTTCACAAAACGAAAATGTCCAATCTGGTCCACTGGGTGTTAGGTTAAGGTGTCCGTTGTAATTCGCTCTATGTTTAATGTTCAGTCTGTACAACCTCGAGTTGAAGACGGTGTAAATGTCTGTTAAATGTCTTTTTAAAAAAAGTCGGCCTATTATGGGCTCCACAAGAAGGGGGCAAAAAGCTTGCGCCCGGCGCGAAATACTCCACAACACGCAAAACAGGCGGGGCTCTGCGGGCGAGAGGGGGAGACGGGGAAGGTGGGGCGCGGGGAGGAAGAGGGGGGGGTGAAGTGGGGGGGGGGGGAGGGGGGGGGAGGGAGGAGCCGGGACAACGGGGGGGTCCCCAGGTCGGTTAGGGGGGAACATGGAGCATGGCGGGAGGGATTTGTATTTGTATTTAAAATAATTCATCTGACAATGGGTAGTCTTAATGAATAAAATTTAACTAATAAACTAATAACACACGTTTCTCTTAAAAACTAGTTCAATGCCGTTCTTATCCGATTCGCGAAACTTCCAGATGGTTCATTAAAGTCGAATAGCTCTTCTACTGCAGTAAACGCACGAATACATGCTGAAATCGGTTCATTGTATCCAAACACAGTCCGGTGAAAAATTGGTTGCAACAACGTAGAGTTCCGTAGGGTTCTGTTCGGTACCCTAAAGTTCAACATAGAAAGTAGTACGGGGGCATCAACTTCACCATTCAACAGTTTAGCAATAAACAACGACTGCTGTATTTTTCGACGTCGTTCAAGCGTGTCCAAACCTAGTAGTCGGCATCTATCAGGATACGGTGGCAAGCTGTTAGGATCACGCCACGGCAAGTTTTTCAGAGCCAAACGAATAAACCGCTTCTGAACTCGTTCGATTCTGAGGCACCACGTGACCTGGTAAGGCTGCCATACCACCGATGCGTTTTCCAAAATTGGACGGACAAGTGCACAGTACAACGACTTCCAGCAGTGTGGGTCCGAAAAACCCTTCGCCACCTTGGAAATAAAGCCCAACTGTCGAGTTGCTTTTGATATGATCGCAGAACGGTGTAGTTCGAAAGTCATTTTTGAATCCAGTTGAACACCCAGATCAGTCACACTGGTCACTCTACTGAGAGTATTGCCATCAACGTAGTAGTCAAACAAAATTGGATTTTCCATACGGTGAAATGTGATAACCTGACATGTTGTGAGTATGCCGGACCACTATTCTGCGAAAATATTGTTCGATGGGAATCTGGTTGACCCAAGACGACGCGGGCAGCAACGAGCAAGATTATGAGACCAGGTGGAACAAGATCAGGGAGTACAAGGTGCCACGTGATTGGAGAAGAGCAGCCATGAACCAAGAACGTTGAAGGGATATTGTGTATCAAGTAATGTAATAAATGGCGTTATGCCAAGAACATAAATAAAATAATACTGGCAGAGTTTCATCACAATCGATCAAGTGGTTACAGTGATGACGTCGGAACAAGCACAAATGCGCTAAAAATTGTGTGCACTCATTTCTAAAATATAAACGAGTCTGATGGATTGGATCACTGTTTAGAGTTCACCATTCAACTGTATTCCGTGTCATGAATAAAATTATTTCAATATTAGTTAACGGATACAATGTGTCAATGACAATGAACTATGTCTTAATAAAAAGACAACTACTATTCAAACATAAACCTCTTTTAACATTGCACTCATTTAGTCCGCAGGAAGAGTTAAAGTTCAATACGTGGTAGCAACTATTTAAAAACGCGACACATGTTTAACACGGTTCGTGTACATCATAGTTAGTCCTCGATCGTCGATTGTTGAAGAAAGCATGTAAACGGAGGTTGCGTCGTCGAATGATGATATCTAGGAGACTAAGTAGCTTGGAGCAATCGATGTGCCCCTGCAGAAGGTCGCCGATGAAACACGTCTTAGCAACGTTACGCCTTGCTTCCAGTAGCTCCAAGTTGATAATCCTGCAGCGACTTTCGTAGCTTGGTATGTTTCGTTTCGTGGGTTTCTCGCCAACGAAGAGCCGCAAAGCAAAACGAATAAATTTTCGCTGAACGACTTCAATCCTCAGTGTGGCGTTTTGGTAAAATGGAGACCAGACGAAGGGCGGAATATTCCAGTATTGGGCGTACCAAGGAACAATATAATGCCTTGAGGCAGTACACGTCCTTGAAGCTTTAAGCAAAATGAAATATAAAGCCTAGCTGCGAAGAGGCGTCCTTGAACGTCAATTTGGAGTCGAGCATGACTCCCAGATCCTTAACTGTCTTTTCACGTTTCAATTTCGCCCCATTTATGGTGCAGTCCTAGAAAATCATCGCCCGTTTTCGCTCGAACAATATGGCTGAGCACTTGGACACATCCTGCCATCCTGTTGAGCCGGCACCAATCGTCGAATGCTTCTAATTCATGTTCCAGAAAGTGAGCATCATGACGGCCATTTATTACGTAGTAGAGCTTCAGGTCACCCGCATATGAGAGCTTGAAGCATTTGAGGATTATGTTAACATCGTTCAAATACAGCAGAAAAAGGAATGGCCCCAAGTGACAGCCTTGAGTAACTCCAGATGTAACGGGGAAAGGTGATGAAGCATAGTCGCCAATCTTTACTGACGTTGACCTGTCAGATTATCCTGAAGATTATCGTGTCGTATTTCGCAATGACAATCTCATGGTTCACCTTATCAAAAGCAGCGGCGAGGTCGGTGTATATGACGTCTACTTGATGGCCAAGTTCAATCTCACGAATAATAAACGAATTAAAGGCTGTTAGATTCGTCGTTGTGGATCCCTTTGGCATAAATCCGTGTTGATCCTGTGAAATGATATGCGAGCAGTCTTTTTCAGCTTTTCTAGAACAATTATTTCGAAGAGTTTAGAGATGGCACTCAGCGCAATGCCGCGGTAATCAGCGACAGTTCGTTTGCATCCTTGTCTGTGAACAGGAAAAACGAAAATCCCAACAGTCAGGGAAAACGCCTGAAGGCAATGGCAAATTGTAAATTCTGGCTAAAGGCGTCACAAGAGTATTTATTTAGGCAGTGTTTCAGGATCAATGAGGGAATGCCATCAGGACCGGTTCCAGTAGACGATTTAAGCTGCTTCCGGCTGAAACAACTGTGGTATAGTCGACGGAAAATGAAGATCCAGAGACATACCAGGAACGTTACTCGTGGCATCTGCAATATCGTGTTCGTTATGAATTTCGTTGGAGAAAACACTGCAGACATCTAAAACACCGTTCGTCATATTAGACGTCTCCGTTGCTCGTTTACCTGGCCCCAGAAATGCTTAGGATTCGCTTTGAGACGACCCTGCAGCTGATTCTGATGGGCATTATACAAGCAGTTGTTGCGACGTTTGTAGTTGTTATTGGCAAGCTCGTAGTTAGACTTCGTACAATCTGTATGACATTTGTTCCCTCAGGGCAGCCCTTGTCAGTTGTTTTAAGTGTTTGAGTTCGGAATTCGACCAAGCAGGTTTTCAGGCGTACGGTTGATTTTTTTTCCGGCACTAACACATAGTTGAAGCAGCGAAGTTTACATCCCTGTTACAAAGTGTCTCATTCCATTCCACTCCAGCAAGGAAGATAGTTATCAATTCCTTCGAAGTCAGCTTTATTGAAGTCGTAGAAGACGTTTTCGGCGTAGTCTTTGAAGCTTTGCACAGGATTGAACTCCAGTTTAACGAAAAGATATGGGTGATCTCTGTAATTTTTGAAGAGCGGTACAGGCGCTTTGAGAATCTAACAGCTCCATTCCAATTCTTCACAGATAAAGTTAATATCAAGTAAACGGTTGTTTGCATTTAAAATGCCCTTCACTTGTCGAAGTCTCGCAGTGATGTCTAGCAAGCTGAGCGATGCTGGTCTGAACGACGAACGGGAATTATCGGGAAAGCTGAACCCGTTAGTATCGCTTATCCACGATATGGTGCTGAGATTGAAATCGCCCAAAATGACGATGCTTTCATTAGCGCCCATTTGAGAGATGATCCAAACCAGAGAAATCACGTGTATGTCATTAACGCGATCGGAAGGAACAAAGATCACGCAAATAAAATGCCGGTATCCCATTGTGTGGATATTGCGACCCAGAGATGCTCATCCGTCGAGTTTTCAGGAGGACTCAGTAAACGAGTTTCAAAGTTTCAAATCGCTCCACCGGAGTTCTTGTTGCTGTTCAGAGTCGATCGATTTAACCGGTAGGCAGAGTATGTATCGTCTAACGGTTGCTTTGACAGAGTGTTGTCTTTAAGCCAGGTTTCTGTGAACGCATAAATATCGCAGCATTCATCGCTGCATGCAAGCTGATACGCGGCTATTGATGTCACCAACATTCTGATAGTACAGTAGTATTTCAGATTCAGGTAAACGTGGGTGTCTGAAAGTGGACGCAACATTTGAGAGTGGATTCGACTGAAAGCTTCCGTCTGAAGCCATTCAAGGATCATCAGATGAGCCATCATAATGGTGGTAGTGGCTGAAAATGTAAGACTACAGATCCGATGAAGGCCAGGAAGATACGAAAAAAATGGCGCATGTTTTAATTTGTTTTGTGCATGAGAAAATAAACACAAACCGAAGCGATAAGCACTACACGGTGACCAAAAACCCGCACAAGAAGGTTGTTTCGGCAGAGGCTCATCAATCCATGGTGCGTTGTTATGGACGATGATTTATATCAAAGCCAACACCAAACTGATGACGGATGAAAATACTATTCAATTTCACCCAAAAGTTTTTCGTCTGGCAAGCGATCTGTAGGTATTACAAAATGAATCAGTTCATTACATCTGCCACCAAGAACGTGCAAATATATAAGGATGAATGTCTTCAGAAGCGTCTCAGCTTTCCTGAAGTCCCACGAAGGTCAAACGCTGTTTTATCCGGAATTCACATCCTGTCATGAGGCCCGATCAGTCTAATAGAGTGGCTTAGTAAGTCTAAGTACGATTTGTAAATAACAATATGAGGTCGGTTTTTAATTAAATTGAGTTTTAATTGCACTTTTATGTTCTCTACAATATTCTTCTACAGTTCATCGTGACATTTTCGAGATCCATTTAATCGTACGTCGAAGAGCGGTTTTTGAAAACAATTTCCAGACTCCTCAATAGTTTTGATGGATTCCGCTGCCTTAACATGTTTGCGCAAATATGCCTTTATCAGAGCCCAAAAAGTTTCAATTACTAGAGAATCTTGCCTGGGGACAATTTGGAGGATTCATCTTCTTGGGTACAAATTCGACTCCGTTGGCTTTGTACCAGGCTACCGTGTCCATCGCGTAATGCACTGATGCCAAATCCGGCTAAAACAATACTGGATTATTATGTTTCCGGATCATGGTGAGCAGGCGCCGCTCCATGCATTCCCGAACGTAAACATCAGCAGTCATCGTATCGGTTGTTACTAACCACGTTAACGAATTTTTCGGTAAAAATTGACACATCGGCATCGTCAATAGTTTGACCAGCACGGGCCGTGTAGAACTGGTCACCCAGAAGAGTTTTATAATCAAATTTCACGTAAGATTCATCATTCATAATTACGCATGCCGATTTTCCACACAGCAGTTTATCGTATAATTTACATGCCCTTTGTTTGACAGGTGGTGCTTGTTTTTCACTTTGTTTTGGCTTCTTCTGCTTTTTGAAAGTCCTTAGTTCATTTCGTGTCTTTGCTCGGTCGACGTAACTCGTCGAAGTTCCCAGCTGTGAGACACATCTCGAACGGAAGTACCCTTTTTACGGGCCGAAGCTTGCGTGATTTTTCGGTCCATGTTTTGGTCCACAGGGCCCGGTTTACGGCCAGATATTTTCTTGTCCTGAAAAGAAGACTCCTCACCATACTTCCGAATCTCGTTACAAGCTGCTCCGATGCTCACACCTTCCATTTTTGCCAACTAACTTAGCGAAACGTTTGGAAAAGTGTACCATTTGCGCACGATCTGTTTGCGCTTTTCCGAGGAAATACTTCGCATTTTCATGAAAAGTAAATGCACCAGCACTTAAGACTCACAGAGTTATAGATTTAAATGTAAACAATGATACACAGTAATGATCAGCTGTTTAAACGTCATCTGGAAGCAACAGTGGCGCATCAAAATCGTGCTTAGACTTTCTAGGACATCCTATAGACCGATACAAAAACAAAAATGTTATTTTCGTACCTACGGAGGTGAAACCTCCGGATACGCCGGAGCTTCGGTCAATCGAGAAATTTTTGGCCATCAGGGCAGAATTTTGCAAAACCGCTGAGGTGCTGGAAAATTAAATGGATTTGAAAAAAGAGTGATTGAAATTTTCAAAACATGTTAGCCTCTCCATTGCCCAAAAGTTTAAAAGCAGTTTCAAGGCATATTAGCAGGTTTTCGGATATGAAGAAGATGTTCAATAATGTAATGATGGTGATAATAATTATGTTATTTATTCCCTGAAAGTTTGAAGAGAGTCGGACATAAACAGAATTTTTTGTTACTATTTTTGGGCGTCTAATTTTTTTCGAATACAGTTTTTATTATACAAAGATCGCCAAAGGGAAAATTTTACTTAAGTCGTAATAAACTTTAATAAACTTTTTCAAAATGCACTGCTATAAATACACTTACACTTTTGACTGGTGTTATGAGTTCTCTGCAAAGTTCTGCTTTGCAAACTGCTGAGCTGACAATCATTTCGCGTCTAACTTTAAATCACTTCTAATTCAGAGACAGCTGATGCAATGCCAATCATCATGTGTATTCTCTTCAACTACCTGTCAACGGTGTCCGATAACATCTGACCAATCCAATTAATCGTAACGAGTGAAGCAATTATCTGTATCAATTCCTAACCGATTAGACTGTCATCCCCAACCAAATCGTCCACCCCAAGACTCCCCCAGAGTCGAATGAAAAACCGTCCAATTGCCTAGCTGAGATTTATGTTGGTCACGAAAATATTGACATATCCATTGATGGTGCAGTGAAAGTCTAGAAAAAGCATTAGCAACAAAAACAATTCACCGAACACCCATCAAATCAGTGGCCTCGTGTGGGAAGTTCATGAACGCTTTTATGAGAAGTTCGTTTCATCTTTCGGTTCACAATGGAAACCGAGCGCGGCGGTGGCTACGGATCGATAATAATCAGTGTGGTGTTCATGCTGTTGATTGAGTAAAGTGATTGCTCCAATCTATCGTCATCATAACGTCACGCTGCGGTCGGTCGCTCGATATTGAAAATATCCTTGCTAATTTGTATGCACGACGAATCATGCAGTATCCAGAGGAGTGGAAGGATTCATTTATAAATTCCAAACTTGTGCTTTTCGTCATGAATTTTCCGCGTAAATATCGATACGTTAAAGTAACAACGTCAGCAGAGCTCCTTTCACTCCAACGAGTCAGCTGTCGATATTGAATGACATGCAATTCGTTTTCTTCTGCGCTTTACGCGTGCTGGGCATGTCGTTTAGAGGATTTCATTGATAGCTTTCATCAGAATTACGATTAGGCTGAGCTGGAGTAAATCGCTGCTTCAAATCACTTCACATTTTATCTGTTCGGTTGAACTTGTCTCACAATGTCGTATGTTTCACTGCGACGTGGTCGTGTATTTTGTGGTAGAATGTTCTCCGGAAGATAGGATACTCAAGCATTTCGAGGCAAAGATGAAAGCATGTCTATTGCCATGCGACAAAAGCTATATCGATTTACTCTGCCGAGAATATCAGTAGCTCATAATGTACAGCAATTTAGATCCTCGCATCACAGCAGTAGAATTTCTTGGTATCCATTTCAATATGCCGAACATAAGATAGCGGACAAATACTCTGACGCAGCATAAATCTCGTCCATCATTATCTTACAGGCAAAATCTTAATGAACTTATTAACACACAAGCTGTGTGAGCTGGTGCCTCCTGGATAGAACCTGCGTAACGCGATTTTGCTGAAGATGGAATGGTGGAAGCAGTTTTTATTGGCGATTACTCTGTCGTGCTGTGCTTGTACGGAGGCTCAATTTTCGAGAAATGTGTGTCACTAGCGTGCAGAAGTTGCCAGAATATCACGACATTTAGTAAATGTGATGGCAATGAGCATCATTCTTTAATGCTGAGTACACTTTTCAAAAAATCTAGACCATCAAATCAGTTATCAGTTTTAGGCACTTTAGTCCTTCGAAAATCTACTTTTCTAAATCATTTATATCTATTGATTCACCCTTACTTTTCATCAAATGCAATCATCAGTTTGAGAAAAGTCAGCACGCATATGAATCACAGGAAGCGAGAAGCCAACAAAGCCCAATTACCGACCAGTTAATCATCGGTCCCGAACACGTAAGCAGTTCCCATCCGCCTTTGAACGCATGGCTTCCGGTTGCAAGGAATCATAAACATTTTTGCACGAATTCCTCACTCACCTCTTCTCGAATATTTCTGATGGGTCGTGAACCCTGGGAAAAGAATGATCTCAACAAGCAACAACAACAACAACAACAACAACAATTGACAGCATGGCATAACTTTTCGACTCATCGCATCGCTATACCTACCTCGAAGTTCTCAGCGTTCCTTTGCTTGGTATTTTATCGGAACATATTTCGCGGAGTCATTTTGCTCTGTATAGTGTGAACCAGTAGACTAGAATAGGGCAGTAAAATATTGTTTAAAGAAGCGATTCCGGCGTCCGTCGGACGGTTAGTAGCAGCACAATAAAAAAAATCGCCTCTGATAGTAGCAAGAAAAAAACAACGGTAGAACTGCGAAGAAATTTGAACTGCAGATTCTTTACATAGAGAGAAAAAAAAATGCCCGGAGTTAGACGTTACGCTTCCTTGATCAAGAGCGGCGAATATGAACACAAGACGAAATGCTCAGAAAAGTGAGCAGAAAAGAAAATAAAGGTCCAATGAAGAACCGCAAAACAAAAATGCTAATAAGGAGATATAAATAAAAAAGACGAGAGTGAGACAGTTGATAGAAACATAAACATAACCGCTATGGTCGTTGTAAGTACAAGGCAGACGTAAGAAGAGGCATTGCCAGGACAGGATGTAAATAAATATCTTTTTCTTATTGTTTGACGTGGAGTTTCAGTTCATCTTGAGACTTTTTTTTCTTCATTTCTCTGTTTTTGTCTCGTAGCAACCCGTGAACGAGGCTCTGCAAGTAGGCATACCAAATTTCATTCAGTTGTAAAAAGCGAACGAAAAACACAACTTCCAGGGTGGATACGAAGTTTGATTTCAATGGGAGTTATCATATTCTCATTACCGTTGAAAACAGGAATAAGTCCCTCCCGAGATTTTTTTCTCCTGTTCTATTCGTTAAACGTAACGTCGGACTTATCGCACACTATATTAAGTTTAGGTCTGAAGTATTGAAGGGAAGAAAAATCCATTGTCAGATGTGACATATTCTGGATTTCAAGCGCGACGACATCAATGAAAATTGCGAAATCAGCAATGTGAGAAATTATCGTCCAGCTTCAAGCGAGACACGCTTCATGTTAGTTTTGAATTTTCATAGCAAAAAGGGTCATTCACTTTACTAAGTATTTGGGCCTAGATTCAACTCTGCGAAATGTGGATGTTGAAAAAAGCATAATGGAAGCGATCAGCAACTGAATCTATGCTGGAATGAAACTCGCTGCATCTCGCAGGGCTAAGTAATATAACTATTTTGAATATATGATTTACTGCTTATTCCCCTTACCAATCAGACCAAGGCCGGGGTGGCCTTTGCTGTACACAGAAGTTGTATCCATTCAATTCGGTCCATGGCTGCACTTCGCCAGCCTCGCAGTCTGCGAAGAGTCCGCAGGTCGTCTTCTACTTGATCGATCCACCTTGCTCGATGCAGGACTCTTTTTCTTGTGCCCGTCGCTTCGTTTTCGAAAATCATTTTAACTGGGTTATCGTCCAACATTCTTACGACATGCCTAGCCCATCGAAGTCAACCGATTTTAGCGGTGTGTAGGATGGGAGGTTTTCCCAGTAACGGATGCAATTCGTGGTTCATTCGCCTCCTCCACGTTCCGTCATCCATCTGCTCTCCACCTTAGATCGTACGCAACACCTTCCGTTCAAAGACACCAAGGGCGCGATGGTCTTCCACGAGCAATGTCCATGTTTCGTGGCCGTAGAGGACTACCAGTCTAATTAATGTCTGGTAGATGGTCAACTTTGTAGCACAGTGAACTACAGCGAAAGTCCTTCGGATTCCAAAGTAGGCACGATTGCCATCCATAATGCGCCTTTCTATTTCTCTGCTGGTGTCTTTATCGGTGGTCACCAATGAGCCCAGATACATGAATTCGCCCACCGCCTCTATTTCAGCACCGTCGATCTGAACGCGTGGTAGGAGGCTAACGTTGTCTTCTCGTGTGCCTCTTCCCTCCATGTATTTTGTTTTCAACCTTCACAAGTCCAATCCTACTAGCTTCAGCCTTAAGTCTGATGTACAGGGTGGCCACACAATCTTCCCGCCTTTTATCCGCATTATTCCCGCAGTTTTGCCTAATTTTTCCGACTGGGAATATGAGTGAATATAAGGTGGCTTAATAGATATTTTTGAAGTTTTTGAGAAAATTGTTAAAACTGGAATGCTTCTGTCTTGTTTCAATTCGGCAAAATGACGGATAGCAGCTGCAAATTGGGCTTCTTGCGTATTGTGTAACCTGCTTTGGTCTTCTTCTTTAGCATTTCAAGCTTATTGCTTTCACAGTTAGCTTATCGCTCGCTCTCAACTTAGTGTTCTAAATGCACTTCCACAGTTATTAATTAAGAGCTTTCGATGCCAAGTAATATGTTTGCATTAGTATGATTGTGTGGCAAGTACAATCATACGCTATGCCCAGGGAGTCGAGAAATTTTCTTTTGCGAAAAATTCCTAGACCAGACCGCGAATCGAACCCAGCCACCTCCAGCATGGAGTTTGGTCTTGCATTTTCTGCTTTGGTCTTTCATTTTGCAAACGAGAACAAAAATCGCTCTATATAAGTCATTGATCTTTCAAGTTTCTAGAAGCATAAACATCGAAGAAAAACAGTAAAGAAAAACTAAAACAAACATAATCAGAAGACGGCGGCCGGTATGGTGTATTCATTGGCTGTACGCTGTGGAAGCGCGCAAGAATTCCTCAACGGGCAGGAGAAATAGAGGAACATCGCAAATAACAAACAGAGATGGAACTGTAATATACACCAGCAGTAGTTTTGACGCCGTATTCCACTTACGTACATTTTTATTCTTGATCAATTTTTAAACAAAATTTACTTATATTATAAATCCCGGAGGTATCTACGCTCACTTTTGAAGCATTTTTATTTGCTCGCCAATGCACGTTGCATCCCTCTGGGCATCGGCCAAAAACTTCGTATTCTTTGCTTCATGCTTTTTTTGCTGTTGCTTCTGCTTTCCTCTTCATTCTCACTTGTTTTTCTTGAAAATCTTCTTCACTTTCAGCTGTCAACGACTCGCCGTATTTGTCACGTGCGTTGCGTCTATGAAGACGGCATCGAGCACAGCTGCCCGAATTCTTCTTTCACTTTGTCAGCAACTGCAGCGCTCAGATGGTCATTATCTACGAACGTTTCCAGACAGACTCTTTAGCTAAGTCCGTGAAGTGAGTTAAAACATCAGGGTTGATGCAGGTGACGTAACGCGTTAAAGGTTATGTTAAAGTCTGTATCCACATTAATCCGGACACCTTCAAATCATTGTAACTTTTGAAATATTGCACGTAGGAATGAAACATTTCACTGTGGTATAGCTGAGAGTCTATGATGAAAAAGACTATGATTGATGTTTACATTTCATGTTTAGTATTCAAGATGGCGACGAAAGAAAAACAAGTGCGCGAGCGAATTTTGTACGAGCGTACGGCAAATCTTGACTTGTCAATACGGGACCTTGCAAAAACATTGGATTTGCCTAAATCCACTGTTCACGATGTGCTCAAATCATTTTCGGAACGTTTGACGATGGAGAGGAAACCGAGAAGTGACAAAAACATTGGACGCACTGATCCTGTCATGGACCGAAAGGTGAAAACGATAAAAAATGAAAAATAGGGATGTCACCTGGTTTTGTCCAAAAATCAAAACAACGTTTGGGACTTAAGTCGTATAAAGTAAAAACAGTTCCAAATCGCAACGACAAACAGAACTTAGCAGCAAAATCACGGGCTCGACGTTTGTACTGCGAATATTTGACGAAGTTTTCATGCGTTGTTATGGACGATGAAACTTATGTCCTGGAGGATTTCAAGCAGCTTCCAGGGCTGGCTTTTTATTCTGCTATGGCCAGAAATGCTACAGCTGAGCATTTCAGAACGAAGAAGGCATCGAAATTTCCCAAAAAATACCTTGTGTGGCAAGACATTAGCACGTGTGGCAAAAAGAGTAAATCGTTCGTCACTACAGGCACAATCAACAAGGAGATCTATCAGAAAGAGTGTCTGCCGAAGCGATTGCTACCCTTCATCAAAAGTCACAAAGAAAAACCTTTGTTCTGGCCCGATTTGGCATCATGCCACTATGCTCAATTCAAATGTGATGGAGAGGTACCAAGCAAATCAAGTGAACATTGTACCAAAAACCTCAAACCCGCCAAATTGACCAGAGCTACGACCAATCGAGAGATATTGGGCTCTGACTACGCGACGCGAGACTAGACACAACACTTATCGTTCTTACAATTTAAAAATTTACCTTTTGGTCGACCGGCTTCGGGCCCGATGCTGCTCATCTACGGGACTATGTCCGACTGATTACACAAATCTTCGTACAATGTTGCATAGTTGTCAGAAGAGAAGAGATAGTTACTGCATACTCAGCTTTGTCATGTTAAACAGACATGATGTGATGGCGTCTTCATTCATTAGCGGTTCGGATGAATTGGAGATAAACATCAATTCCCATGCGTTTAGGTGAGACGGTTTCCTTACTGTTTTAATTAATTTTGCATGACGTCTTTGTCGGACATTTTTGCAACTTCTATCCTTCATTGATTGCCAATTTAGAAGCAAAAGCTCCGTCAATTCTGTTTACTTTATGGATTTTGTTTTGACTGTCAGACGCTCAGGCTTAACAATTTTCTCCACAGCGACTCTAATTGTTGCCGTCAAATCGTCGAAAAGAAGCGGTGCCATAGGAGATTTGGTCTGGTATTCCCTGAGTAACGACTCATTGCTGCAGACGTGATGACAAAATTCAGCTTTGGTCCCAGCACCTTATCGTCTACCACATCAGCTACAACAGTGACACTTTCGATCAGAATACCCACGAAAATCTCCGATTGAAATCCGGATGACTTTAAAGTGGCTGACACAATAAGTATCTGTTCACTGCAGCGATAAATATTTGTCTATTATACAAATAGACTTCTATTTTATGAATGACAGTAGTGTTACCACCCAATGTTTTTTTTTCTTCGTTTATTTTCCGTCGGCCTATTTCCTCACAAAGTGGTGGCAACCATCGACGCCAGGAAGACGACTCCACCACCTGGACCCTTCATATCGCACTCATCAACACATTAGCCGGGACCAACGGCATTACTTTCCTTCCGAAGGAAGAAGTGACCAGATTTTTTCGCCTCAGAAAAACCACCGATCTCGACGGGTATTGAGACCAGACCCACTGGGGTGCCAAGTAGCAGTCACGCTTACCACTACACCACCGGCGCCAACTAACCACCCCATGTTGATGGAACTCGTGTAGCGTATAAAAAGAAAAAAATATCGTAAAAACTTGCAAAGATAACATTTAGAAACTTGCAAAAATAATCTTAGGATTCCCTAATAATCATGAGCAAGCTTTGCTATTATAATTCTGAACGGGATACCATCTGGAACTAGAAATCTGAGCAAAATACACACTGACTACCGAGCTAGATAGCTTAAAAATACTGGATCAAATTCGGTAAAATAAAAATCAGAATTTGATTCATCTTCACCATAGGATTGACTGAGAAAAAATCGTACACTATCCCATGGAATTTTTATCAAAATCCACAGTATGATTCGCAAAACAAAACTTGAGCGATTCAATCTGAATCCCACGTATTTGTTGCACCTAATCTTCATAGAAGTTCAAGCAAAATTCTCAGATAGATCACCTCAAGAAACTGCAGCAGACAGTCTCAAAACATTAACCAACGTTGCCGGTGGAAAATAACATCCGGTTGCGCATGAACAATGCTAACGTTTGTTTTGTTTATTTTCTTGACTTTTTGACATTTCACATGTGGGTTCGATTTGTCTCAAAATGTCGAAAATAATAATAACCAAGATGACCAGTGTTCATAAACATATTAAAAGACCGTTTTTTGAGAAAAATCTAGGGGGACGAGCTTACTCACAGGGCCGGGCTGACTCGCAGATCACGAGAGTTTAAATAAGAAGCTCAGCTTATAATTTAAAAAAAGGAATCTTGCATTGAAGTTCACTGGTTTAATGTCTAGATATACTAAATTTAATCTTCCATATGGCAGATTGAAAGTTTTGAAATAAGAAAGATCAATACCAATTTAATTTCTCCTGATCGGGCTTACACCTGAATCATTCGTGGCAGGCAAAAAGTTAAAAACTTCTATCTCATTCAAGGACATTAATGTTCCCTGAAAGATCGATGTTGTCCATGAGTGTCAACAATCAACTCACTGTAATATGACACAAATGGAAATAACATTTAACTTGCTACCAGAAGTTGATTCACATGTATGTAAATGATCTAACCTACACACTTCCATTGTGTTCGGTTCAGTTTGTTGTGACCAATATTACGATCTGCGCCACTCTACCAACCAGTCTCTTTAAATGGTGATGCCATGCTTTCTGACTCAGAGCCTACAAAGGTGCACCCACGCTTGTCATCGTTCTATAACTGGCGTCTCTTTCACCTTCACCTGTTCGCCACCCCAATAATATGTGTTTCCTCCCATGACGAACGTTCCATTCGAATGCTCAAATTGATAATACCACTCAAGCCAACTAAATGCGATTCTTCACCTCACTTCATCGCCAATAACGAATTCCAACCGCTGCTGCTGATAACAACTCCCCCGCACCCTACAGAAAGGCAGTTTGTTTTTTCCCCCTGCAGATTCGTCAACCCAAAACCAATCAACGTTATTATTATCACCGTAACCTACTCGCTCGGAACGTCCGGGACATTCTGAGGTTTCGGTTTATTTTCCCATTTGAGTCGAACTGAAATCCACTTGACTGGAGTGGTTGTCACTGATGTCGTTTTCAGGAAGTTACCGTCATTTCAATCGCCATTGATGGGTCCCGTTGAACTACTTCTATAAGAGCTGCTGACTGCTGCAGACAGAACCCACATTCTAGGGTTGATTCGCAGACATTCAACCCTACTTCCATAAGGGTAGTTTGGTGTGAATAATTCAGTTCGTAAGAACCATCTGTCAGGCATCAATGGGATCAGGGCGGGTAGAGTGCTTTGCAAAATTGTTGGTAGTTCATCATTTCTGCTATATGAGCGTCCTATACGGCACAACAACTCTGCAGCGGGAACGGTGTTTCTGCTTGTACTGACGCATGAGCTGAACTTTTTCTCCGAAGGCAATTGTACCTTTTCCAAAAATAAATAATTCCACTTTGATTATGTATACAAGCGTCGCCTCCCTGACGACACGAGGGGACGAAAATGAAAGTTTCTATATATTGAATTATGGCTTGACGAAAACATCCAACTCATTCGCTTTCAAAGTTTAGTGTTTGCTTTCCCAACTGCAACAACAACAAACATACAAACAGGTAAGGGTCAGTATTTATCAACACTAAACATTTCCTGAAAATATATTGATTTTCTAACGCACAGGAAATCAGACTAGCTTGGTTATCTTATCAAATTACGCAACTCATGAGTTCGTAGCGTAAAAATCTCTAGATAGTGATGTTGTGAAGCAGCTTTGGAGGGATTTGTGACGCAGTTGATTCATAACGCCACTTCCCCTTTTGAATTATATTTTAGTGCACTAGGTCTTACCAGTTGCAGCTATGGTAAACTTCTTAGGAAGTTTGACAAATTTAATGTAACGATATTTATCCACAAAGCTCAATGTAATAAGTCCATAACACAGTCCTGTTTGGCTGTGAAAACATTTGTGCGATGAGTCCTAGGAATTGTATATGAAGACTATTGTGAAAAAACAGAACTTCAATATAACTTCCTTCTTTTACTTTACTACTTTCAAGTAGTATAGTAGTAAATGGATCTGGTACTACATGAACAGTTTATCCCCCACTTTCCTCATGTGAACCGGGTTCCCTGCTTACGGGTGAGCTTTCCAATTATGATAAGTTTGTAACAGTACAATTTTTGCTTCTAAATACAAATATAAACAATGACTTTTTCTGCGAATTTCTCTATATTTAATATTATAGATAATCCGCCACCTCAGGACTCTGGGACGCCAAAATTCAATATTTTTAGTTGTAAAATTTTCCACAAACATTGTTGTATTGATTTGTAGAAAGTAACAGTTGTTATAATGTTGTAATTGTAATTGTAATTGTTCAGTGTATAGTCCGTGCTTTCCTGCTAAGATTGCGTATCCGGGGACTCACCCCCAGGTCTATACACCTACAGTCCTTCCCGTTGCACTCGTCAGCTCGTGCGATACTCTAGACTCACATGGGTGGTCGTATCCGGGTCCTCCACTGGGTAGGCACAAGTGTCCGTCCAGTTTCTGGTACTATTTCTATTTTTTATGCCTCAATGAAGTACTAATGCTTAAAAAGTTATAAGAAAACCCGTGTGAAAACAACTAACTAGTAGTAATTGGTATTGCGCTCAATTGGCCATTATAATGAAGATTTTATTCCGACCTCTTGAAAAATTTTCAAACTTTTGAGAGTGGGACTAATGTCCATATTTGTACCTTTTAGATTTTGGATTATTAGTAACATTACATGAAGCTTTCTCATTAAATGTCTCTCTCAACAACCAGATGGCAGCGTGGAAGGTGCCCTGCATTGGCCAACAAATTCTCTGTACAACTCTTCCCTTATACTTATACATCCAAACCCAACACTTCATCACATCCAAATGCTTTCAAAAGGTCGGTATCGGATGCTTTCATGTCTCGTTGGCTGGCGATTCCCTTCCTGGTTCCCTCGGCTGGACAGCTGATATTTTTTCCAGTGAATATTTTCCTGAGCTCCTTTACAAGTGGAGATCATGCATATAGAGACTAAACAAACCGGACAACTCCTCGGATTGGTGGCCCGTTATATAATTAATAGCTGATATATCTAAATATAACTAAAAAGGCATTTCATGCTTATATTAATGTGTTGAGATGTGTGATTATTATCGACCCCTGTGATCCTATTAAAATGTATTCCAAATACTCTGATTTAGCTAAATTGTTCTCAGAGTCAAAAATATTAACGTTATGAGTTTTATTGACCTTTTGACCTACAAGTTAAGTATTTATTGCTCTATGATAGTAATTTTTATGCCTAACTGAATTATTATTACCTAACCCGTGTGTAAAACGGTAACATTTAGTAGCATTCCATAAACCCATATTACTAAACATTTATTCCAACAACCAAACAAAAACGTAGAAGGTCAACAATAAATTCTCCTTCAAGCACTCCCCTTAACCATCCAAACCCAAACCTTTTTAATGAAAAGCTATATCTGATGACCTCAGTCGGCTGTTCTACTCCTTAATCTTGTAATGTTACTGGTCTATACTGTTACTGTCACCCTTTATTGTTAGTGAGTACATATAATGTTTGAAGATTAATTATTGGTTTGATCTATAAACAAATCATCTGAAAACTCATTTCTATTTATCTCTTCCACTCGGCTACTCTCAATGTATACTTCCCTAATCAGTCCCTCCGCATAACCTAACTCATAATCCACCGATTCCAAAGTACGAGAGGAATTCCCACCGCCTAACATGCAAATGGGCGGAATGTTACAACTTGGAATTGTAACAGAAATCGATGAATAAACCCTCTCAGGTTTAACGCTAATATGCTATTATGATAAATTTAGAAGCTCATAACTGCATGCTAGGACTTTGCAAAAACTTAGGATTTGGAAATTTGTGTCGCTTAACAAATTCTCAAACAAATGTGCAAAAGCACGTTGGCCAATATTTAGTGTCAACCGGTGGGTACGTGTGCTCTACTCCAAGTTCCCCTTCTTTCAAACTCACCTTCAGTTCAATTTACCCATTGAGTTGGACACATCACAATAGAAAATATTGTGATGGAGCACGGACGTTAGGTTACTAGATGTATGCAACATACTCTATAGCCTATTTAGGATTATATATGAAAAATCCAAATTTGGCCAACACCCACCAGAAAGTAACAGTTATTATAATGTTGTTATAAAAAAAAGGGGAAAGTTTGGAAATTGTTGCCGTTTTGTTTGGGGTTGGGGCCGTGGAAAAATGTGGTGTTCCTGTGTTGGAAGGGGGGGTGGGGGGGGCCGGGGGGGGGAAAAAAATTGGAGGGTAAATTACTTGTTTTTTTTGGGGGGGGTAAGGGGGGGGGGGGGGGGGGGTTGTGTTTTTTTTTGGAAAAAAAAAAATAAAAAGGGGAAAAGGAAAAGTGGTTTTGCGTGTGGGTGAACTTGTTTTGTTTTTTTTTTTTGTGTGAGTGGGAGGTGGGTGTTTTTGTTTGTATTAATTATTTTTTTTTTTTTTTTTTTGCAGCATTTGGTGGGGCAATAAGAGCGCAAGTCAGTCCAAAACCGATAATGAAGGAGGGGTAATGGCGAGTCTATTCAGACCACATGAACTCCATGGGAAGGAACAAGGATAGGTTTGGGTAGGTGGTTAAGGTAGGGCGTTTTGGACCTGTTAAAAATAATGCACAAAGAAGATCATAAAATCGTTAATTTACAATTCCGCATTACAATGATACACGGCAAATCCCGAAAAGATAGAGAGAGCCATTCGCTATAGTTCGAATCAATGTGACCAGGCTATTTGAGATGCCACTGTAAATGTCATGATGGTTTTTACGCTACTCGTTGCTATATCAAAGTAACATCTCTCTATGATTTGCTATAATTTGAAAGTCGGCTGTCGTATACTGCACATATTTAAATTATAATTTATATTAGAATTAGAGTTAGAATTGCAATTTAGGTATGTTTGGTGTTTAGTTAATGACAATCAATGAATAAACAACAATGAACGAATTGCCACGCCAATGAAAAGTACACCTCCTGTCGTGTCTCTTAACTACTTGATGTCAGGCGTCTACAAACTTTTTCTAGCTTCGTCTAAGCGTAAACTGCGTCAAAGCCCGCCGGTAGCATACCTTTTTCATTCTGAACAAACCCACCTATGACAAACCCCAGTGATACGATACTCTGAGTTCCTAAACGGGCCCTCCACATCCCACAAAACCCCAATACTTATGGCCACGGTCTAGAAGTCCACTGCATAGGAAATTCTATGACACAGTTCAAACTTCCACCCCAAATTGAATATTAAACGTTTTCAAAATTGAATAAATCTATCTATGATTAAATTTTTAGTGATTTGCGGCCCAACCCACCGATATCACACTCAACTTTAATGCCTGTATACATGCGTGCTACGACGCGGCTATTAAATAGAAAGAGGAGCGAGTGTTATATTATCACTACTTTGTGTGGCTGGACCTTTGGCTCTCCCATGAATGGTTCATTAGAGTAGAAGGTCATACAATGACATGACCTAGCGACATCTATCATAAATCAGCTATCTCCAATGCATTAACATGAGATTAGGCCCTCCCACCAGCGTCCAGGTACAACATCCAGCCAAGGAGAGGGAATAATTAAATGTAATTGCATAATTATGGAAAAAGCTGAATGTGTTGATGATGGCTATGGGCAGTTGATTGTAAATACTGTTGTTGGATTTGTGGTATTTTATGAATTGTAAATTTTGCTAAAGAACTTATAAAAAAGATTAATAAAATTTAGGGGGGATGATGGGAAGTTAAAGAAGAAAAAAGCACGAAAAAGTAGTGTGTTTGGGGTGAAAGGGAAAAAAAAAATTGGGGGGATGTGAGGTTTTTGAATGTAGAAAGTAAGTTTTTTATATTTTTTTTTTTTTTTTTTATACTATACAGGCACATAAGAGATATTTATGAGGGGATACATTTTGCCAAAGACAAACAGGCATAACAAGCGTAAGTAAATCACCCAACAATCATGTAACGGTCAACTCAAATGTCTGCTCGTACGTTGAACGAGCCTTGAATCTTTTCCCTTGAGTTTATCACCATCTGTTCAATATCTCGCTCATTACAATGTGCTCAACAGATGAAACCCAGTGATGGAAAAAGGTTGGTGGTTGCCTTTAGCTAACATAACATTAGTGCCTTCTACAAGGTTGATCATTGGAAAGATGTTCATCTTGGATGGCTACTACGTAGTTCAAAACTTCACCCCTAGGTTAGCGCAGTTGTTAACAACTTTATATGACCTACAGGAGCCTTTTTCTGATTTATAGCAAGTTCCTAAAAAAAATCAATTTTAGCTTTTAAGATAAGATGAAGAAAAAATAATTACCCATATTGATCTGAAATAGAAAATTATGATGTACTTTTTCGTGCTTATTTTTTTGTGCTAACCTCTCCTTCACGAGTCCATCATTTCACTAATTCTTTTGAACGTAATGCAATTTCATGCAATTTCAATTTCAATTTAATTTTCCTTAAAATTTGTTTCGAATGCTCTTGATATCGTATTACGAATTACCTAAAGAGTTAAAATAAACCTCATACATAAAACTCTATTTTATATTCAGTAGTCATCCTTTGAGTCTTATTCTGATCTCAGTAAGTGGCTTTCTCAGTATGTCACAAAGTTCCCGTGGAATGAAAACTTCAAAAAATATAATCAAATAGAAGAACAATGGCAAATAAGGCAATATGAAATATTCTTTGTCCTATATTTTTGTGTAAGTGGTTGAACGCGGGAAAATCAGTTGACTGAAACTCTTTTTATCTGTTGATCTTCACGTCGGAGGTATTGCGATGTGTAACGCATCACTGTCAGATTTACACGCACTACTTCCGACTTTAGGTATGACGTACAGATCAGTAGATATATTCATTATCCACTCTGCAATCATTATCGTATTCAAAACAAGTTAGTAAAAAAAAAAGTTGGTTTATTATTGGTGAAGAATATTTTAATTTCCAATAAGTTTAGTTGCTTAATTCGAATCGAAAAAAACCTTATAACGCACACCCTTAGTGCCTTGTGAGCATATTGACATTGAATCTTTCATATGACATGATTTTCGTTAGAGTCATATGATTTTCGTTAGAGAGCATTAGTTATAAAAATCTGATTCCTGATATTTCGATTTCGAATTCCGTGTAGGTAATAGTTAGGCATGAGCAGCGGCTTGCCCTCTTTTCTATGGATATCCTGCAAATAGACATAAGACAAGTTCGATTGGTGGCCCATCATAGCATTAGTAGCTGATATTGATTCTATTGATTCATACGCTCTTTAGTTTGGTACCAACCGGGGTAGACTTGGTCCTATACCCAATACTTTCCTTATCTCCAATCCGTTCTCCTACTCGCAATATGTTATGATATAGTGAGCGGAATGTTACAATTTGAGATAATTTTAAGCAGCCGGTTTACCAAAATTTCGTAGATCGACAGGTAATCGGTGGGTGACTGACCACCAGGTACTTCATAGCAAGATGCTAGGAAGCGGACCGGAAGTGTATAAATGTGCAAACTCCCCTCTACTGTTGCGCCGCTAGTTGTTATAGCGACAAACTAAAAACAGTGTTTTGATCCGGAAAGTTTGTTTATTTAGAGCGAAAAAAATAAATCCAAGATCATACCATTTTCAAAAGTTATCGAAGATGCAACGTGAAAGACATGAGAGATTTCTGCACACTCACGTTGAAACTCCAACATGGTCAAGAGGAATGATCACAAAGGTTCTTAAATTTCCTAAATACCGTGCTCATCGCATGGAGAGTCACGTCACTGCGAGTGACTTTTCTCACAACACCAAGTGACAAAAGTAATTTCAACTCTCTGAACACGGATTCAAATTTCGTCCATTTAAATTAAAAATATCGATGTACCACTTGAAACATAAGCATTGTTTAAAGTAAATAGAAAGGCATTGTTATTTCAACAATACATTCATCGGGTAGGTGAATTTGAGCGTGTAATTCCCTCTCCAGCCAATCGTCACATTTATTGGTAGGTTATTTGCTCGATTCCAGTAGAGGAACTCTGAGCTAACTCCTTGAACCTGGAATCTGTGAGTATTCAAGCCAAATACAGAATTGAGATAACCAAGATTCATAGAATAAATGAAATAAATTTAGAACGCAACCATTCAAATCCAAAATTTGTACGTTTGTTCTTATAAATAATATGTTTAAAACAAACATAACATGATTTTTATTTCAAACATCGGTGTCACTTGATTTTAAACATAGAATATATTTGAAATAAAGCAAGTTTATTTTAGCGGATTCGTTTTTGATCCAGTTCCAAACTGGATCGGGAATCAAAATTGGGTCGGCTTGTTGTGTATTGAATGTCAGTGTGTATGATTTTATTTGAAACTCGTATCGTATTGAGGTTTGGATTGACAATAAGTTCGGGTATCACAGGTTGGAACTAGTTCGAACCTAGGTTCAAAAACAAAATCGATATAAGTTTATGTTTGGATTTACCTGGAATATGTTTGTTATGACGGTATTTTTTTCTGCGTGAATAACCCTCACTAACGTTATTTGTAGCAAAACAAAACAAGTGGCAAGCGTAGAAGTGAAATATACGATCGGAAGATTTAAGCGAAGAATCCTGCTAGCTCCAGGCGTGATTTGGCGAAAAAGTTCACTCAGGTATAAACACGATATAAAATCAAGATAAAACAAACAATTTTTTCGTGGAGATATCATTTTGATTTTATTAATCATTTCTCTTAAGATTCTTTCTCAGTAGCATATAAAAAAAATCTTACTATCGTTAGTCATGAGCCAAGGAACACACTTTTGCCCTAAAGCTGCCAATCAGTCTCTGCACAGACTCTTTCGCAATTGTTTTAGCCAGATTTTTCAGTCTTTTGCAAATTTTTCGATGGTTTCATGTTTTCTTAGATATTCCTTGTTCAGAGACCAAAACGTCTTGATTGGTCGGGCTTGAGGACAGTTCGAAGGATTCATCGTACCATGCTATGGTGTCTTTCGCATGATCCGGCCAAAACAATACTGGACCATCATGCTTCCTGATCATTGGCAGTAAACGCCGATTCGAGCATTCCCGGATGTACGTATCAGTCTTTATTGCCTCTGATGCCACAAACTGCTCTGACCACATTCCGCATTCCCAAATAGCTTACTAAACCATTGCCTTTTTACCGAATTTCTCGGTAGAAATTTACTTACATCGATGTCCTGGCCTTCACGCACGCTGTAATATTGATCTCCCGGAAGCGTCTTATATTTAAATTCAACAAATGGTTACCCAGTATACCGTCATACAGCTTCCGAATCCGCGGTTGAACGGTTGAAGCCTGATTTTCATTCCGTTTTGACATGTTCTGCTTCTTGAGAATTTTAGATGGATTCTTGCCGCGACACAATGGAAGTTACAACAGTGGAAGTTTGACGGAAGCTGTGAACTCCGCAATGGCACTACGAACCGCACTTCGAACGAACAGTTTCCAGTTTCGCCAGTTGACTTAGTGAAATATTGGGAATAAAGCACCATGTACACAATCTGTTTACGCTTTTCGGGAGAAATGCCTCGCATTTTGATGACTTCGTTGCAAAAATCCAATTCCGAACCCAAACGTGTTTTTTTTAGAATGTAAACAAAAACAAGTGTTTTACCACTCTAAAATAAGATATGTTTTTCTTTAACAGCGAGATACTTGCCGATTTCAAAACATTTGGTCTAATTTGGTAGATAGTTAAGTTAAGAAAAAGAAAATCCACATGGATAGAAATTTAGTTTTTGGAGTTTTATTTATAAACAATACTTATGAGTTGAGTTCTTAGAGTTAAAAAAAATATAATCAAAAATTGAAAATATTACATTCGAAACATTCTATAAAAAAAAAATTACAAGTGAAAATTAACTGCTCAACTGCTTTAATTAAGTTAAATACGTAAGATGTGAAAAATTGGCAAAATATGAAAAATAAATTAGAACTATAAAAAAAAACTTTTTTTTACACAACAAAATCACACAAGAAAATCGGACACCCTCGTATTGGGATAATATTGATTTTTTATGCTTTTCGAATGAATGCTGTTTAAATAATTTAAAAACAAAAACCATACATTTTTTCTTCTTTGATACAACGTAATGAAAAAAAATGATTTTTTCAATACCGAAGTAGAACTGTAAGATAACTTTTTGAATCCAAACATAATTATCTTATATCGAGGTATTCCTACAATATTTAAAGAAACCTTTTTAATGTTTTCCAAAGTTAATCAAAAAAGTAATGCCTAAAAAAATTTATGTTCAACCAAATAATCCGGTAATCCGAAAGTCTTCCAGTGTAACTACCTTCGGACAATTGGGCCCGAAAAAGCAGCGATTGGGAATAAGATTTTCAGTTTATTTCCCTTCCTTTTTTATTGTTTTTTTTTTAATTAAGAAAGCATTCATAATGGCACTCTCGGAGCTTAGTGCAAAACCAAAACGTGCCAAAGAACACATAATACAGATCACATAGCAAGTGTTGACGCATGAGCTGTTTTAAAATTGTAACCTGCCACTAAGTTATTCATAACAACGCAACAGGTATTCTTTCCTGACAAAGATAGATATTGTACAACATGTACATCAAAACAATATGTTTCGGGATTTACCTCATTATAAAACATCCAATAAACACTGCCTTGCCAATCTGAATACGTTGGGGTGGTGATATATAAAAATGTCATTGACGAAAACTTACCCGAAAATTAATTTTTAATTTTGACATGGTCATTATAAAAATTGATGCGAAATAAAAAAAAACGAGCATCATTTTCTCAGTCGTTTGTTTCGTCAGTGACATTGGTTCACCCATTTGAAAATGTGGAATTCTTGCATTATGTGTAATATTCTTGCTATCCAAACAGTTTATGAAGTAGATGATTGTTTATATTATGGGCGCCTAGGATCATTTTTGATAAATAAATTAATTTGGCAATATATTTTGTCAATTGAAAAAATGCAGATGTAAGTCATTGGCAAAAGAGGCAGTGACAATTGGTATGACTTACTTCGACTATAACCTTTTTAGCTCGAATGCGTGACCAAAGTTGTACAATCAATATCATATTGTATGGTCGAGATTTAGCTGTTCTGGTTTCTAACTTTTGCAAAAAGGTATGTTATGTTGTTTGTAGTTCAGCTTAATTAATGTCATTTTTGATGTGCTGCGTTAAAGTTACAAGATCAGAAGCTTAAGGCTTTTCATGGAAAATTTATTTTGATTGATAGATAATATTATTTATGTCTTTAAGTTTAAAAGCGGGTCATAAATACTATAAGAAGTGTCACTTACCAACTGCAGGACGCATATTGACAACAAGAAATGTCGTCTCGAACAGGATCCCATGTCATAGTTGTTATTTCATCAGTGTGCAATCATGAAAATTCTTGACACCCTTTCCGCCCTGGATGTCTTTTTTCGCACTCACAGCTATGGGTTGCGTCGATCGAAATAAATAAAACAAAATTCTGCCTCTTTGCCGCCGTTGTAAGTCGCGTATCCCTCGCTAATCCGTACCGTGCTGACAGCTAACAATACTACCTCAAGCACATATCACGATTCAAGCCAACTCTGCGTTGTAGTGAAAACATTTACGCTCAATGACCTTTACTTTGTCGTCTTCTTGGTACTCTTTGCATTAATTCAGCTCAATCGCTGAACACCGTAGAGTGATTCACTCTAGAATTGAGCGTGCAACTCTTTTATTTCCTGTCGGAGCGACACACTCACGCGCAGAGATCAAAAGTAGATCACCGAATTTCACACATTTTGCAATGAAAACAACGCTTAATTCACGCACTTCGCGCACACGCTTTTCATCAATGATTAACTTTCTGGTACACTTTTAACTGACATACATCTCCGGCCTGTTGGTCGTTGGTGGTTTAGATAGCGATTGCACTTTTCTCAAGTGCTCTTTTTCGACCAACCCATACACGCACGTGTGTTTCTCTAGTGCACTGTACTGACTCAGCCGACTCGGCAATACCTATTCTTCAATCAACTTCACAACTGCTGCTGCGACCGGATTGTGTTGGTATGAGCGCAACCAAAGGTACCTTAATTCATGTTAGCTTATTTTTCACGATTCATCTGACCACTACTACAAAGTGACGGTTTAAAATATTAAAATTTAACACAAACACAACCACGTTTGGATTACTTTATTATGTAAAATCCTTCGAATAATAATGTGCAACTAATGAACACAACTCCTCAGATAACAATAGAGATTGCACACCTTAAACGGTGCAAATGAAGAGATTCTCGCGCACTCACTTCAAAAGTGCTTCCAAAGCACCGTTACCTAGAGCGGAACTGATAGGCCGCATAAGTGCAAACCTCGGCAGTTGAAGAAGCCCGTCAAATCGCGATCACATATGAAACTGCACTCGACGCTGTGCAACCAACACTGAGAAAAAGCCTTATTTATCGAACAACAATCAGAATTGCAAAGAAACAAAGCGAATGTGAGGAACCGTTGTAGAGCACTAAGTCGTCGTCGCTTGGGGGAAAAAACTACAATCTCGAGAAAACGGGAGCCCCAACGAAGAGAACCGTTTCGGACGATGAACGTAAACTGACTGGTTGAAATGAATGGAGGAAACGAAAGTCGAGAAAACGTTGGGTTGTGAGTTCTCGGTTTTTGTTTTGTGTCTTCTCGGCACGTGTGGGGGTGTTCTGCTTTCCAGACAGGCCATGAAAAATTTATGTTTTAACCCAACATTAATCATTTCAACATGCTGAATAACATCTCTATCGAAAAATTTTGCACATGCGAAAATAAATCGGAACGAAAAAAAGTGTTGCCATCACCAACGCTCGTCGTTCAACAGTTCAACGCATTCCAGGTTAGTGCTGTCACGACAATATGTTGATGACCACAAAAACACCGACAAATCGCGAATTCAAATTATCAACAAATTTCTGATCAAAGACATTTGTTTCCACGTCCTCGTGAAACATCAAGCATGTCAGTCAATTTCTTGTAAATGAATTTTGAACAACAGAAAATAATAACATGCATGATACATAACAATTCATTCGCGAGGAATCGATTATTGACGAGTTTTTCACAAAAGCAATTGCGCCAAACCTCGGATTGTTTCGAGTTTATAATTTAAATTGTTAATTTGCACAAATCCACTAAGCTTGAACATCTCAACATTTAGTTCGAGTGTGCGTACAACGGACGCAGTGTGAAGAAAGGTGATCAAAATAGAAACCGAACAACCACTTGTTGAACATGGAAAACCGACCGGTTGAGCAGAGGGTAAGACAGAGAGGCCACTATATGAAGTGGGTGTTGTGACGAATGAAATGGAAGGTAAACACAACGCAACTGCCACCATTGAATTTTATGAATGATTCAAACTGTCTAACTTCAGTTCAGCGGATGCGGCAGTGTTGGCAGCGTAGTGATCACCTGTTCGAGATTGCTGTAGCTCAGCCCCAAGTAACCACGAGCGTTCAAAGAATAGCACGCATTGGATATGAGGCGGCATATGCATTACGTCTCAGTGCATCCATTGAACCAGGATTTCTCGACACCTTTGGGATGATAGAATGTTGCCATCGCCCCAAATCTCCTTTACTCCATTTATACTGCCAGCTGACAAGTGACTGTTGACGAAAAATAGGAAAAAAATCGTTGAAGGCGATTTGTCGATCACAAATATCGCCTTCCATAGCGCCCACCTTTGCAAGCGAGTCCGCTTTCTCATTGCCCGGAATTGAACAATGAGATGGGACCCATACAAAGGTGATGATAAAATAACGCGAAGATAAAGCACTTAGAAGCTCCTGTATTTTCATGAGAAAATACGAGGAGTGCTTTACCGGCCTCAATGAGCTGAATAGGCCCCTCTATAGATCTGAGACTATCCGTGAAAATGCTATGATCTGTTGTAATGCCGTAAATCATTGCTAAATTAGCATTATTGCTAATTCGGCGACGTATACGGTACATTCTTGAAGCTTATCGATTGCGCTATAAATTTCATTAACTTGACAACTGTTGAATTAATGCAAAGATCCGTCAGTGAAGAACGCATTAGTGGAATGTGGCCAAAAATGCAGCAAATATCCCGAGCAATTAATGATGTTGATTTTGGGTTGAATAAGTGCAATAATCATAATGAACCGAATTGCGAAATCGGAGAACAAACACGATTGGAAATGTCGGGGGTGCTTGTGGTTACTTGGGCCGTTTCGTGGTGGATTGAAATTCTGTTCTTGTTGGATTCATGAAAAAATATATCACAAGTTTCACCAAAAAGAGTAATATTCTAATGATTTCGACTAGCTCCTGTCCTGAACTCTATAATTGCTGTTCTGTATAGTGATACCTTCTTTAAATAATTGAATGTCTGCGTCGGTTAGTTTCAGGCCCATTATGCACGAAGTTTGAAGTAAAACGACTCGTTATCCGTGCAAATTCTAAATCGCATGCATTTTGGATGTTGCTTTTTTAAAATATTTTGATTGAAATTCACTTGAAGAATCACATACAATAATTCAAACACGCCTTTTGATACACGCAAAAAAAAATGCAGTAGAAACTACCATTTCGAGGGTTAAATTAAGCGCAAACACCAACAATTTTCAGCTGACTATAAATGCGTTTGATTCTATTATGCCTGCGAGTAGATCGACCATTGTTCGATTGATATCAATATGAGGTCTGTCAAATATACCACAAAAGTTGAAGGTTTTACCATAAACGTAGTAAATTTGACTGAAATTTCAGGGTAGTTTTAAAGATAGGCATAGTCGGGTAAAATTTTAGTTTTTACTACAAGATTTTTTTCTGTGTACGAAAACACTGAAGGCCCAAACGCAATGATAGTGGAAACGGAAAAACCGATAGAGCGGCAGCGCAAGAGCCGGATCTGAGAAGCCTGCTTGTTCGTTAAAAAAAAAAACTAGTTTGATCTAAGCTGATTCCTATTGGACATATCGACGTCATATACTAAAACTGTCAAACTTGCGTCTCCGATCTGTTTCCGTTCACATTGCGATGGGAGTAAAAGTTTTTAAAAATCCATAAAAAAAATTCTATTCCGAAAAGTTTTGACGTAGACAACGTTTTACGGCAAGGGAAAAGTGTCAAATTAATATTCGGAAAACAGCGATCGTCACGAAAAATTGGAATAATTTGAAAGTCAGTAACTCAAATATTTTGTGATAGATTCAGGAGATGTTTAAGAGGTTTTGGCCTAACTGACAAACGTAAACAATGGCTTCTTGCGTAAATTTCTGGTGGCACAAAGGCTATCCATGTAAAGGGGCACCCACAATAGATACGTTTACGTTCCGTTGACGTAAATTTGATAGAAAACCTATGGGAAAACTGTCAAATTCACGCAATCGCATCCGCAACGTATCAATTGTGGGCCAGTCATAAGCCTCCAATTCTATCGGATAGGTGAACTCTTCCTCTTAGAAATAACCGTGGTGGATTGATTAGGCGAATTTTCAATGACGAGAAGAATCCATTGTTTACGCTTGTCAGTTAGGCCCTAATGAAAAATCTTTGTCTAATTGTGCACACGAAACGCCCATCTAGTTCAGGCGTACAAAAACATATATCATAGAGGTATCCTTGCTAATGTCTGAAAAAATCAATAACAACAACACACTGTTGAGATTTTTGTAGGAAATGTCAGTATGGGCCCTCAACCAATGTCCCAGTTATGTTCAAAGTGGTGTTTGTCGCAGAGAAAATGGTGGCATATTGATGCAAGTTCGTCTCGAGCGGTGCGTTTTCGAGACGCATGGAATCGGCTGCCATTTTGTTTCCGACCGAGAGTGAGTGAGAAAATTTGAGTTCGGAAGGCCTCATCAAGATGGATCCGAATCAGTTCAAACGGTTTCTGGAACACCGGACAAATCGTTTCTCGAGGCTGCTGTAAGGAATAAATGCGCCTGCAGCACAGTCGGCAAAAGTGCGAGTGCACCTAATGTCTATAGGTGCCACAACCGTTCCCGCTGGTTTTGGAATGTGATGCGGGATAGTTTTGAGTTCTTTGAGAGAAACTGGAAGGGTCATTCAAAGGCCATTTGCAAGGAGCGGTGGCCAGCCGAAGAAAATCAGCAAATGGTGAGTTTCCTCTTGTTGGTGATCGTAGAGCCGGCACGTAAAAAATACTTCAACTTCGAGTTGACTCGTGCAAAGAAGAACCGGTTTGACAGAAATTAAGAAGAAGGTAGTCGTAAAGCAGCGGCTGGGTAGTCAAGAAGAAAATGGATATAGTTTTTGGCTTACGAAGTACCAGCACATCGGTCTCAAGCTCGGTTCCAAGCTGAATGATTCGCCCCTAATAACGAAACTCACACGAACACACCCTCAAATATTCTGTCAAAATAACACAGAGAATCAAAACAAAAGCAAAAATTATGGTACAAAAGAGCGCAAGAATGTATTGCAAGGTGCAGGCTGCAAGGTGAACTTTGGATCAAGGGGCTCTACAAAAGTGAACCAATTTCAAATCACAAGTTTCATATTGATTGTTGACTTAACTGCATACAAGCAAAAACGTACAAGGTCATTACATCCTACAGATGGCCCAATATGAGAGTCAAGCTTCTTGCCATTCAGGATGTTACGTTTACGAAGGCAGTGGACATGTGCCGAGCAGAAAAAAATACAGCTTTGCGGTCTCAGGAATTGGCCATCGGGAAACCGGAAATGGAGGTTAATAAGATACGAAAGTCGAAGTTTTGTTCTCGGAGGCAGTTCCTACGCTGAAAGTTCTGTGACTACACTAATGCATTCACAAAAGATTCATGCCCGACCTTTGGAAAGCGATGCCGTTGTTGTAAAGGCAAGAATAATTTTGAACGCGTTTGTAAGGCGAGTAGCAAATTTAAACCAGTTCAGGAAAGAAATAAAGGATAGAAGTAACTCGGAGGAGACATCATCAACCTGAAATGAAGCCTCATCCGAAGACAGCGACGATGAATGTGAAATAGGACAAATCGTGGATAACTCCAAAAAGGAAGGCAGCGAACTGGCGGAGTTCGATCTGAAGTTTGGTGATAAGTGGACTACTGTCGAATGTGAACTGGAATATGGAGGAATATGGAGATCATCTAACCAACAATACTTCTTGAAGACGCTTTTTAGGAAACCCAATCGAGGTACTGGACCAAGTAAAGATTCTTGTCGCCTTTGCAGGTAGTGGATGTGCCTTTGGCTTTGCAGGTAGTGGATGTAGATCATTGTCCACTGTTGTCGGCGAAAGCATCATGTGTGCGGGGTTCGTCAAGTTTTTGAAGTCAGTTGCATTCAGCAAGCATTCAATCAACTCAGAACAGGATCTGCTGAGATGTAAAGGATTAAAGCACGGAAGATAGTGGAGGAACATGGCGAACTATTTCATGTATACGGAAAGTTTGCTGGTCCAGTGTCGTTGGAAGTCGACGAAACGGTGCAGCCATCGATTCATCCAAATAGTCGCGCGCCAATCGTAATGTGGGAAAAGTTGAAGAAGGAGCTAACAACAATCAATGTCAAACTAGCGATTTGAAATTGATTCACTGTTGTAGATCCCCTTGATCCGAAGTTCACCTTGCAGCTTGCACCTTGCAATACATTCTTGCGCTTTTCAATACTAGAAGCTTTGTTTTTGTTTTGATTTGCTATGTTATTCGGCCAGAATATTTGAGGGTGTGTTCGTGTGAGTTACATTATTAGGGGCGAATCATTAAGCTTGGGACCATTTTCCTCTTGGCTATCCAGCCGCTGGAGGTCATTAGAAAACGATGAATTAATCGTTAAAGAAGTACAGCATACGGAACGGGTGAGATACATTGTCATTGGCAAGCGTGGTGATCCATAGTCTGCGAGCATTCGATTTTGTCTCGACCCAATCCCTCTCAACAAAGCAAAGAAAAGACTCCACCTGCAACTCAACACTCTGGATGAAATACTCCCGGAGTTGGGAAAAGCTAAAATCTTCTCCGCTGTCGATGCCAAAAAGGGATTTTGGCATGTGGAGTTTGATATACCTTCCAGCAAGCTTACGACGTTTTGAACACCGTTTGGAAAGTACCGATGGACCCGTTTACCTTTCAGTATTTCATCAGCCCCCGAGATGTTTCAAATGAAACTTCAGGAAGCAATCCACGGTCTTGAAGGAGTCGAATACCTAGCAGATTACCTGCTTATCTTTGGAGTCGGAGATCCTCTCGAAGCAGCACTCGTGAATCACAACAAGTGTTTATTGAACCAGTTTCGTTACCTCAACGAATAGGATGCAAGCATCTTGAGAAGTTTGTCAAAACCCAAGGTTAATAAGTCGCCCAAGTAGCCACGAGGCTATAATAGCATGCATATAAAGGGCAAATGCATTACGTCTAGTGCATCATTGAAGTTGGATTTAACTAACCACTAAGATCGAACTAATGCTATTTCTTTTGTTATGCCATAAGACAAGGCTAAAGTGGCATTATTGCATTGATATTGCATCACAATATTCTTAAAGTTAATCCAACGCTTCATTACTTGACAACTGTTGAATTGTTGCGATCCCGCATTAATGATGTTGATTTTGGGTTAAATAAGTGCAATAATATAATGCTTGTGGTTACGTGGGCGAGCAGTGAAGGAAATATCTCTGATAGTTCGACTTATGCTGCAGCCACTGATAAGTAAACGCAACAAAATCAAGCGTCTGGAATTTTCCAAGAAAAACGACGACAAGCCGATTTTCATTTGGAAAAAGGTGTTATGGACAGATGAGAATAAGTTCGAATTAATTGAACACAAGAAGCGATCCAGCAGTTGGTTGAAAACGGGTGAGGAGCTTTTGGAGAAGAATGTCCAGAAAATAGTGAAGTACGGAGGAGGCAACATTATGGTGTGGGGATGCTTCGCGGGGTCTGGTGTAGGGGAACTTGCTCATAAGTACATTGTCATTATGTGCAAACATTTGGAGGTTTCCTTGCTGAAAGTTGGTCTAGAAAATGACTACACATATCAGTAAGACAATGGTCCAAAGCACACCACGCGCAAAACTACTTGTTCGCGATAGCGAAGTTTTCGGAGCCCAAACGGTCACGCACCGCATTACTACCATGGAGTACGCAGCTTTTTGTTTTCGTTTCCTTTCCTTTCCATGAAGCACACACACACCCTTACTAACCCCGAGACGGCCGCGGGAATACGGTCACCTTTTCCTACTAACATTTTGTGTTCTTTTTTTTTTGGAAAGTCCTTCACACCGATTGGTGGACCAATCCGGTGAGCCTTTTGGTTTGTATCTCACTCCATAAACAGTATAAAAATGCCTGTAACGACGCAGTTTGGGTCAGAAGTTTTGTGTAAGTTTAGTGAACATCAATAAACACACTTGTTAAAACGTAGTTGAACGCAGTGAAGATATCATTTCTATACCGAGCCCTGTGGGATGTAGCCAATCCGCTACTCTACTTTATGCTGCCTAATCTCCGCCGTTGTTTGGATGTCGCTGTGTTCCCGTTCATCGCTGCCGCTCAGAGGACCTTGCTGCCACTGCTGTCTGATGCTGCAATCTCTCGCTACCTTCCTACGTGAAGAGTTGGTTTAGGCCATAGTTCTTTTCAGAACTGGCCATCAGGAAGGTAAACGACTGAGATGCACAGCCAGTTCAGTTCGCCGTTGTGAGTGTTTGGTTCGGCAGCAGGTCTCTTGAGTTGTTCGGCACTGTTGTTGTTGGAAACCGATCGTTGCTGTTTGCTGCTGTCGTTCCCGCTGTAAACGTTGGCATGAGGAGCCAACATAGTGGTCCTTCGAGCCGGATTTAATTGACGTTGGCATGAGGAGCCAACACTACTACTACTGTACTTTTTCCGTGGATCTCGTATAAAACTGTTGGAATGGGCTCCTCATTCTCCGGATCTCAACCCAATCGAAAATCTATGTTTTATTCTAGATCAACAGGTTGATAAAAGTAACGTTACCTAAAAAAAATCTGCTATTTGACGCAGTGAAAGCGGCTTGGAAGAACATTTCTCAACAATACATTCTAAACCAAGCAGAAAGTATGCCAAGGTGTTATCAATGCGAAGGTAGGGCATACTGAATACTAAAGTTTGTTTTGAAACTTATCAACAAACAGGTTAGTATAATTGGAGTGTATACTTTATTTTTGCCAGTATTGTATGATATGGACAGAAAAACAAATTTTCAACTAGTAGTAAAGAGACAACTAACAAAGAATATCATATAGGCATTAACATTTTATTGACCTAACCCAATTTCATGCCATGAATACTGTGTGTTACAAAGATTCGACTTACAATTTACTAAATTGAACCGTCATTCGTTTGTTCTTATACAGCTCGATAATTCTGTCCGCTTCTCTCCAACCAGTTCCTACAGCTCCTTGAACCGTTGAATAATACTCCGGATGCGAAGCCTCCCCTGCGAATTGCACTACCGGAAGTCCTAGTGAATTTACCAAAGGTTGCGCCAAGTGTGCTGCTTTGGCATTTAGAATATCCGACTTCATCGAGCGACTGGTGTACGATCCTCGAAAATTCCTATTCGTAAACCAAGTACTTCGAGTAAAAGATTTTGGCTCAGGTATTTCATATTTCACTAAAAATTTCTTTAGAGTATACAGCAGTCCGTCGACCACCTCTTTCTCCGGAAGACTTTCCATCATCCTAGCATACTTCCCATGAACCCATCCGATAAGCAAATTGGGTTGATGTTCTGGCACGAAAAAACTGGCAACGCCTTCTATCCAAGTTTTGTCAGAATTGCGTAGCTCATCTAGATCAGGCTTGTTCCACAGCATTGCAAAACCGTGCCATCCATTTGGCCAGAAAGGTTTATCGAACTCTAAAACCATTTTATCTATCACACCGATGTAAAGGCCTTCGATTGCATTCTGATGAAGTAGAGGTAATTTTGGAGTAAATAATGTGTGATAGGTCTCCTTCAGAACTCCAAGAGAGACAGTTATTATGACATGGTCTACTACATAACAACTATCGTCACTGCACGTCACTCGAACGGGTTGATCGGGGTCCGATGGGTAACTTATATTCGTTACACGCTTGCCGAAAAAAACATAGTTCTCGATGGGTATGGGCGTCGTTTTCTGCTCCGGCAGCCGTTTCTGCAATTGAAAGTTTAATAAGAACGAACGAACACCAACATTAACAGATAACATGCCATCATTAAGTCCAGAATTGTTTTAAAGCCACGTGTTCGCCAGTTGATAAGATATTCGTCCTGATGATCGGTAAACTCCAGTAATCCTGGAGCGGACATCTCAAACACACTGTCTACGGCATTGTAGGTATTGTGGTAGTTCAAAAAGCATTGATAGATTTGATAGCATGTTTCAGTGTCGATATCTGCAAATTTGCCGGCTTGTAGAGCCTTTTGAAAACTGATAATTTTGATTAGGTGCGTACCATTGTTATCTTTAATTTGATTGATACCTTTCCGAGTAAAAATCCCCCAATGATCTGTTATAGCTTTTTAAAGTATTCGTATCGTCTACAGAATGTTCAAGTACATCCACAATCCGGTTGGATAATTCCACCGGAACTTCCTCTCCGTTTGATTTGATGCAAAGCTCATCTTCGCGATGGGCTTCCACTTCAACCAGATCATACTTAGCCGCCATATCGTAAACAATGTTGTCCACGCTCGAATGAACCCTATAACGGCATGTTTGATGATAATCGTTCATGCAAGCGTTTAAAAATATATATCCTACCATTGGGCACCATAGTCCAGTACATTATTTCCGTAGGGTACAGTGTGAATTCGTCCGCCAATTCGATTTTCAGCTTCCAGTATAACAAGATTTCGATATCCATTTTCGTACAAACGGGTAGCAGCAGCAATACCGGACGCACCGGCGCCAATGATGAGTATTTTCGGACTCATAGCGCTCACCCGAGAATGTCAATAATCTATGCTTAGCACTGAGTTAGCAGCAAGCAAGCGCGAAACCCCATACGCGTCAAGAATCAGCCAGCGACTGAGAAGGGCTGTGTAAATAGCTACCAAGATTTGGAAATTTGAACGCGAAATTGCAATGGTAGTGGTTCGCGCGCGAGTGATCAAAACACTGTAATCGATCCGGCGCGTCGGGGTGTCATGCGGTGGGCGATAGCAACAAGCAGCAAAATAAACATTTTTGATAATTTCTTGTAGTAGCTGTTTTCCTGTTTGTTGGTGTGGGATATAAAAGCATTCTACAAGGTGATACGGGGTGTATATTCTAGCGCTTCCAAGTTAAAATGTCAGACAGTACCGTACATATTTTCGATAGGGTTTTAGCATGAACATGTTTGCTGCTCTGCAGTTGAGTATTTTAACGTGATTCGGTATGCAAGTCCTGAGATATTTAGTACAAAATCTAACCTTCACTAACCTTCTTAGATACAACCTTCGTTGATCTCGTATCACCTTAATCATCGTTATCACTGTTGAAATTTTGAGTGATGAAGATAAATACCGTGCAACCACCATATGCTGGATGAAGGAGAATCTCAATGTGAGCTAAAAGGAAAGAAAACGTTTGAATAGGGTAGGTGAGCCAGATTGGGCACTACGCATAGGGCTGTAAGACGGACATGTATCGCTAAATGACTGGACAATGCGTACCCTAGGTTCTTCGCATACCTGCAGGTATAAAATAGATCCTACTGAGGTCCCTACTGGACCGCAGATTGCCAAGTTATGAAAGTCGGTGTAAGCTCATCAGCCTGGCATTGTTGGAAGGAAGGCGTATGGTGGCCAAAGCGTGTTTTGTTGGTGACCTCCTTCAGGGAAACATCGGATAGGAGTTAAAGCTCTTGTCCAGCCAACGAAGATGTCGCAAAGCAAAGCGTATAAAGGTTGACGGATAGATGTCTTTCGAACTCTATACCCTTTTCCGTTAGCCAATTGAGAGTTGATTTGGCGTAATGCACCGACACTAAATCCGACCAAAACAGTGAAGGGGTACTTTGCTTCTGATATAAAGGCAGCAACCTCTTCTGCGGACACTCAGATCGATAAATTTCCGCATTGATTGTTCCGGTCGTGTAGAAAATTGTAGACTTCATACCGCAGGAACATATTGCTTGTCATTCCATCACTATTCGACCAAACTTCTCCACTTGAATCGACCTGTTTACATTGCTTAGATTGTGTAATATTGTAGACCTGGAAGTGTTTTTGAGTCCTCTTTGTCATAGGTCTCGTCGTCCATCAAAATACATGCATCTGATTGCTGCAAAACTCGCGAATACAATTTCCAGGCCCTTGATGCTGCGGGTTTCTTCTGTTCTGCACTTTGTTTGGCGATTTTCTGCTTCTTGTAGGTCTTCAGGTTCCGTTTCTTGATACGTTGAATCATTCCGACGCTGCTTTCCGCTTTATTGGCTAAATCACGTATCGACATTGATTTGTTCTTAGGGCTACCACTTTCTGATCCAGTTTGTAAGTTTTATAGAGCTTGTTTTTTTTTTACTTTACTGTGCCAGGGGGCTATCAGGGTCTATCTGAGTGAAATTGAATACTTTTTGGACTCACTTCCCTAAATTGTACCGATAGATAGAAAAATTACAAAAGAAGATGGTGGAAAGGAATGTGCGAACATAAAAAAAAACTATAAATTTGAAGTAACAATTGAAAAAGCTACATTAAGTTTTATTCTACGTTGAACCATTATTTAGATGTGGGAATAAAATGGAAGGAAAGGAAAAATAGCGGACCTTGAAGAAGTTGGCGCAATTTCGATCGGATGCACTCGATTCGGTGTGTCTAGGTATCCACCGACGTCTCGGAAGTGTCAGTACCATCCACACTACAGTCGCATAGTCGAACAGCGCAATAGACGGCAGTTTTCGGCGGGCCCAGCTGCACTGCTTTTTTGGTTAGCACTACCGGACACTTTGCCAATGTTGGCGCAATTTAGACACGAATTGTTAAAACTTGGATTAAATTTAAATTTTCCACTGTTAGGTGTTATGAATTTCGTTACCGAATAAGAGATTGATCCATAGGTTCGTCCCCCTTTTATACCAGATCCACTGGCTTTGGGGTCCAGGCTAGGCGATGCCGTGGATATCGGATGTCATCGCAATGGATGATGCTAGCCGTCAGTTGGTGTCAGGGGGTATGGGATTATAGCGAGTTAAATTCAAATTTAAAAATATAAATAGAGGAAAATGGGCAGCTGACACCAAGGGAATGGGAGTGGAATAGGATGTAAAGGAAATTAAATTTAATCTAAATATACTGCATGGTTGTTTATGACCGCAAATTCAGTACCTAATATTTACATTTATTTAATTATATATAAAAAAAACTCGAAATATATCAAAAATGGTGGTGGATCGCAACAAAATAATTATTGGAAGCTATTTGAGTGAGAGGTTACAAGTTTGGGTTGGAAGATCCGGGTTTTCTGCCTCTTCCTGATAGTTGATCCAAAGAACAGTTTAGTTGAGTGAAAATCAAGTAGATTTAACAATCTGGTGACGAGGATTATGAAAGAGAAGGGTAGTAGTATTAAATGAAAAGATATAATAAGCTGGACACTAATTTCTCACCAGAGGAAATTGAAGTTATGTGAAAGCTAGATCTGATACGATTATACGATCTTGCGTGAATGGAAAGGAAAAGGCTAGACGCCTCAAGCGATCCGCAATCCTTTAGTTTTCAGGATGATCCTGGACTGTCCGCACGGAAAAAAATAATGAATTTTAACAGGTGCGTAAAATTTCCCCTCGTTTAATTTCAAGCCAAAGGAAGCGTAAACAACGAAATTGTTTGCAATCTTTCATGCGCCATACAACAATGTTTACAATCTTTCATACAACAGTCTAGATTCAGACGTTATCTGGCTTAAATTTACATGAATTATTCCATTAATTTCTGTCAAATCTAGTGTTCCCTTTAGAAAACGCAGAAAATTACATGTTTTTTTTTTTCAAACTGTGTGATGAAGATACACCAGAGATTTTAGAAGCAACGCATGAACCAGCGCTGGAAGAACGGACTCCTCAAGTATCGGGCAATGAAGATTCACAACTGAGAAGAGGAGCCATGAGACCAAGACCAAGGTGAATCGAAGCGTTTTAAGGATTTTATTCCTTATTTACAGTCTAAAAGGAGCAGAGGGTTGTAGGGTTGTACCCTTAAAGGCTGACTCAAAGTAAAATGGCTAGCATGCATCTAGTGTTGGGAATCAAAAATCTTTGACAGTGGTCTGTTTACATGTGAAGTGCACTTCTATGGAGAACAACTGGTGCAAGTTTGATCAAAGTAGTCGATCGCGTTCAGAAATAACATCAAATGGAACTCGCAAGAAGAATTTTTTTTGAGCACAAATCTGGAAAATCCGGAGTGTTCCGGTTCCAAGCTGGCTAAAGTGGTGAAAATGCCGAAAACAATTGGGCAATTTCAGAACGGCGACTTCGACGAAGCGGCGGGGCAGTCAAGGACATCCAGCAAATGCGGGTAAAATGGAAGAAGTGTGCTGATTCCGTATCCATTTCCACTGTGCGAGCGCTGATGGGCTACCACTTTCTGATCCAGTTTGTAAGTTTTATAGAGCTTGTTTTATTTTTTACTTTACTGTGCCAGGGGGCTATCAGGGTCTATCCGAGTGAAATTGAATACTTTTTGGACTCACTTCCCTAAATTGTACCGATAGATAGAAAAATTACAAAAGAAGATGGTGGAAAGGAATGTGCGAACATAAAAAAAAACTATAAATTTGAAGTAACAATTGAAAAAGCTACATGAAGTTTTATTCTACGTTGAACCATTATTTAGTCCCACATCTAAATAATGGTTCAACGTAGAATAAAACTTCATGTAGCTTAAATTCTAGGAAAGGAAAAATAGCGGACCTTTCTTCTCGGGGTTAGCACCGTCCTGATTGTTCGGCTCAGCGTGGTGGGGGGAATAATGGGGACTCCCCGTGAAGAAGTTGGCGCAATTTCGATAGGATGCACTCGATTCGGTGTGTCTAGGTATCCACCGACTTCTCGGAAGTGTCAGCACCATCCACACTACAGTCGCATAGTCGAACAGCGCAATAGACGGCAGTTTTCGGCGGGCCCAGCTGCACTGCTTTTTTGGTTAGCACTACCGGACACTTTGCCAATGTTGGCGCAATTTAGACACTAATTGTTAAAACTTGGATTAAATTTAAATTTTCCACTGTTAGGTGTTATGAATTTCGTTACCGAATAAGAGATTGATCCATAGGTTCGTCCCCCTTTTATACCAGATCCACTGGCTTTGGGGTCCAGGCTAGGCGATGCCGTGGATATCGGATGTCATCGCAATGGATGATGCTAGCCGTCAGTTGGTGTCAGGGGGTATGGGATTATAGCGAGTTAAATTCAAATTTAAAAATATAAATAGAGGAAAATGGGCAGCTGACACCAAGGGAATGGGAGTGGAATAGGATGTAAAGGAAATTAAATTTAATCTAAATATACTGCATGGTTGTTTATGACCGCAAATTCAGTACCTAATATTTACATTTATTTAATTATATATAAAAAAAAACTCGAAATATATCAAAAATGGTGGTGGATCGCAACAAAATAATTATTGGAAGCTATTTGAGTGAGAGGTTACAAGTTTGGGTTGGAAGATCCGGGTTTTCTGCCTCTTCCTGATAGTTGATCCAAAGAACAGTTTAGTTGAGTGAAAATCAAGTAGATTTAACAATCTGGCGACGAGGATCATGAAAGAGAAGGGTAGTAGTATTAAATGAAAAGATATAATAAGCTGGACACTAATTTCTCACCAGAGGAAATTGAAGTTATGTGAAAGCTAGATCTGATACGATTATACGATCTTGCGTAAATGGAAAGGAATATAGAAGAAACGTGGCTCATCTGAAAAGGCTAGACGCCTCAAGCGATCCGCAATCCTTTAGTTTTCAGGATGATCCTGGACTGTCCGCACAGAAAAAAAATAATGAATTTTAACAGGTGCGTAAAATTTCCCCTCGTTTAATTTCAAGCCAAAGGAAGCGTAAACAACGAAATTGTTTGCAATCTTTCATGCGCCATACAACAATGATAACAATCTTTCATACAACAGTCTAGATTCAGACGTTATCTGGCTTAAATTTACATGAATTATCCCATTCATTTCTGCCAAATATAGCGTTCCCTTAAACGCAGAAAGTTACATGTTTTTTTTTCAAACTGTGTGATGAAGATACACCAGAGATTTTAGAAGCAACGCATGAACCAGCGCTGGAAGAACGGACTCCTCAAGTATCGGGCAATGAAGATTCACAACTGAGAAGAGGAGCCAGACCAAGAGGTGAATCGAAGCGTTTTAAGAATTTTATTCCTTATTTACAGTCTAAAAGGAGCAGAGGGTTGTAGGGTTGTACCCTTAAAGGCTGACTCAAAGTAAAATGGCTAGCATGCCTCTAGTGTTGGGAATCAAAAATCTTTGACAGTGGTCTGTTTACATGTGAAGTGCACTTCTATGGAGAACAACTGGTGCAAGTTTGATCAAAGTAGTCAATCGCGTTCAGAAATAACATCAAATGGAACTAGCAAGAAGAATTTTTTTTGAGCACAAATTTGGAAAATCCGGAGTGTTCCGGTTCCAAGCTGGCTAAAGTGGTGAAGATGCCGAAAACAATTGGGCAATTTCAGAACGGTGACTTCGACGAAGCGGCGGGGCAGTCAAGGACATCCAGCAAATGCGGGTAAAATGGAAGAAGTGTGCTGATTCCGTATCCATTTCCACTGTGCGTGCGCTGATGGGCTCCATCAAGAGGAAGGTTCGAGATTTCGTTCGAACTGAAGAAATGTAACCATATAATGCTGTAATTTTGAAGTTTTAATAAAAGTACTGTAGAGCAACCATTAATGGACTTTTTAAACTTATTGAATTACAGGTCTTTTTGTGCGTACCCATTAACGTTTAGTCAGCCTTTAGTAGTAAACTAGCAACCCTGAGAGAGAAAATAATGATTAAGCAAGGGACGGGCGGGTAAAAGGGAGAACGATGAGGCAGAGTGGACGTGATTCTGTGAGCGGGTGTGAAGGCCCAAACGCAATGTGGACGGAAACGGAATGGAAACGGCAAGTTTGACAGTTGTCGTAAATGACGTCGATATGTCCAATTGGATCAATTTGTATCTAATCAGTTTTCTATCCGACAAGCAGGTTTAGTCAGATTGGGCTCTTCCACAGCCGTTGCCGTTTCGGTTCCGTTATAACTGCGTTCGAGCCTTGAGCGTAGTAGCATTCCGGAAATAAAGAGAAGTTAAACCGAATTTACACCGTGTCCAATATATTCTCATACACTTTTTCCTTGCATTGGTGTCGTGCAACTACTCAACATGCTCCACGTATGTGTTGGTGTAGTTTTGCACTATGTTTATACAAACGCTTTTAGGTTATGTCCGATTGTTTTCATTCGGTGTTTATCTTTTACCAGCGATGAAGGAGTTTCGTGCTGTGGTGATAAAAAAGTTTTTGAAAGGTGAGCGCCCGGGCGCTATTTTCAGAAATTTGAAAAACCTCGGAGCAAAGCGGGATTTTGTGTACCGAACCATCCGAAGGTACCGTAACACCTGCTCGTTGGATGACCGGAAGAGATCCGGTCGTACTCGTACGGTGCGGACTGCACGAGTTGTTAAAGTTGTCAGGGAACGGATTAGACGAAAATCACAGCGCTCTGTACGTAAAATGGCCGCAAATCTGAATGTTTCGAGATCGTCAATGCACAATATACTGCAAAATGACCTCGGATTCCAAGCTTTCAAGAAACGTAAGGTTCACGGAGTTTCGGAATCTTCCAAGCAGAAACGACTTGAATGAGCAAGTCTGCTTTTGTCGCGGCACGGTGGGGATGAATTTATTTTTTTCCGACGAAAAGTTATTCGTCTTGCAACAATCCCACAATGTCCAAAACGACAGATTGTGGGCTCTCTCTTCGAGAACTGTTCCAGAGAGTGATAGGAATATTCCACGGTTCCAAAGTGCTGCGTCAGTGATGGTTTAAGGAGGAAATGCAAGCGAGACAAATTACCACTGGTTTTTATCGAAAAAGGCGTTAAAGTGAATGCCTTATATTATAAAACGGAAGTTGTCAAGCCATATGTACAAGAGGTGTTTGGAGATGATCACTATGTGTTTCAGCAGGACGGAGCACCATCGCATACTGCAAATCTCGTTCAGGGCTGGTGCCGAGAAAATTTGGCCTCTCCGTTCACCAGATCTGAATCCCTTGGATTATTTCGTATGGTCATACATGCTGTCGAAGGTAAATGACCACAGGGCGTTCAAAACCGTAATCAAACGAATTTGGGACGAAATGCCGATGGAAGTCGGGCGTGCCGCCTGTGACGGTTTCGAAAAACGTCTGAGGCTGGTCAAGAAGGTTAAAGGCGGTGTTACCCTGATAAAAATCTAAAATAACCAACTTTTTTTATTTGGCCCAAGGTAGAAAAAAAATTTTATTCCAAAACATATGCTGTAGTTGATCAGTATTGTATTGCGATATAATGGGTAAAGTTATCAATAAAATCTGGATTATCGATTTGAAATAAATAGAGCTTTATTTTGTATGAGAATATATTGGACACGGTGTACAGTGCATTATTATCCAGGGTTTAGTGAAAATCAAGCACATTCAACAGAAAGAAGATCTTATCATAGATTGATTCATTCAGGTTTTTAATTGGTTCCGTAAGCTAGCTAGTGACCTTGTCCAAAAATATAATTTATTCTACCCAGACGAGGACTGGCACTTGAACCTAGCTATTTGGCTTTGTATTTGGAGGAAAACGGAAGCAGAAACATCAGATCCGCCTTTTCTGGGTTTAAAAAAAATTAGAGGTGTGTTATATCAGGGATATAACCGTTAGGCCTATATAGGACCGGTGTATAGTAACAATGGTATCATCTAATTTATACATATCATAACACATATGGTTGGTTAATATTAAAATGTTTTTATTATTTTGCTTTGACCTGTCCCTTCATATGAAATTTTCTACATACTGAGCCATTGCTTACGTTTTTCAATTCGGGTTTAATCAAACAACTGTGTCGAATTTACCACTCTCGACTGAATACCTCAAACAATCCAAAAAGTTTTATTTTTGATAATATTAAACACAAACTCTTTTATTGTAAAATTTAATTGGTCGTCCTGAAAAAGACAGTGGTTTTGATACGCGTTAGAGATAATTTATATATTCGGTTTATTTGGCCAGCAGGACACCATCATGTGCTGTGTTCAATACAGTATTGTAGTTTATTAAACTCCTCGTCACTGTGAATGGCCGGCGGCAAGATACTTGGGATGATTCTAGTAATCTATTTGGCACAAACATCGTTTTCCGCTGGGTGGTACCCGGCTCCGGTAAGGCTTAGGAAGCGAACGCCGCCCGCGCAGATTATTGATTTTTACGACCCATTGTCACGGTAGGTCGAACGAAGAAAACTGTTAAACTTTGCAGCGTTTCCTTCTTGTTTGAACACGCAAAACAAAACCGCAACAGAAACTACCATTTCGAGGGTTAAATTAAGCGCAAACACCAACAGTTTTCACCTGATTATAAATTCGTTTGATTTTACCATGCCTGCGAGTAGATCAACCATGGTTCGGTTGATATCATATGAGATCTGTCAAATATAAATGTTGAAAGTTTTACAATAAACGTAGTAAATTTGACTGGCGATAATTTGCGTGCCAGACGGGCAGTCGCGAGAAAATGGACGACATAGAAAAAATCTTCGTAACGAGAGAGCGAATAAACACAACCGTACGTGCCGCTCAATCGAACTTGAATATCCCAATAAAACCATTTTGGTTCAAATTGTGTGCTTTATACTGGCGTTGATGGCATTGCCTACAAAGAAGAGAGGCACGATAATGCTGTACGAAGCAAATTTCATAAGAGGGGACGGGCTTCAGTTATAAAACCAGACACCGGCAACAAAGCAAAATAATTTTGCAGCTGAGGGATGTATTAAACATGGAAGGAAACTATACGAAATAAAAAGAAGAAGACAATTTGAACCATTTGTTACCTGTTTTTGAGGACCCGAAAAGAGAAAACCATATATTCAACCTGTTCATATGCAGATTTGTATGGGAGCAAAAAAAGGTCATTTTAAAGTAAAAAAATGAACTTCTCATACTAATAGCACTTAATTGAAATTTTAATCCAAAACATTTGTAAGTTTTTCTGATCAAATGATGTACAAATGAAGTCATCCTGTTCAGTCAAACTAGAGTTATTGGCGTTCAAAAACCTTTCACTTTTGCGTAACGCTCTCATTTTTCAAAATATGTTACCCGGTATAGAAAAGAGAAACGTAGTCCTACGTTAAAACGCTGCCTAGAAGAAGCGGAGTGTAGAGCCGTTCTCAAGAAACACGAAAGTTCTACCAGAAGTTAAACGCATCCCACAAAGGCTTTGTGCCGCGAGCCGAAATGTGCAGGGATGAGGATGGAAGCATCTGACGAACGAACGTGAGGTGGTTGAAAGGTGGAGGCAGCATTTCGACGAACACCTGAATGGTGAGGAGAATGAGACAGTGAGGACACAGACAGCCGGAACAATGTCTACATCAGTACGGCAGATGAGGGTAATGAACCTACTCACACACTGAGGGAAGTTAGGGATGGGATGGTATGGTATGGATGGTATGGTAAAGATGGTATCAGAGCTTGTCTGAACCAGTTGATAGTCAGAATATGGGAGACAGAACAGCTAACGGAGAAGTGGAAAGAAGGGATCATACACCCCATTTACAAGATAGGCGAGAAGTTGGAGTGTGAATGCCGTTTACGAAGTGCTATCTAGATCATTTTCCATAGTCTTCACCTATAACGAATGAGTTCGTGGGAAGTTATCAAGCCGGCTTCATCAACGGCCGCTCAACAACGGACCAGACCTGTACCGTGTGGCAAATCCTCCAGAAATGCCGAGAATTGTCAGGTCTCTACGCACCACCTGTTCATCGATTTTAAGGCGGCGTACGACAGTATAAACCGCATAGAGATATGGAAAATCATGAACGAGGACGGCTTCCCCGGGCAGCTCACAAGAATGATTAAAACAACGATTGACGATGTGCAAGGCTGCGTGATGATTTCAGGCGAACAATTAAGTTCGTTTGAATCTTGCCGCGGACTTCGACTATGTGATGAACTTTCCTCCTGTCTTATATCCTCCAAGAAGGCGGGGCGGGCTACCGACGAACTCCATCGATTTTGTTTGTTTCGCGAATGATATGGACATTGTCGAACGAACATTTGGGCTACTGGTGAATGCGTCGAAAACAAAGTAGGGTACGGGACGGGTTTTAAGCAGTTTAGTCAGCCCCTGAGATATTTGATGAAGCTGTATGTAATCTATAATTAGAACTGCCAATATTTAGACATCAATCCCACTGCTTACGTCTGGTCTATCGGAACATACCTTCAGCAACGAGCATTAGGCTCAGAAAATTTCATAGCCATGGAATAAAGTTCCCAATTGCAGGGACTTCTTAAACGCATGCGGATTGCTTCCCGATTAAAAAATGTTTTCTTCAGCTCCTCAATCTGTACATAAACTAACACTATTGTATGAGTGCGATTCTGTGCATGTGTGCGAAGGCGAAATGAAATAGGCCAGTTGACGATTTGCTGCAAACGTCAATTTCCTCAACCCGCTCCTTCGTTTTAGCCTACCGCTCTCGAAAACATTCAACCAAAACATGTCTATTGCTACGACCACAAACTCGTCTCGTAGTAGGTTATGAGACAGACCTACACGACCAAACTTTTAGTTTGTCATTGATCTTTAGATTGGCAATGTGTATTTCTTATTTCATTTACTCTCAGGCAAATGTTAGCCAAAGCGACTGTGACGACAAACGGGATGCTTCGTTTATAAACAAACAAATGCAAGAGACAGTAGGCTTCACGTTACATTACGTGCGCTATATCCATGGATAACAAAGAAGAGAGGAAACATGGGCTCTCTCAAAAGCAACAGTGATGCCATAGCTGCAGCTCAACAGCGAAGCATTATTTATCGTTGTGTACTATTGGACAGGTCCAAAACATATTTTTTATTGCAAATGATAGTGCCAGATGATGGACAATATAATTATAAGCATAGATCAACGGCCAATGACTGGAAGGAACATGAAATAAATAGCGATTTCAGATTGTCTAAATATGTAATAAATTTAACTCAATGTTCAACATCACATTCTGGCAACAAGCCTAGTTGTAGAAGAGAGCTGATGAAGAAATGCACTCCGGTACACGCGATGCAAATGCAAAATACACAAAGGCAAAATTTGAGCGAACTTCTTCAGCAGGTCAGAAACTGATGGTTTCTAGATGATGTATTTTAAATCTTCAAAATGACAGTAATAAATTGGTAATCAATCATGATTCATACATCGAATCATTGGCCCAATAGATAAAGCTTATGATCGTATCATTAAAAAGGAAATAATTTGGAAAATGTAGGAGTTATAGACCTATTTCCTAACAACGGATTAAAATAGTGACCCCTGATTAAGCCGTTCCCTACCCTATATGCTAATAGGCGGCAGCGAGCGCGACAGGGCTCACATTGGTAGCAGTGTTACGTTAGACGGGGATACTTTCGAGGTGGTGGATGAATTCGTCTACCTTGGATCCTTGCTTACGGCAGACAACAACGTTAGTCGTGAAATACGAAAGCGCATCATCAGTGAAAGTTGTGCTTATTATGGGCTCCAGAAGAAACTACAGTCAAAAAAGGTTCACCCGGCACCAAAGGTACCATGCACAAAAGTGTATCTAGGAATATATAAATGACTGTGTAGATTTTTCAGGCTACACCAGGACTACTCTGAAGCAGTATAGGACTTTTTTTCATATCAGGATCAACCAACTGAAAATCATATAAAAAGATAGGTTGTTGAGTATTTTCTATAAATTTTGAGTTTTATAATGAATGATTGCTATTCCCACAGGAATACTAGTCGAAAGAGAAAGAGAAAGTAGAGGGAGTGGGAATGCCAACTCCCAATCGCTAACAGTTTGTGAATAGAAAGCGGATTCCTCTCCCCACCCATTGGCCTCATGTTAGATAGCTCGCTTTTTTGACTAATTGTTAATTTTTTTTTTGTTGGAAGGAGATTGTTTATATCCCCGAGGATAAGTATATGTGATGATGCCTATCGATCCACCCAACCTGATTTTAGCCCTTCATACAATGGCATGAGGGCAATCAGTGGTAATTAAAGCCTAATTTGAGATGTGAAGATAGTTTGCCTCCCCGCGGTGCACCCTGGAAACGTTAAGCTCCCCTTAACGGCTAAACGAACTACGGAGGAAGTGCCATACGGCGCGAGGTCCAGCAGGCAGCCTTAAGTGGTCTTGACATGGGGGAACAGGGACGATCTTGGGGAGGCCACGCCCCCAGACGCCCCGACTCCGGTCAAGGCCCTGGCTTTTCTCGATCGGAGGATGGACCATACGGCGCGAGGTTTGACAGGTACCGTACGCGGTCGTGAAGGGAGATCGCGGACGATCTGGAAAGCGGCCTCCCTCCCAGACGTCCCAAATCCGGTTTAGGCCCTGGATCATCTCGATCGGATCAACGTCAGGTCACAGGAGCTAACTACTTAAGACCTATGTAGTTAGACATAGTGGGTGCGTAATGCACAATAGCCGCCTCCATGAAGTAATACCAAAAGGGGATTCCGGGGAGGGCTGGGGCTTGAGGCACGTGTAAGTTGGCACCCTTATCCCCACACCCTGAGTTCATCAGGTGTCTGTTTGCAGATTTTCCATCCCGTCTAAAATAATAATAATAATAATAAAAGCCTGATCAAGCCACACATAGCGAAGTGCCAGTTGCTGTAGGCCTTAGTTTCCGTGCTACAATGAGTGGTAGTCCATATCATATCACATCCTTGTTACTTGAATAAACATATTTGCGTTGATGAAAGAGATGTTCATTAATTTGCTAACCCGTTTTGAATAACATCTGATCATTTATTTCTAGTCAGTTTACTTTTTGTATAATCTGATGAGCCGATCGGCTTCACGGTTTCCACTTCCGATAGCTCCGTGCACCGTGCCATACTGCTTCTGATTTGTTGCTTCACCAGCAAATAACAGCACTGGAATTCCCAGACAGTCTGTAAGTGGAATGGCCAAGTCATCTGAAGATGTGCTCAATTGATCCGTAGCCAGAGAGTGGCTGGAATATGAACCCCGAAAGTTACGATCCGTCGACCACTTTGACCTATTAAAGTGCAAGCAATCAATTTTAGAACAACGTATTAATCAACTCAGAATGTCTTACCGAACGATCCTTTCAGGTTCCTCAATCTGCTCATTTTTGAAAAATTTCTTCAGCATAAACATCATACCCTCTATCACATCCTCATCGCTTAGCATTTCAGTTTGACGTCCTTCCTTGCCAATCATCCATGCGGCCAACAAATTAGGCTGACGATCAATCTTGAAGAATGCCGAAGCACTTTCAATCCACGCATACTTTGAAGATCGTATATTTTCCAACTCATCCGCATCCCAAAGAAGCCCAAAAGTATTGCCCGTGTCGATCCAAAAAGGCTTTTTAAACTCCATTATAATCTTGTTGACAGTTCCTAAATAGATTCCTCTAATGGCGTTTTGCTTGATCATGGGAAGTTCCGGTGTGAATAGCGTGGTTAGGTTTTCCTTCAAAACTCCTACAGAAGTAGTTATCACAACGTGGTTTGCGTCATAACTCGATCCATCGGTGCAACGAACAGTGACAGGAGAGTCGGGAGCATTGGCCCAATTGATGTTCGATACGGTTTTGTTGAACAGAATTTTGTCTTCGACAGGAATAGGATCGCTCGATTGGGCAGGATGCTTTTTCTAAAATGAAAAATAGTAATAGTTAATACTAAACGTTCAATTTAATTTTGAAAGTATTTGAAATGGCAAAAACTAGTAGCATAAGCATGAGAGCACGATTGACCACCTGAGATTGCTACTCCGATTTTTCCAGATCAGCTGTAATTACACAAAGATCCAACAAATGATGCTTGAGACTAACATAGATCCTCAATGTGTAAAAACTGGTAAGGGCCTGTTCATAAACCACGTAGACTCATTTTTGAAGATCTCAGACCCCCCCTTCCCGTCTCGTAGACTTTTCTCCATAATTTTTTTTAAAATTTTGTATGGAACGTAGACTTTGGTCAAACAAACCCCCCCCCCCCCACTCCCCCACGAAAAGTCTACGTGGTTTATGAATAGCCCCTTAACACGTACTTAGGTTATACCGGATCTGGCCCCGCCCAAATGCAGGTCAAATAAACTAAGGGTGCATTCATTGGATGCAAAGAATACCTGCGAAGATACTTTTTTTCACAAGCGCCATTATTATACTCTTCACTCATATTCAAGCATTAAAACAATAAATACTCGTGCCAAAAAAAAGACTGTTTAAGCGTTACAAAGCAATATCCGTAAAAACCGTCCACCAGTTAAATACTCTTGCTTGATTTGGAGTGTGATGCTAAAGCCACACTATTTTTTATTAATCCCTTCTTTTGCCAGGCAGAGTGGACTTACCATTAGCAAATCCAAAACACTTTTGTATCCTTTTCCTTTCCAGCTTAGCGCTTGATCTCCTTCGCAATCTTCGTATTCAGCCAAACTCGAAGCGGGTACGTTGTACCACGAATCAATCGCTGCGTATCCTTCTTGATAATTTTTGTAGTATCTCAAAAATTGCTGTACTAGCTCACGGTCGATATTTTTCATCTTTTCATCGCCAACCGTCTTCATGAAGCGTTCCGTGAAAAAATCTCCCAGTGTACCGTCGTACGAGCTCATGTCCTCTGCCTCCATGATCCCTTCAGCCACAGCCATCAAACGTTCAGTGATTTCATTCGGGACGAATTCCCCAGTGCTTTTCACCAGAACATTAGCACTAGAAACTATCGAAGATTCCAACAACCCCAGAGGGCCTGCGATTTCATAAACAGCATTATTCTTCTCACCATGACACCACTGAGCTCCCAAATCAATCATATTCTCGCCAAAGGCAATTGTATTGATCCGTCCTCCAATACGATTCGTTGCTTCCAGGATTTGAAAATTTGTCAATCCATTTTCGTACAAGCGCACAGCAGCAGCTATTCCAGAGGCACCCGCTCCCACGATAAGTATTTTCCTGGCATTCATTTTCACACGCGTCCGCTCTTATCGAGTACTGGTTGTAAACTACCGGCTTTATTGAGTGACGGTCGATTACGACTTTTTATCTCATATGATATATAAATATCACCCAACGATTTGCGGTTTTTAATTCTAATTCTACAAACCATAGAGCCTAGCTCGAAACGTCAACAATGTAGCTTTGATCTTTGATCTTCTCACGATTCACACACCCACTTAATCTTATTATATAAGCAACTCAAATTCTGCTCTATTATATGATGTAATTATTTTGCTTGTTCGAGTTAAACTTGCGGAGAAATCGACTATTAAATGTTTGACTTAGGTACTTCTGACTTATTGGTCTAGATTTGTAAAACATCGAGAAACGTTCAAGGTATCGTATTCGGAGAAAAATAAACGTATTTTAAGAATGTCCGTGCAATTTTATCGTTTCATATAGACCATATGTAACAAGTGTATATCACTTATCTTTTAATGTGGTTAATGTGGTGTGTGACGACGATGGGAACGCTAGAAGAATGTATAATCAACTGCTAACCCGGTCAACCAAGCTGCATATTCCTCCAATTGCTTTATTGAAATGTATACATGTATGTAATTAATCCATTTTCTTTAAATTTAGTATAAGTCATACACACATTTAACACTATAGTATTAAATATATTAATATTAATATTTAACACGTAGAGGGGTTGGCCACCTCTGAGAAAAATTCAAATTTAAAATTAATGATACTCGTCCATCGTCAGCCGTTAGATTTTGATACGGTTTTTTGCAATAAATCAAAAAATTATCCTAGTTTGTGGATCTGCACTGGTCATTTCGAAAATGTTCGTAGTTTCTGATTCCAAGGTGGGAGTACTGGGGTAAGTACCTGTCCAGTGATGGTGGACGAAATATTGTTATATGCGAAATATGGCATGCTGCATATCAAACTTCTTGATTTTGTAAAACTTGGTCTAATGAGGTCATTCTGAGGATTTCTTAACATACTGGGCACTTAGGATGGCCCTGCGGGATCCGAGGTTCCTCCGGGAAAGTAGCCAAATTCAAATCTTTTCCAAAACCTGGGTTGCGACAAATCACGATTTTGCAAAACAAGGTCATCGGAGGACATTCTGAGGATTTCTAAACATACTGGGCACCTGGAGTGGTCCTTCGGTATTCGAGTTCCTCTGAGAAAGTGGCCATATGCATATCGTTACCAAATAGGAAATTCTTTGAAAGGACACCTGAGAAGAGATCTTTTATAATTGATAATTGAGAATACATGATATTTTGTTTGTTATTGTCTACTTTCAGTTTATTCCTCTAGTTCATATTTGAAAAAAAAAAGAAGTTAAATGTATTTTATTACAATCATTTGCAACAGATATCGAAAAACTTCGCTTTCCGCATTTTATGCCTTTCACATATCGGTCTGTCACCAGCAGCACAGCTTATCATGGTTTTCGCTGGACTTTGCTGGTATCCTCTGGACTTTCTTGTATGATGCTGGATATTCGGAAAATCATCGCAATTCTTACAACATTCAGGGCGCGCATACATCAACACACTACGAAAATGATGCTGACATGATGGTGTCTTGCAGGAGCTGCAGATTTTGAGGTCGTCAGCGGAGAAACATGTGGAACACTTGGAAACCGGGGATATTGCAGGTCCGTACATGCGATCGCAGTTGTTGATGAACATATCTATTTTGTTCGTTGATTCATTTTGAAGGCTATTCCAGGCTATTCACTCGGCCACCTTGTGTTACCGCCCTAAAAAACACAATCCGCCACACTTCAAACACACTCGCCACCATATGAAAGATAAATTCATATCTGGCACCACTTACTCGAATCGATTGTTTGTTTTCTCACTGTTTTGTTTCCCTCTCGCTTGCACTGTTGTGATTTAAATGATGCATAAGTGTGCGTGAACTAACCGCCAAAACGTTCCATGGTTGCCAATAAGCATAAATTTTCGATTGTAGTATTGACAGATAAGTTGAAACACAGAAACACCTTCCGACACACTGAAACACAAACACAACGTGGCAGAGTGACTAGCCCCCTGGGCTATTCTCACGCTTTCTTTTCAAAACGTGACTCGTTGCCAACACTTTGGACAGCCAATCTAAAAATTTTCGTTTCTTGCTTCGATCTCTAAAGAGATAGTTTTGATTGGCCGCCACCCAAGTAATCATAAGCATTATATTATTGCACTTATTCAACCTAAAATTAACATCAATAATGCGGGATCGCATTTATTCGACATCATTAATGTGGAATCACATTAATTCAACAGTTGTCAAGTAATCAAGCAATAGATTAGCTTTATGAATGTAGTGATGCATTACCAATGCAATAATGCTACTTTAGCAATGTCTTATGGCATAACAAAAGATATAGCATTATTTCGATCTTAGTGGGGCCCATTTCAGCATTAATCCAACTTCAATGATGCTCTAGACGTAATGCATATGCCCTATATATGCCGCTATTATAGCCTCGTGGTTACTTGGGCAGGAATGTATGAAAGGAGCTGTGGCTGCACGCAAAAAAACAGCAGTAGAAACTACCATTTCGAGGGTTAAATTAAGCGCAAACACTAACAATTTTCACCTGACTATAAATGCGTTTGATTTTACCATGCCTGCGATTAGATCGACCATGGTGCGGTAGATATCAATATGAAGTATGTCAAATATACCACACATGTTGAAGGTTTTATCATAAACGTAGTGAATTTGACTGAAATTTCATGGTAGTTTTAAAGATAGGCATAGTCGGGTAAAATGGTAGTTATTACTACAAGATTTTTTTCTGTGTGCACAAGTCCAATATACACCCAAAAGTTGAAATGGTGACAAAAAATGCAGTTGCAGTTTTTGCCATCATATCTTAAGAAATCCACATGATTTAGAAAAGGAAATTTTGCCCATCATGATCCACAAAGCGTTTTGTGGTATAAACGAAGCAATGCAAGTGTGTTTAAGCGATTGGCAGCACACAGAACCTCGAAACAAATTAATTGCTGTGTGTCCAGTGCCTCGACAGTCGATGGTCGAAGCAACCATTGGGTCTTTGTTCAACTGTCAACAACTTTTCAATGTGGGTGAGACAATACCACAGAATGCCGCCACTGAGGCCGCAACGCTATTGGCCAATATTGAAATTCCGCTGTCAAGCGTTCTATTTTTATTTTCACTCGTCAACGCACTCCGATCTCCCTCTCATCAAGTCTGCCTTTCTTGATCGCCACGCGTTTTATGAAATAAACGAAGCCATGCAAGTGTGTGTGAGTGACATTTGCTTCATTGCTGTACTGCTGAGTGCCTCGACAATCGAAGCAACTGTAGGGCTTTTATTCCAGTTATTTCAACTTGATAAAGTAGAACCGTCACGTAAGTCACTCGGCCACCATGTGTTAACACCCTCAAAAACACAATCCGCCACACTTCAAACACACTCGCCACCACATGAAAGATAAATTAATTTCTGGCAACACTTACACGAATCGATTGTTTGTTTTCTCACTGTTTTGTTTCCCTCTCGCTTGCACTGATGTGATTTAGATGATGCATAAGTGTGCGTGTATTAAACGTCAAAAAGGTCCATGGTTGCCAATAAGCATAAATTTTCGATTGTAGTATTGACAGATAAGTTGAAACACAGAAACACCTTCCGACACACTGAAACACAAACACAACGTGGCAGAGTGACTAACGTTAATAACTGAAGTCATTCCACGATTGATTTCCAAAATGTTTGCACCAATCGATCAGGACGTTTTCAACGCTTCAATTTCAATATTTAAATTTTTTGATTTTTAACATGCAATTAATAAAATTAACGCAAATATGTAGTGATGTCTTATAATATCGATTTTTCATAGTAAATTTACCAAATACACAGTACTTTCCGCGCACAGACTTCATATTTAAGTAAGGAACGCTCTAGGCAGCCATGAATGTTATATAAGGGGTACACCTTCGCATTTTGATTTAGTTTTCCGGCGGTCGTGGAGCTGTGCAGGAGTAGGATCTGCAGTTGGATCGTAGTTGGCGGCAGCACTGGCGAGCAGTCGCTGCCCAGAGAGCGTTGGTGCAATGAGCTATTGTTGCCGATGCTCCCGTCATTCTTGCTGCGAGAGACATGGCTGCTGAAGCCTACGAGTTGGCGGGAAAAAGCCGCCCGTGACAACGAGACAAGAATCAATCATCCCACGTCACCTGCAGATGGCCACCCGCAATGAAGAGGAGATGAACCAAGAAAGAAAGTCCAAGCTCAATCGCGAACTGTTTCTCCCCCGTTATCTTAATCCGTCCTTTTCAGGACGATCAAATTAGTTTGCCATCTAAAGCGTTTATTTGGTTGAAATTTTCTCTTGTGCTTTTTGAAATTAATTTCAATTACCGCGCCCCGGCTGAACATAGCATTCATTAAACGCCCCGCCCCGTAGTAAATGACAAAGAACGTTGAACAACCAACGAACGGAATTCGAGCCGAACAGTGACACTTCAGACCCACCAAGTGGTTGAGTTCGTTGTAGTTCCTAGCTATGCATGTCGGATTAGTTGCTGGCGGTGGCAAGCAAATTAGGAAAGTTTCGGTTAAGAAAATCATTCGTCTAGCGTGTACTAATTAAAACTAATTATTGTGGCGCAATATTTGAAGTTCGTCCCCTTTGATGCAACTTGTAACACATTGCCTTCGTTGGTACCGCCTTCTTTCGTGCACTAGCATCCGACGCCTTTACCTAATAGCTCTTAGTAGAACATTTTGATTCAGTCTTACTTTTTCAAACAAACGTATCTGATTTTAAAGAGGGGAAGTAAGATTCAAACGTTAAATTCTTGAAACCCTTTGCCATTTAATTTTGTCAACACCTGATCATACAGTTTTCTGGCACGGATTCTGGCCACATTGTTCTGCTTTTGATCCCTATTTGGTTGTCTACAGGCACGGTATGACTTGAGGCCTTCCCGGAGACGAATCCGTTGCACGGTACTGCATGCGGCGCGAAACTTTTTGGCCAAATCGCGGTCTGGGATGTAGGGGTTTGCCTTAATGTTCTTGATGACTTGGTTCCGGGGTTGGGGGTGGGCAGTACCCCCCCGGCGGTGCTTTGGGGCTATTCATAAACTACGTAGACTTTTCTGGGGGGAGGGGGGAGTCTGACCAAAGTCTACGCTCCATACAAAATTTCAAAAAAATGTATGCAGAAAAGTCTACGAGGGGGGGGGGGGGGGTCTGAGATTTTTGAAAATGAGTCTACGTGGTTTATGAACGGGCCCCTTTGAGGCTTGCGATCCGTCGACAAAGTTTCTCTGTACTTTTTCAAAGCACGCCACACGGTATTTCGGGGAAAATCCAACACTTTAAGTTTTGGCCCAGACCACGAAGGGTTTTCCAAATGATTGCGCACAATTATTTATCTTCTTTCTTATTTCTTCTTCCATTTTGAATTTCTCTGAAACACTTTCGAACTGCACCGCGAAAAAAAACTTCTGATGTTGTTATTGTTATAGGGAACACATAAGATGTCATAGTTTACAAATCCGACCACTAGGGTCGCTGTAAGAATCAAAAATGTTTGTTCCAATACTAAATGGGCCACACCTTATGAGGAACCAGGTGGGTCTCCACCGATTGCCTGTCGATCTGCCAAATTTGGAAGACGTCTGCATTGAGTTATCTCAAATAATAATAAATCGTCCACTATATCACAAAACATTGCGATTGGTTGAGCGGATTGGTGATAATGAAATCATTGGGTCTAGGACCAAGTCTCCCCCGGGTGGTGCTAAATCCATGAGCTCGGACATTAATAGAAGCAAAGTTGGCATCTACGGACTTTTATTTTTAACAGGTCCCTCAATCGTAGTTTAGGATAGATTACTGTGAATTGTTCTTTTACTATCAGCGCTTGTAGTCATGAGTGTAATTGATAAATTTTCTTCAATTTTAATCTGACATTAAATTTCACTGATTTTGCCAAGAACTTGAGATTTCAATGAAAAATTGCTAGAATAAGAAAGTTGTGATTTATTTTTGTATTATTTACACCAACACAGACGATTTCGCCTGAAGCTCTCCTGTCGTTAGCTAACATTTTTATCTACTGAAATGTAATTAAAGTGGTTTTAGTCTTTATCTAGGCTTGAAATAATGTCAGCAGTTTACTTCTGGCCCCCGAAGGCCTTATCATTTTCGCGATTTGATACAAAATTTTCTACGCTACCGTAAACAAAACTGTATTCTTCTTCATGGCTTGCTACGATCCAACGGGAACGAATGTCTATTCTCATCTAGAAATTTATTAGAACAAGGCATAAAACACCCCGTTGACACTACAACTACAACACACTACAATATCACGTAATATAACCCCGTTCGCACTACAACCTATATTACGTGATATAGAGTAACTTGATGTCAAATGCCTTGCACATTATTTCCAGTGAAAACTAGATGTATGGATATCACGTAATATAGGTTGTAATGTGAACGGGGTTTAAATCTTATCTTATAAAATGTTTACCTCAACCCTGGGATTCGAACTCCATCACAAGCATATTTTAATTTAGGACCTGTTGGATTAGCATTCAACAAAAACAACTGAAATCTCCGAACAATCAAAGCTGTGTCCACGAACAAATACTTTCGACCTATGAGTTTCACAGTCAGTTGACCTAGACAAGTCTGAGCATAATGAAGGTAAAAATAGTAATAATCGGTGCTGGTGCTGCCGGCATTGCTGCTGCTACGAAACTGCACGAAAGTGGAATCTCCGATTTTCTGATACTTGAGGCAGCCGATCGAATCGGTGGTCGCATCTGGACGGCTCCATTTGGACAGAATGTGATTGACCTGGGTGCTCAGTGGTGTCATGGACAGAAGAACAATGTTGTCTACGAGATGGCAGGTCACTTGAACCTGTTAGAAGATTCAATGTTTTCGAAAAGACATGCGTTTCTTTTCTCCGATGGAACGCAGGCAGCAGTGGATGCAACCGATCGGATGATGGAGATTGCCGATGGCCTAATGGACGGAGAAGTTATAAGATCAGCGAATGAAATCTTGGGACAGTATTTTACAACAAATTTCAAACGGATAGCAGCGGAAAATGAAGATTTAAAAAATATTGACGGTGCTCTTGTGAATGATTTCATAGCATTCTATCACAACTACTTGAAAGGATACCTGGCTATTGATTCATGGCATGATTTAACAACCGCCGAGGTATCCGATTATGATGAATGCGATGGACCGATTCGGCAGAGCTGGAAAGGCACAGGATCACAAAGTGTCCTGAAACTATTGATGGTATTTTGTGGAATTAGTATTTTTGTTCTAATGTTCATCATTCGTATGCTTTTTCAGAAACAACATCCATCTCAAAATTGTGACGGCATTTCTTTGAATGACAAAATACTGTTCGAAAAAAGAGTACTGAAAATTCGTCAAAACTTGGATACAACTGTTTCGATCACTTGTGAAGATGATAGCGAGTTTCATACTGAATTTGTCATCATAACAGTTCCTTTAGGGGTACTGAAACATACGTATACATCACTATTTGAGCCACCACTTCCGGAAATAAACGTAAACGCTATTAATGGATTACATTTTGGAACCGTCAATAAGGCCTTCCTGGAGTTTCCTGCACCGTTTTGGAAAGAACGAGGGAATGTTTTCCGTTTACTTTGGCGCGATTGTGATTTGAAAGATCTGCAATGTTCGAAGTTCAGTTGGACTGAAGGAGTATCCACTTTCTCCTGTATCGATGACTACCCAAATGTGTTAGCGTCATGGATAGTGGGTCCTGAAGGCCGTATGAGTGAAACACTACCCGATGATGAAGTTAAGGAAGGACTACTAATGCTGTTGCAAAAATTCTTTTCTGGAATTCATGTACCAAAACCACTGAGATTCATTAGGTTCAACTTGTTGTCGACTTAGTTCGAATGACAGCAAATAGTCAAAACGATTTCCCTTATTTCAGGTCAACATGGAACAAAGATTCCAACTTTCGGGGATCATATTCTAGTCGGTCCATAGAAACAGATCGGCTAAAGACAGGAGCAATGGATCTGTCAACACCAGTATTGGATAGCTGTGGTAAGCCAGTGCTGATGTTTGCCGGCGAAGCTACTAGTCCAACGCATTGGTCAACGGTGCATGGCGCTGTAGAAAGCGGATGGCGGGAAGCGAATAGGTTGATCCAATGGCATCAAGCAAGGGTCTAGGCATGGAATAATTGTTTTCGTGGAAGCGGAAGTCAATATGATTTGTTAACTACAATATCTGACTTAAACTGACATCTACGAATATACTTGATTAAGGTTTTCAGTAATTGTATATTATGCCAATTGAACCACATCAACACAATCTATTATTAAAAATGGTTTGTCGAAAGTTCATCATGCATTAGATAACACTCACATTAAAAAAACCCGAATTAACCCAAAACCCGAACTAATTCTCCAAGAAAACCATATATGCTGTCATCCAAACCAGGACGCCCGAAAGAAAGCACTATGGAAGGCCCAGTCTCACCCAGCTCAGTCGCGCCTTCGGCCGTTATCGAAAGTCCGTCACAGTCTTCTCGTTTGCGCCATCTAAGACGTCCCGGCCCTCGGTCCAGTGTTGAGGACAGGGTCTTCCATGCTGCCTACAGTGGCAAGTATTCTAACAGTAACGGATTTTCCTCTCCTGACGTGTCTCCTATCCCTAGGATTGCGCAATCCAGCGAGAATCATCGCAACATGCTTAGCAAATGTTTTGATGTTCTATCAAAACGTTGGAGGAATCAACAGCTCTCTAGCCGAGTATCAGTTGGCCTTCATCGATGAATGCTTTGATGTTTACGCTTTCTGTGAAGCTTGACTCAACGCAAACATTGCCACGAGTCAACTGTTCGATGACTCATACTCCGTGTATCGTCAAGATCGGCCGCCTTCGAATAGTTAAAAAAAGCACCGGAGTAGGTGTTTAGCTAGCTGTCCACTCGACTCTCCAATCTCGTGTGCTAAATCCTCCTGGCACTTTGTCAGTGGAGCAACTATGGATCGCTATCACCAGTGTTGACGCAACTCTTTACCTATGAGTTGTGTACATACCCCCGGACCGAATAAACGACGAAAGTTTGATCGACAAGCATCGTGACTCGCTCAATTGGATAGTCTCGCAATTAGGACCACGAAACAACATCATCATCCTGGGCGATTACAACTTGAGCATCGAAAACGTAAACAACCGCATTCTAGACCTGTGCTTCTTTAGCGAGGAAATATGCATGGAAGCATGTTGTGCAAGCTCCAGCACCGCTCGTCTGTAGGCATCAACCTCCTGTGCAAATGAAAATCGAAATAAGCCTATAACAACGCTTTCGTGATACGTCTGAAAGCGTTTCTTACGATTTCAGTAAGGCTGATTTCGATGGAATGAACGATTTCTTCACACATGTCGATTGGGACGAAGTTCTTCGAGACTTAGACCCTAACCTCGCTGCAACAACAATATCATGCATCCTATCGTACGATATCGACCAGTTCGTTCCCGTCAAGTTCAGTCGTGACCCACCTAAGCCAGCATGGTCTAATGCCGATCTCAAACGCCTCAAAAGAATGAAGCAAGCTGCTCTACTGACTCTACGTGAGCGATAGCGATATATATGAAGCTGAATACTGAGTACATGCAACTCAACAATCATTTGTTCAACGCCTTTCAAGATCGTCTACAAACCCGCCTAAAAAAAACAAACCAAAAAGCTTTTGGCGCTACGTGAATGACCAACGAACGGAATCTGGACTACCCTCTACGATGACCTACGATCTGATTGAAGCCGATTCCATTCCGGATATCGCAAATATGTTTAGCTCTCAATTCAGCAACGTTTTCACCAGTGAACAGCTCAATCTGCAGAATGTAGACGCAGCCACCTTATTTTTTTCATCGGCTTACCGGCTCTTTGTCTCAGTTCGTTGTCACCGTTGACATGGTTATTTCCGCTGTTAAGGAACTGAAATCCTCCACTGCATATTGCCCAGATATGAATGTCGCATTTGAATTTAGGTATTGTTTTGTTAATATCTCCATGAGCAATATTCAATCAAGATGAAATTTTTTGAGGATTTTGTAGCTTTAATTTGACGTAGAAGGAGATGTTCGCTCTTTGCCATGAGGCACCAAGAGTGGGATCCTACCCCGCAGTGGGATGTTTGGCAAAGGTAACGTCCTTGGTTCGAGTACTACTTTACCCATGCCCTTTCGCTCAATTTTCGATACTTCTATTCTATTTCCAACCTACCGTACACTGACGGAACATTCAACATTTTCTCTTCATATCTTTCATTCTAGCAAACATTACTGTCCACTCTTGGTGCCTCATGGCGATGAGCGAACATCTCCTTCTACATCATAATCGTTACTCCACGCACGGAGAATACAAAACATAACAATTATAGTATTTAATTTGACGCCAACAGAAATAAAATCTGTTTATAAATACACAAAAAAATGAATTTTAAGAGGTGCGTAAAATTTCCCCTCGTTTAATTCCAAGCGAAATGAGGCATAAACAACGAAATTGTTTGCAATCTCTCATGCGCCATACAACAATGTTTGAAATCTTTCACACAACAGGCACGATTTAGGCATTATCTGGCTTAAATTTACATGAAATATTCTATTATTTTCTGCCAAATCTAGCACCCTAGCAGCACACTTGTTGCAATTAGGTCACAGTCAAGTTGCTACAACTAATAACGACGATTTGGTGTTGCTTGGGCATTCCCTTTATGTGCATTAGATAACGTAGAAACATCAATTTTTATTTTTATCTGTGTAGCTAAATATGTAATCAGAGACTGAATTGTGCGTCAGGTACGTCTCGACGTCCATGATCACAACCCGTCGAGCACCTAAGGCCGCTGCTTTTGGGTGGCTTCTTGCGCTTCCGACCGGCCTCGACTTCCGCTTCCTCATGGCGATGTTCAAGTTGGCTAAATACTTATTGACCCTTTGGCCAGTCACACCGCCCTACCGATTCAAAGCGCGGAAGGATTTCGCCACCTTGGCTTCAGTCTTACGCTTCAGCGCTTGCTGCACCTTCCTGTCACGCAAAACGAACCCGGCTTGCCATCGATGCTCTCACATTTCTACATGAGCGCCTTGATATTGTATATGGCCGCTCGACTGTATCTGGCCAACCACAAAAAGTGCGGCATGATGAAGGACTTCCTCGCTCCGAGGATAAGCCGACGGTAATAGCAAACCATCGAACGTAGCTGCTGTACCGCTCTAGCCTTAAATGAACTGTCAATTATCTTCTGTATACAGCCTATTTATAAGTATTGACGATTCACCGGTGGACCCACCATCAGTTTGCAGTATAATCAGCGGCTAGATAGACAAGAAGAAAATGGATATAGTTTTTGGCTCAGGAAGTTCCAGCATATCGGACCCAAGCTTAATGATTCGCCCCTTAAAACGTAGCTCACACGACCACACTCTCAAATATTTCGTCAAAATAACCCAGCGTATCAAAACAAATGCAATGAGTCTAGTACCGAAAAGCGCAAGAATATATTGCATGGTGCAGACTGCAAGGTGCACTTCAGACCAAGGGGTTCTGCAACAGTGAACTAATTTCAAATCGCTAGTTTCACATTGATTGTAGGTATAATCGCATGAAAAATCAGTGAACTTTGTCTCAGTTTTTTAAGCCTAGCGTTATACAGAAGCTTAGCTCTAGATTTTCAAACATTCCATGTATCATTTTACGGATTTCTTGTGAGAAAAAAAAATACAGTTGGTTGTTGCCCATAAGGTCAACGATCTGCAAGGTTACGTGAAGAGCAAGGCAAGGTTCGAAATTCCCAAACTGCGATGAAATCTAGCAAACTTTTGCAAAGACTCGCGCTAGGTAGCTCGTCATGAAGTTGATGATGACGAAAAATATAGGAAAAAATACAAAAATAAGTAAATTTCAAAATAGATGATCATTTTAAAAAGAATAAAACGTCGCAACGGTATACCATTTTAAACAAAAAAAAAAAAAAAACAATTAAAGCCTCACTGACAAACGTACACAATTGCTTTTTCCCGGAATTTCTCGACTATATTCGCCATACTCGCCGTACCAACGTATCCTGGAGCAAGTAAACCACTATCTCATTTTCTGAGTGCCTCCAACAGCATCTTACTGTTGGTATAAATCGAAACAAATTGGCTCTCAAGCGTTAATACTATTAATCTAGTTTTCCTAAAGAAAACCCACCATCACACTTTACCAGTGGCTCCAATAGCATCCTTACTGTTGGTATAAATCGGTTCAAATCAGAAATCGGTACTAATACTTATTTGAATATTTTACTAAAAGCCGCGTGAATTCAGCTTATTGTTTACCAAAACGAACCCTGCTGCCACCTACATCCCAGTAAATCCTCGTGAAAGTGCAGAGGGCTTCCAATAAATCGACAGTTTCTTCCAACAGTTATCGGCTTCCAATAAATCGAGTATCACGTCAACACATTCCTACCCTTTCCGTATTTGACCAGCATTCGGGCGAGGCCGGTGCCGGTATTGCCTTAGTTTGGGATCACTAGTTTTTATAAATTGAGCATGTATGCTAGTCTCAAGCATTATGTGTTGAATTTCTGTGTAACAGCTGATCTGGCAATAACGGAGTAGCAAACTCGGGCGGTCAATAATGCTCATGCTCATGCTAAGAAATAATCAATTCGAAAACTAGATTGAGAATTATTTGCAGTCGATTATGAACCCCACGGGAAAAACACAGTGCTATTACATAACATTACCTAACTTGTCACTTTACTTTCTTCACGGAGTTTATTTGATTACTTCACTGTGGCAACGGGAATTGAAAAAAAAAGTGATGTGTGAGTGAAATGAGAACGAAAATTTCATGAAGACACCCGTTTGGATCCCTCGGGCCCACATTATGCCAGTGTGATATGATGATGAAATAAGCTTCAACAATAAACCGTTTTTAAATTTTTCGTGAGGATTTTTATTTCAATTTTTTGATTATTTCTATAGAATAGTTTTTTTACATTTATTTATAAAATGTACTTATTTATGAGAGTTTCATCATTTTCCTCTAACTGTACCGAAATTCACTGCTTACTATTCTTTCTTTCTTTTTTTTTTTTGACTGAACATAAATCCATAAATAAGTAAATAAAATCAGACACAGGGGTAAATCGTGTCAATTTCAACCAGAGGGAAATAAACCGCACAGGGGAAACTATATAAAGGACCACAATGAACCTATTGTAGACACGTGACTCGATTCCACTAGGATACACTTACTAACTTCTCGATAAATGACTGAAATGGATCTAGCTCACTGCGTGAATGTGTGATTTGTGTATAAGTTGCTCTTGCTATAATGCATAAGTAGAAAAGCAAAAAAAAAAAAATATTTTTATTCAACAACTAAAAAAAACCTAACGAAACCTGACACAGTTATGACTACACGCGTTATCGATATAATGAAAACAAGACACAAATTTCCAGGTCCCGGGATCATAATTATCGTCGTTCTGTAAAACACAGGCTAGTGGTGGAAGAGATCCAGGACAGTCAACTTCCTGCACTCACCCACTCGTGGCTACTTCCGAAATGAGCTATTCGGAAGCCGAACCATAGCACAATTCTTGGAACGCTTCGACTTTCGCTGCTTCTGCAGCGGGTTTCTTCGTTTTAAAGCTTCTTTATTGAACATGCTTCCCTTGGAAACTTATTCGAAGTTCTGCCATCACTTTGATCTTCGGTCTCTCGATTCTGCATTGCAAATAATTGAATACGGGATTATGGAAATGTTTCCAAGAAGCCTAAAATACTAGGCCGTGTGAAATTGGAAAGTGGTTGCATTAAGAAAAGAAAACTGGTTAGCACGGATGGGTGAAATAACGCGTTCGCTCTCTTTCTCTCTGTGTGAATTTCCTCTACGATGTCTTATTAACTAGTAGTAATAGTTATTTTTAATAGTAGTTCTTTCCAATCCGTCGTAAGAATGATCCTTTCTGCATTATTCTGTATTTCCTATGATTAGGAGTATATGTATATAGTTCATGTATATACAGGTTGTTTTGTGTGTTTCTTGTGTGCTGAATTGTGTTGTGTGGGGGTTTGTTTGTTTCTCCTCGGCGTACGTAGATTTACCTCATATTATCACCTAGCTTAAATTTGTCCTTATAAATTTATAGTAAAATTCTCATTTTCAGGGTTTCGCTTTTCTATGTTTTTTTTTTTAATAGAAAAAATAACAAATCTGCTTATACGATTATACTCTAATGGGGATGATAGGGGGAGGAATGGGAGATGGACATCAGATGCTTTCTTTCGACCTCAGATGGAACGTACGAAGAGTGACGAAGACGAGTAGCAGGAAAGGGGAACGAGATGGGATCCTTATAGAATTTTGCGTCATTCTTAATTACCGAGAACGTGCACGTCGTCCTGTTCTTTTTCTCGTTGGCGGACGGCCACGGCGGTTTCCACCAACAGATAGAGACATTTGAACTGATCCTTGTCGTCGCGAATGACACCTGCAAAGGTAAATACAGGAATAATGAGAATCAACATGATTTTAACACATCTCACAGAGTAGTAGAGAGTACCGTGATGTGCCCTAATTCCGTTCACCTAAGGCAATACATATCAACTATGAGCTCTCAAAACAGCAATCTGCAATCACTTGATGTTCTGTCAAGACAATGATAACAAAGCTACTTTTCTCAGAGAAAAATGAATTTCTGTCTGTCTGTCTGACCCTTATACACAATCTTAATTTAAAAATTCCCGAATTTTCCCCAAATTTTTCCTGCATTTTTACCTAATTTTCCTGCTAGGGAAAATGAGTTAATATAAATTGTATTAATAGATATTTTTATTGTGGAAATTGTTCAATCGGAAGTTCTGACTTGTGTTCAATATATCATAAACAAAATAAAAAATTAAATAAATTTAAAAAAAATAGGCAAAATTACGGATAGCAGCCGCAGATCGAGCTTTTTGCGTATTGTGTAACCTGCTTTGGTTTCTCATTTTGAAAACGAGAACAAAAAACGCTATATATAAGTAATTGATCTTTCAAGTTTCTAGAAGCATAAACATCGAAGAAAAATAGTTTAGCATTCGAGGTTTTCGAGTTCAAAATGATGTCAAATTTGGCAGCGCCTTCTTGGAATACAGTTCCAGCCAAACGCTGTTCTTTTCTCTGGTCTTCAAAGATGGCATTAAGCATAGCTGCCCAAATTCTTTATTTACGAACGTTTCCAGACACAGCTCCATATGCTTTTAAGCTATGTCCGTGAAGTGAGTTATAACACCAGAGTTAATGAAAATGACGAATAGCTTCTTGTTGAATAGCTTCTTTAAAAAAAACCACAGTAAAAAGATCGACAGTCGTTGCGGAATGCCAAAACGTCTTTGTCGGAGATTTTTGCAAATTCCTTCGCTTTCTTGATTGCCGATTTAGAGGCAAACCCGATTTCCACATTAAAGTTTGGCAGAAGATTGCTCTACGTCAATTCTATTTCAATTAATGATTTTGCTTTGACTGTCGGATGCTCGGGCTTAAAAATTTTCTCTATACCGGCTCTAACTAATCTCGTCAAATCGTCAAAAAGAAACGAAACCATAGGAGATTCGGTCTGGGAAACGACTCGACCATTGCTGCAGACGTGATGACAAATTTCAGCTTTGGTCCCAGCATCTTATCGTCTACCGCATCAACCACAACAGCGAACACCTGTGATCGGAATACGACGGAAAGCTTCGTTTGAAATAAGGATGACTTTCCTTCAGCTTTCTTTCTTCCTGCTTCCTGACTTCTTCCACAAATCTTCTCAAATGGAGCAATATTCGTAGCGCTCTTCAAGCAACTTATTCATTTCCCACCCAACGAACTTCACAGAATTTCAGTGGAAAAAACTAATGAACCTGAAAAAAAACACGATTTTGCATCATTTTAATCTAAAGCTTTCCATAGGTAATTCTAGTGATCAAAAATATCGTCATGCATCAATTTATCGACACTTTTTATTTAGTCAATTTAACAGGGGTTGAAAAATGCCCAACTCATTTTTGAAAAGCATTCGTTCCTCAAAAAATGGCTGATGCATTTGGTGTCTTTGTTATTGCTGTAAGGTAACTGACACAACAGGTTTTTGTCCACTACAGTGACAAATATTTGTCGATAATACAAATGGACTGAGACTTAATGGTATTTTATAAATGACAGCAGTGTCACCACCCCAGGTTCGCGGAACTCGTGTAGCATATAAAAAGGAAAAAGATATTGTAAAAACTTGCAAAGTTAATGTTTACACTAAAATGTACAGTAATACATACAATAGTGATGCTTCAGTCAAAAGGATCACCTTTGGAGGTCCAGACTAGTAAAATAAAAACAAAAGTAAGTTATATGCGAAACCTCAGCTGTCACAGCCGTGTAGCCAGATCTTCTAAGCGGTACGTTTTTGAACAGGCTGAACAAAGCCAGCAGAAAATGATCCACATGCCAATCCGTAGTCTTAGCCCCTCCTTGAAGGAATTGTGTACGACGTGCAAGACGCAGCTAACGATATTGAGGATTTCAAAGCCAGAGCTGGCTCGCATATCCCTGATTTCCCCAGTCATTTCTATGAACGCCTTCCAGTTCTGTCAACTGCCATCCCACTGGCCATCCATAGAGCACTAAACTAAATTTGCAGAAAAAACACTGTTTCATTCCTTTAATGAGATCGTTGGACCGAGTAGTTGAAAAAAACGCTCCTTAAAAATTTGAAAAAAAAGTGTGAGTATGGTTCCTCTTCATATGACAAAAAATCCCGATGGATTTCGAAATTCCCAACCTTTTCCCGAATATTTCCCGATGATATCGAATTCCCGCATTTCCCGTTTTTGTCAGCAGGGTCTTATAGACTCGGAAACTACTTAACCGATCGGCGTGAAAATTTGTATGCAGAGGTTGTTGTGCCCGGGGAAGGTTCTTATGATGGTTTGTGACCCCTCCTCACTTTGGAAGGGGGGCTCCCATACAAATGAAACAACAATTTCTGCATAACTCGAGAACTAATCAAGCATATGGAACCAAATTTGACATGTGGGGTTTTTTGGAGGCTAGAAATGTTTCTATGGTGGTTTGAGACCACCATACAAATGAGGCACAAATTCCAATCAAACGTGAGAATTATCCAGACACAAAAAAAAATGTGTAATTCTCGGGTAAGAAGCATGTTCTGATAGAAGTTTTAATCCCTTCTTAGTCATAGCCCCTTTCAGGGGGATGCTTGAGCTACTCTCAGTGCTACATTATGCACAAGAAGCTAATCTAAGGTTATGCAAGAGAAAATTACGTGCAAACTGACAGGATACTGCTTAGTTTGAAGATAATGTTTTTGTCTATGTAATGATTCTATACAGAAAGAAAAACCATGGTAGAAATTACCGATCCGATCACACATTAGCAAACGAAAAGATTTTTACAAAACTCATTCCGAAAAACAACCCTATAAACGTGCCAGTTCTATTAATTTTTCATTCATTTAGTTGCAAGCGTAGCAACGCTGGCACTGGGTTTAGCTAGTTTGATATAAAATTTGAAATTTGTGAAAGTAAAATTTTGATTTGAATGTGATAACAAAATAAGTTTTCGAATTGCTATATATGATGTTAGAATTTTCTCGGGTTCCGTGTCGAAAGTCGTTTTCAAGAGTTGATTCGTGCAGATATTTGCACATAAAGCGTCACGCTTTCCAGTATAGCAAGTAAAGGCGCTATATCCTTGGCATATCAGCCTAGATACAAGGGGGAAATAACTGTGATACACCCCAGAAGGTTAGACTAGAAGCCATATAGTACTCGAAACAATAGCTAACAATGGAATAGTATTGGTTTCCACCACGAGAAATCGCTTAAAAGCTGTGTTCGACGTTATTGGCCACTTCGCTAAGAAAATCAAACTAAATGTCCACTTGGCAAACAGTAGTGCTGTTAATTTTTTTTACATGCATATAACTTCTGAAAAACATGTACACGGTGTTCAATAAGTTCGAATACAAGTTTTCATCATTGCGTAGGTATGCGCCATGTACATATTCTGCATTGGTATTGGTGTCAGCTTTAGCTTCATTCATACGCTACCGAATGTGCGCGGTGTTGACATTCTGTTAGTTGTTGTTTGTTTGTTACGCGCGATGAAAGAGTATCGGGACTTCGTAATTAAGCGTTTTTTGAACGGTGAGCGACCCGGCGATATATTCCGGCTGCTGAAATCGCATGGGGTCAAGCGGAACTTTGTCTACACGACCATCAGGCAATACCGGGAGACGTCCTCGACCAATGACCGTGCGAGATCCGGTCGGCCGCGTTCAGCGAGGACGCCACGGGTCATCAAGATCGTGAGGGAGCGAATTCGGCGCAAAAAGAACCGCTCAATCCGGAAAACGGCTGCAGATCTCAACGTTTCCATTGGAACCGCTCACACCATACTCACCAAGGACCTTGGTTTCAGGCCTTACAAAAAACGTAAGGTCCATGGCGTTTCGGAGGCTACCAGCAAAAAGCGGTTGGATCGAGCTAAGAGGATCCTCTCTCGGCACGCTGGTCAGGAGTTTGTTTTTTCGGACGAGAAACTGTTCGTGCTGCAGCAGCCGCACAATGTGCAAAATGACCGGGTGTGGGCGCCATCGAGGGACAGCATTCCTGAATCCAATATAAACATCCCTCGGTTCCAAAGTGCCGCGTCGGTGATGGTTTGGGGGGCAGTATGCAAACGTGGTAAGCTACCCTTGGTGTTTATTGAAAAAAACGTCAAAATCAACGCGGCGTACTACAAAACTGAGGTTTTGGAAAAGGTTGTTGCCCCCAGTCTCCGAAGCCTCTACGGCGATGAGCACTACGTGTTCCAGCAGGACGGTGCACCAGCCCATACGGCAAATGTGGTTCAAGCCTGGTGTCGGGACAATTTAACCGACTTTCTGGACAAAACTTTGTGGCCTCCCAGCTCCCCGGACTTGAATCCTCTCGACTTTTTTGTTTGGTCCTATATGATGGCGAAGCTGAACGAATACAAGGTCAGCACTTTGGATCATTTCAAGACGGTAATTCTCAAAATCTGGGACGAAATGCCCATGCAGTCCGTGCGTGCCGCCTGCGACGCGTTCGAGAAACGTTTGAAGCTCGTTAAGGAGTACAAAGGGGGGGCGTTCAAAGGAAAATTGTGCAAGCTTCCTTTTCAAAAAAATTTATAAAACAAAAAAAAAAAAAAAAAAAAAAAAATTTTTTTTTTTTTTTTTTATTTTTTATTTTAGTGTATTTATTGAACACCGTGTAAAAACAATATGTCAAAATAATTGGATCTAGCGGGATGAAATTTAATGTTTTGTGTCAAGTGAACGGTATTAGGCGCTGATTGAAACTAGGGAGCACCACGGTACACATAAATCAGTCTAGATACGCACCTTTTACTTTGACGGCGGTCGTCGTGTGCTGTGAGTTGGCTTGTGTGGTGTTGTTATTGCTGCTACTGTTATTATTATTGTTATTGTTGATGTTCGAGTTCACTGTCGTCAGCACTGCGGATCCTGTTGTCGTCGTTATTGGAGCTATCGTTTTGGCGTTCGTTTCCACCACTGGGGTAGTGATTAGTTTTTTCACCGTCGTCGTTTTAGCAGCTATCAGCGGTGTCGTTACGATTGTAGTACCACCCGTCGATTTGACGGTCGTCACAATTGGACTGCTTACGTTGGCGGTGGTGGCCGAGGATGATACCACATGTACCCTGGATAAACCAACGGGAACTGCTGAAAGGAAATGATAACATTGGTCAGGATTACACAGCGCACTTATTGGAAGAGAAAATAAACGTAAAACAAAAAAAAAAAAAACAGAACGAGCAGAATAAATTCATGATTAGTACCTGGATTGGTAACGACGTGCGTTGCCTTGGTTAGGGTTGCCCGCACTGATGGGAACACACACACACACAAAATAAAACAGAAAAAACGTCAAATATACAAATTGCGTGTATTGTACATGTAGTTTTACATACCCGATGTATTGGCGCTCAACGTTTGTGGCAATTGTGGCAGATGGGCAATATTGGCTTGCGTTGCAGCAAAGTATTCGGGACTATCCGACGCGATTACTTCTTCTTCTGTGATTCTGGAATACGATAAGAAAAAAAAACGTAATTGCAAGCCACTCGTCAATTTTCACACCGTTCGGAACTTACTCTTCGGGAATTTCTTCATCTTTGTCATTAGCATATCGAATAATACCATCCCATTCGGTTTGCTCGGTTTGAAGTTCTTCGTCCTCTTCAGGGTACTCATATTCAATATTGCTTTCGTCCGACCTGCGTAATATGTTGATGAAAACATTGATTAAAATAGTAGTTAAGGCATTTCAAATTTTTGCGGAAAGAAAACGAAAGATAGCTTATAACCTGCGCAGATTCTTCTGAGGCTTGAGATTCGCTTGAGATTTCTTGCGTTTTTGATATTTTCTTTTTTTGGGAACATAGTCGAAAACGGGTATTTGGGTACGGTAGGAATGGATATTATAGGAATAGCTTCAAGAATTCAAAACGGTTAATTTAAAATTGGGGTGAGGTTTTGTTGTCAAAGTAAATTGAATAGAATGAACGATGCTTACCGGTAGATAATGTGATCCTCGAAATCGATGTCTTCCTCAACCTTAACCAAGCCAGACGGTGTCTGTACGTACTGCTGTCCAATGCTGGAAGTAATGATATTAGGTACGCCTTCTTCGATGACTTCCTCCTCTTCGATAATCTCCTCGGTGGCGCCGACAATCACTTCGGATGCGGGGCTCATAGTGATTGGATTCGGGCCTTGCATATTGGCCAACTGATTGTTCAACTTTTTGCCCCGCCGCGAAATAGTATAGTGCAAGGGGTCATGACCTTCTCGCCTAATCATCTCCGGAAGAATTCGACGTCGTGCGTTGATAAACCAGTTACAAACCTGTAAGTTGGAAAGGAAAATTGATTCTGATTATGTTATCTTATTGGATAAGGTTTTTTTTTGAAATTCGGGAATTTTTAAATTTTGTGATCCCTTTTCGGTTTATGCCTACTAGTTGGAGCTCTTAAATTTGTGGGAGGAGGTAGCCCATCGAATCTTCTGGTCCGTTTCTAAACATCTTGCTATGCAGTACCACCCACCGATTTCCTGCCGATCTGCCAAATTTGGAAGACGTCTGTATTGAGTTATCGCAAATTATAATACTTCGCCCACTGTATCACCAAACATGGCGCTTGGTTCAGCGGATTGGAGGTAACGAAATCTTTGGGAATACGACCAAGTCTCCTCCTGTTGGTGCGAAACAGATGTGCTAGGAAATCAATAGAAGCATAAATTTGCCAGAAGACACGCAATGCTTTCAGGGGCTCTAATTCTACCATATCATCCAATCGTAATATTAGGTGAATTAATTGATTTTTAAGAATTTAAAATTTCTTAATATTAGTTCCAGTAGTAAAATAGTTGGTAAAATGTAGTTGAACAAGTTTAAAATATCCGAAAAAAAAAGTTTGCTTCGAGCATCGGCTGTGAACAGTTGTATCGATGCTTTGTTGTGCACTATTTTGTTATCTATTGTTTCAAGATTCCAGTGATTTTTCGTGGACGTGCAAAGGTGTTCTCGGCTTCCAATAAAGTAAGTATCACGTAAACACATTCCTAGCCTTTGTTTATTTGACCTTGGTGGCCGGCACCGAAATTGTTTCAGTTTGGGATCACCAGTTTTTACGCATTGAGGATTTATATCAGTTCCAAGCTTCATCTGATGGTTCTCTATGCAATGCAATCTGGAAATAACGGAATAAAAACCTCGGGCGGTCAATAATGCTTATGCTACTAGTTGGACATTTCACATTTTATAGATGCTGCTGTCCTTCATTACTGCTCGATTTAGCCTTTCAAGAAAAATCCAAAAAAATCTTGGCATTTGCATCTATCCAAATCCAGTATACATCAGTGTTTTCAATCCCTCAGGAGCAGGATCAAGGTCAACATTCGGCGCAACATTATGGTTAACTTTCAACGGCACAACATCTTCATTTCATTTTCATTTTGCAGCATTTGGTGGGGCAATAAGAGCGCAAGTCAGTCCAAAGCCAATGATGGAGGAGGGGTAATGGCGAACTAGTCTATTCAGACCACATGAACTCCATGGGAAGGAACAAAGATAGGTTAGGATAGGTGGTTAAGGAAGGGCGTTTTGGACCGGTTAAAAATTCTGCAATAAGAAAATCATAAAATCGTTATTTTACAATTCCACATTACAATGGTATACGGCACATCCCGAAAAGATAGAGCGAGTCATTCATTGTAGTTCGTATCAATGTGACCAGGCTATTTGAGATGCCACTGTAAATTTAATGTTGTTTTTACGCTGCAAGTTGCTATATCAAAGTAACATCTCTCTATGATTTGCAATAATTTGAAAGTCGGCTGTCGTATACCGCACATATTTAAATTATAATTAATATTAGAATTAGAATTAGAATTGCAATTTAGGTATACTTGGTGTTTAGTTAATGACAATCAATGAATAAACAACAATGAAAGAATTGCAACGCCAATGAAAACTGCACCTCCTGTCATGTCCCTTAACTACTTGATGTCAGGCGTCTACAAACTGTTTCTAGACTCGTCTAAGCGTAAATTGCGGCAAAGCCCGCCGGTAGCACACCTCTTTCATTCTGAACAAACCCTTGTATGACAAACCCCAGTGATACGATACTCTGAGTTCCTAAACGGGCCCTCCGCATCCCACAAAACCACAACACTTGTGGCCACGGTCTAGAGATCCACTGCATAGGAAATTCTAGGACACAGTTCAAACTTCCACCCCAAATTGAATATTAAACGTTTTCAAAATTGAATAAATCTATCTATGATTAAATTTTTAGTGATTTGCGGCCCAACCCGCCAATATCACACTAAACTTTAGTGCCTATATACATGCGTGCTACGACGCGGCTATTAAATAGAAAGTAGAGCGAGTGTGATATTATCACTACTTTGTGTGGCTGGACCTTTGGCTCTCCCATGAATGGTTCATTAGAGAAGAAGGTCATACAATGACATGACCTAGCGACATCAATCATAAATCAGCTATCTCAGATGCATCATTAACATGAGATTGGGCCCTCCCACCAGCGTCCAGGTACAAAATCCAGCCATGGAGAGGGAACTTCCAACGGCACAACATCTTCATATGGTAAATATGTCTTTTTTCCGCTATGATTGATAATCTGAAACGTTACATCAAAATCCAGGGTTCAACGAATGTGGAAGGTAGAATGTCGAATCTACCACTTGTTTGAAAAAGGGACGAATAGAATAATTTCACAGGAAAATAAGTTTTAACGAGACGATTAGTTTTTTAAGTAGACACATAAGTAAACACTTCGTTTTACAATTTGATACTTCAGCTGCCTGATTGTTGAACGTTGTAATTCTTAAATGTCATTTAAAAGTACGTTGTTATTTTACATTCTCGTTATCTCAGTTCGAGGTCAACTGTAAATTTTGCCTATGCTTGATTTCTTCATTCGATTAAATATGTTTTATCTGCTTTCCGATGATCAGATCGGTTGCACAAGAAATAGCTAAAGATCTGTTTGATGAGCCATTTCAGGAATCACGCCAGTGTTTTACGGGAATTCTGCGCTTCTACTTTTTGTCGAAGTGGTTGTGTTACAGCAGATTGAGAATTAAATGCGCGTCGAACCTGACCAGCAGCTCACCAACAGCAGCGATCACACTTAACAGAATATTGATAGTAATAGGCGAAATGTGGCGAATTATACTGAAGGCATACGACTATATTACCATTAATATAATCAATCTTCATGCACTCATGATATTGCCAACATAATTGGCCAAACTATTACATAACTTACACATGCCATAGACCTAAGTCCGAAGAGTCCGATTCACATAGAAAATTTCTAACTTCTTCAAGGCTTTAACGGTAGTTTTGTTCTTCCTAATGTTGGCAAGTTGTTTATTTGCCGATTCACATAGAAAACTTCTAACTTCTTCAAGGCTTTAACGGTAGTTTTGTTCTTCCTAATGTTGGCAAGTTGTTTATCTGCTCTCACCAATTCTTGCCATAGCAGTTATTTCAGGTTATTTTATAAAACCAATTCTGCGCGCCATTCGAATATTTGCTAGACGGTGATATACAATCTATCTTATTCAAGATAGAGCCGGAATAAAGGCGAATCAGACAATATCGACAAACAGATTTGAATGCATTTGTGCATGTAGGATATTTTTTTTTTTTTTATCTTCATTTTACGTCGGCCTATTTCCTCACATGGTGACAATCACCGACGCCAGGAAGACGACTCCACCACCTGGACCCTACCTAACGACTCATGAATATGAACCGGGACCAACGGCTTTACTTCCCTTCCGAAGGAAAACATGTAGGATATGTAGGGGTAATTTTTCTCTCGATGAATAAAATTTCCATAAATCAACTAACATAATTAAGTCCCAAGCTTAAATGTAGCACTAAGGGTAGCTTAACCGAGCGCCAATCGCTACAAGAAGCAACATTCGAACCATCCGGGAAGTAGATATTTACCTGTAGAACCGTCAAGTTGGCTTCCTGCGAGAGCGTGACCTTCTGGGCGGGGGGATGGGGGGTGTGGGTGCTATAGGGGGGTTAATTTGGGGGGGGGTTCCGGGGGGGGGGGGGGGGGTGGTGGGGGGGAAGCCCGTGTCTGGGCTGGGGGGGGGGGGTGCCGTGGGTGTCTGGGGGCCGGGCGCGGGGGGGGGGGGGGGGGGGGGGGGGTGAAGAAAAAAAAAAAGAAAAAAAAAAAAAAAAAACAACAAAAAAAAAAATAAAAATTATAATTTTAGACAAAATAGTCAAAAGGTCGAAAGTAACATTTGTAAACAATGACTTCTAGCGTATTTTTCTGGGATCTGCTTGCTCCCATCAACAAAACAGCATCAGAAACAGATACGGGGAGTTATTACCTTCCCGTCGGTAGTGGATATAGATGTTAGCAATCTGGCATTTCCAGGAAATTTACGTTTTAAGTCATTGTTTACAATTGTTACTTTCGACCTTTTGACGATTTTGTCAAGAACCATTATTTTGCGAACCATTCATTGTGATCACACAACAAACTCTTCAACCCATGTGGGGTGGTCTCAAAAAAAAAAAAAAAAAAAAAAAAAGTTAGGGAAAAGGAATTTGGGGTAGGAAAAAAAAAGGGGAAGGAGGAGGAAAAAAAAAAAAGAAGGAAGAAAAAAGGGAGAGGCGGTAGGGAATTGTTGTTGTTAAAAAAAGGAAGAAAAAAAAAAAAGAAAAAAAAAAAAAAACACAACAAACACAAAAAGCGGGTTCGCGGGAATAACATACATTCATCAGTACAAAACGAAAAGTCAAAATCAGCTTTTAATGTGAGTAAGCAAAACATTTGCAGAGTTGCCTGTTCCTAGATTTTTTGTTTTGGCTTTGTTATTTTCTTTATTCCCTTCTATTTAGGATAATCTAACATTACGACCGATACTAGAAAATTATTGAGAAATCTAATACTTGGGGTCTTTGCGTTTACGAACAATTCCTTTCATAGTTGATTAGTTGATTTCTCGCGTATAGGAATGATTTGTTTATTGGTTATCCTTCTTTCAAAAATAGATTAGCATTCCGATATACCTTAACTGCTGGTTTTTAATTTTTTTTTACATTATACCAACAGAGTTAGTCTATGATTATACTATACCCATTGATTTTTTTTTTTAGTTCCTTGATTTTCGAGATTTTCAGCCCTGGGCTGGCTCATCTCCCGTCGTAGTCACTCAAATACCTTTTGGATATTTTCGTAACCTGTCCGGGGGTGAGATTCGAACTCGTGTCTTTGGCGTGAGAGGCATGGATGTTAACCGAAATTAGTCAAACGAAGTGAAGAAGTTAATTCAAATGGAGAGTCACATAGCAAGGGGTGACTAAGTCATCTTACTTCGTATGACGTATGAGGCACCAGAATCACACAACGTGCAGCGTAAATCTATTGAATATGTAAACAGATTTTTTCAGCTTTAACTTGTGTTTCTAGTTGATATCTTGATTTACCAATACTTCAGTAGTTTGGATCAGCCGATTTCATCGGGTTTCATTTGTTGGTCAATTTATATATCGATTGATCAAGCAATTTAAAACAACTCGGTCAGTCGATTTCATGGAGTTTTCTTCGCTTTATCATATACAAACTAATAGACAAACTAAATGATTATTTAGAATTATTCCGGATTTTTGTCGACTTGTTACCTTCATTTCAATTCGTTGACTTGGTGTTAAGCGTTAATTTAATTTGACTTGGTGTTATGCATTATTTCCGTGTCCTCAAAGTTATGCGTTAAGTTAGTCATCTTCATAACAATGTGTGTAAAGCGGATATTGTATAGAACATAGAAGTACGGCAACGAGAGGGAGCACTGAAAAGTATTTTTCGATGACGCTGATAATAGAATATTGTACCAATATTTCAGAAGCACAAACATCAACTTTGCTGCGCTGCTAGCAATTATAAAATGCAAATAACAGGCTTGAGATCGCAGAAATCGACCATTACTGTATACTGAGTCGCTTTTTCATCTTTAAAATGAACAAGAATACAACAAAAACCTCTGAAGTATTTAAATTTTCCGTTCTTATTCAATTTCCTATATTCCCAATAGAAAATTATGCAACGTATGTGAAAATCTTCCGAAGAACCTGGGAAGAACCTATTGAAATACGTAAATTATGCTTTATGAAACATCACAAACGCATACATTTTTCACTTCACAAGGATATTTTATCTTCAAAAGGAATCGTTTGAAATCCTTACTTACTCATAATTCTGTTCATTCGTTTATCTTAACAGTTCCATAAAATCGTCTTATGATTTTCATAATTGTCACATGAGTTGCAAAAACATAATCCAATCTTATAAAACAATAAAAATGACACAAAGAGAAGAGATCAACATAAAAATCATCCGGCATACATTTATGAGATGTAATACTATTCCCGCTAATAATAAACTAAACTTAATACTTGAAAACAAATCATGTAGCCGCCGCCTGTGTAGCCATTCTTTACAGAACCCGAATAAGTTACTAAGGTACTGCAGTTGACATTGATCTACTTAAATCACTCATTCGAGCTGTCGCAGCGGCTTTTTTATCCCTACAATTTGCACCGAAAATGATTCATTTTCCCTTAAATAATGTTTTAAAAATCGAATTTGGTTGTAAACCAAACTGGTCGACCCAATTTAAAATACATAGGGTGAATTTATAACCATTTTCTCTATATTAATATAGACCATACATTCATCATGGAATTTCAAAGCCTTGCTTAATGTTACACATAGTGCAACTAAATATATAAGTACGAAAAATTAGTTCGTCATTCAACACAACTGTATAATGAAAAACAATCCATTAATAAGTTGCAAACAAAAATTCAGTTTATCAAAGTTTATGGTATCATAGAATTTCCTACTCAATTATCATATTCAAACGACAGCCCAATCGGATAAAATTACCATACAATTACAATACAATATAATAACATTAAAATCTATTTCAGACTATGAATCTTATTGTTCATTTATCAGATACATTAAAAACGCATATTGTAATTGCAATAGATCTTATATTCACCGCACATGCTAGAATTTTCAACAATTGTGAAACAACCCAATTAATAGTAATTGACTTGAATTTGTACGGAAAAAAGAAATATTTTGTCTATAATTAAGTTACATAACCACACCCTTTTTCAATTGTCGATGTCTCAATTTACATTAGATTCAATTGTGGAAACAATTGCATCTTATCGTTGTGAACAAAACTATAATTTTACATACTATAGCCACTATTACATGGTTTCAATACATTTAATTGTATATCTATGAGAATTTTTTTCGGGTACAAAATTGCAGTTCTAGGTTTTTTTTCATTAGGGCGAATCTACAATTGAGAGACTCTCTCTGTTTATTTTCTCTTTCACCAATAGCTAAATGATTTTCACTTTTGTTTGGCTGTTTGCCCAATATGCTAGCCAGCACTCGTATCTTGCGATCTGTGTTATAGAATCAATCCATAGGTTTATAATGGCGCTGTAATTAATGAAAGAGAACGAGGCAAGAGAGAGTCTCTCAATTGTAGATTCGCCCTAATGAATCAAAACCCTAGAGTTGTGGTTTGGTTACGATCTGAAATCCTTTTTTACATGAAATCACCGCAATCCTGGCAACCCTGCAGCAAACAACCCAACGCGTTTGTATATGCATTGTGAAAACTCACTACTACTAACGTCCACTGAATGACAGCTTACTTTCGGTCGGAAAAAAATTTGAATCAGCCACAAAATTTTAAATTCAAAAACCAATAAATTTTCTTTTCATTGCAGAGCACAACATTATTGACTCAATTTTAACCAAACGTAGTTTAGTTAATGGCGATAAAATTTCTCACTTTCAATAAGCACCACAATATGTCCAACCTGAAAATCGTCCATCCAAAATAACGCAATATTTGCTGCGTCGCCATATTGGATATTGAAATGTCAGATGAAAAAGTGAACTAAGTAGAAATTTCGTTCGCAACAAAGATTGAAAATTGTTTTTTTGCTCTCGTAGAATTTATACATTCTGTCTTGATGAAAATTTACAATCAGAAAGTTATAAGAAACAACTCTAATTTTTTATGGGTACTCAATAATAAGGAAACATCGAATTCAGGCATTATTAATATTAACGCGACATTGACATTTGACGGACGGCAGAAGCAACTCCAAAAAAGTCGTAATGAAACATGAAATATCTGACAAATTATGCAACTGATTTTGATAGATTCTTGTTTACGAACGGAGCGACAGTACGAGCATCAAACCGATTGAATTTAGACTCCTACCTTCATTTTCCTGCTGCAGTAATTTGGTCTGATAGTGAGCTTCCCGAGTCAGGTCACGAATGTCGGTACGCTTGACGTTTGGCACCGTAGTTTCAATTGGAACCGAGGTGATTTCATATTCTTCATGATGCATTTCATCGGGAGAGAGGATGACCTCCTCGGTCTCCACGATTTCTTCTATTTCCTCAATTTTGACGGCTTTGAGGAACTACGCTAACGAGAATTTCTTCCCGGATTACCCGGAACACACAGAGTTACGTCTCTTCTTTAAGGGTAAACGAAAATGGTGATCTCCACAGCTACTAGCAACAGCTCTAAATTCGAGCGATGCTTGCTGAGTTTTTCCTTCACACGAACTCGTCCCCACTTCCAAACGCCACCTTGAAGCTAAAACGACCCCTTCCGAGTCCAGTTTTCACAGCAACTTTTCAGCACATCCAATAGGTAGATTGCCGAAGATATTGGCCTAAAAATATCAAATCCTTCGTTCAACTGCACTTGTCGCACTTTATAGTTGTAGTTCACACAAATTGCACCACTTTTTCTCCAAATTCAACGGCTTTGAAAATTTACACTTTTGCTACTAAAAATCAGAGAGCTGTCAAAAATGTGACGAACCGAGCGGAGAAATAACAAAAAGCCTTCCACACAATGCAACAAGAACTGTCAGAATGACAACGTCGATCAGAGCGTCCGCGGTAAAAAACTACGATGAATATCGCCAGCCGAAGAAAATACAAAATGGCGGCATACATAGGAAGGAACGAAAGCTTCTTCGCACACATTCAACGACCTGTATCAGTGTGTTGGTTTCGGCACGTTTGTGTGCGCGATATGATACGCTATATTGCATTTATGCTTCATGTTTACAAGCATAAAATATATAGGGGAGTTTGGTGCTCCTGCGGCGTTTGTCTAACATTCGACAAACAAAGAGGTAAACAAACATTCAAACGTAAATTTCTTGAGACTCTTTGCACTCTCTCGCAAACTACACTAAGCGAATTAAACTTCAGTGGAAAATAGCCACTAGAAATTCACTACACTTTTATGTGATTCAGGAAGTGGAAAATGCTTTGCAAAATCAGGTGAATTTTATGGGTCCAGTGAAATGTAAATGATTAGTCAAGTAGAATTTCTTTTTCTATGTGATATTCATGTAAAAGGAACATATTGTAGTATTGGGAAATATCTACATGTGTTTTCAGTAGTGGCTAAGTGAAATATTTTTCTAGTGTAAGATTGCATTATGATTTTTTGCCACATGAAATTAGTATGAATTTCATAAATTTGCATAAATAATTATGCTTAAAAATAAAAAAAATATCGCAACAATAGCTACAGGTCTAGCGGGGCTTGGTGTACGAGTGGAACCAAATAAAAAAAATCACATAATCAATGGAAAATATCCACCAGAAATTCACTAAACTTTTATGTGATTCAGGAAGTGGAAAATGCTTCTCAAAATCAAGTGAATCTTATGTGTCTAGTGAAATGTAAATGATTAGTCAGTTAGAATTTTTTTTCGATGTGGTGTTTATGTAAAAATCACTTATTTTAGTATTGGAAAATTTCTACTTTTTTAAGTGTAGAAGAGCAATTTCATATAGAACTAAATCCATTCATAAGTCACGCTTATGAAATTCAAAAGTATCGTTAATAAATTGTGGCTTATGGAATTCCTAAGTTTATTTGCCTGAATGTAGAATCACCATAATGTCTGAGGTCCATTAGACTTTGTAATACTTTGTTATGATGTTATGACTAATACATGTGCGATATTTTTCAGTCGCGCCAGAGATACCTCAAGGAAGTCATTTAAGACCACGCATCTTCTTGATATATTTTAACGACGTGAATTTGGTTCTCGAAAGTCCGCGTCTTTCGTATGCCAATGACCTCAATATTTTTCTGGACATCCATTCAATCAAAAATTGTTATCTCCTACAACAGCAGCTTCAGACCTTCGTTCAATAGTGCAATTTTAATCGAATGATGTTTAATCCGGTGAAATGCGAGATGATTACTTTTTCTCAAATAAAAGACCCTCAAGATGCAATAAACCTCAATATGGGCAGCCTGTATAAGAAGCAAGTGCAGAGAAAAACAAACAAAACTTTTCAGGTTATGTGCTATGCTTTTTATTGATAAACATTTACATGACAGTTATCGCACAACTGCAGCGCCGCCTACTAGGAGCATTACACAAGTAGCAGACCGTCTGTTCTCTGTGTACTAAGCTCCCAAAGCCCTAGGATTTACATTCCGAATGAACCTAGATTTCTCCGATATTTATTGCTTGAAGTCTTTGTATTGCCAACAATCAATATGCAACTAGCGATTTGAAATTGGTTCACTGTTGTAGAACCCCTTGGTCCGAAGTGCACCTTGAAGCCAGCACCTAACTATACATATTTGCGCCTTTGTTTTGATTTGCTTTGTTATTTTGACAGAATATTTGAGACTGTTTTCGTGTGAGTTACATTATTAGGGGCGTATTATTAAGCTTGGGACCGAGCTTGGGACCGATGTGCTAGTACTGACTGAGCCAAGAAAAAAATCGTATTTGTTCGGGACCTACTGGTCTTAGAGTTAGTCTATGGTATAGCTCCTTGGTGCGGATGATTTTGGAATATTGCTCCGCTGACTGGAATCCAACCAGTTTAACGCAGATTTCTACGTTACGATTTGCGAATGTTGCCGTGGATAGATTTTGTGATTTCGTCTGCCAAGTTACGAGAGTGGATGCCAGCTGATGGATCTTAATCCACTTCGGATTCATCTGAACATATCTAGAGCTCTTTCAGATAGATATCTTACAGGGACGTATCGATAGCAGCATTATTTTTGAGTAGATCAATATCAACGTTCGACCACGGGCATTGCACAGTAGTGTGAGGTTAAGGATGCCATTTTGCTGAACAAATTACAACATGGATATTCCGATTGAAGGAAGGTATTTAACTGAGTATATTCGAATATTGTCTACCATGGCAGACACTTCACAGACGCAGACTTTTAGGCTTAAAAATTAGTGTTTCAAGTTTATGATATTACAATTTGGCCGAAAAATCTGTTGGTGTTGACTTAATGTTTAAATATACATCAAGAAAATAATATTTCTGTAACTGTGCATCATAACGGACTGTTTTCCATTATCCAGGAAAACCTAGGTGAAGAATAGCGATTTGGTTTGAGAGCAAACTGAGCATCAAAGAGCATTGAGTGACTCACAAATTTACATTAGAGCTTTTCAAAACTATACACTGAATGGCTCATTTAGCCAATCAGTTTTTTCTGCACATTCGCCTACAAATAAATCATTTACAAAATTTGCATTCGTGTCTCATGGCAGTATGAATGACTCAGTTCTAATCAACTGATTCCAAAACTGTTAGTTCTATTTTTTATCACAGATGGCATCCTCCTCACTGGAAGTAAAGCAAATTTTCCAAGATGGGAAAATTCAACAATTCATCGGGCCACGACCAAAATTAATAGTGATTAATGGTTTCATGAAGGGAAGCGGCTCACGAGTAGACAATGTTATCCTATCACCACGACGGTGGTGAAATCGAGGTAGTAATCGAATTCGTGTATTTGGGCTCATTGGTCACCACCGATAAAGACACCCGCAGAGAGCAACAGAGGCGCATTATGGCTGGCAATCCTGTTTCTTTGGAATCCGAAGGACGCTAAGATTGAACAAAGTTCGCCGAACTACAAAGTTAACGATCAAGACATTCATTAGACCGGTAGTCCTCTACGGGCACGAAACATGGACCTTGCTAGTGGAGGACCAACGCGCTTTTGCCATCTTTGAAAGAAAGGTGTTGTGTACGATCTACGGTGGAGTGTAGATGGAAGACGGAACGCGGAGGAGGCGAATGAACCACGAATCGCATCCGTTATTGGGAGAACCTCCCATCGTACACACCGCTTAATTCGGTTGACTACCATGGGCTGGACATTTCGTAGGAATGTCAGACGACAACCGAGTTAAAATGATTCTCGAAAGCAGACCGACGGGCACAAGAAGAAGAGGCGCGCAACGACCAAGGTGGATCGGTCAAGTAGAAGGCGACCTACGGACCCTTCGCAGACAGCGAAGCTGGCGAGGTGCAGCCAAGGACCGAATAGAATGGAGACAACCTCTATGTACAGCAGGGGCCAGAGGAGATTGTAAGGTAAGTAAGTGTATTTAGACAGAGGGTTAGAAGTTGTAATGTTCTTTTATTCGACCTATGTATCGAAGAGGTAATAAATTCAATAAAATTTTACAATACCACAAGGACATCATGGCGATCAACTTGTTCCGAAGCAACTAAACGATGGCACTCGTTTCTGACGGTAATCACCAAGCCATTTATGACTATAACTCTTGAAATAGAGAAACTGGAGGGATTTTGTGCACCTGATACTCTAAGCCGTTTTGCAACATTTTGTGGCGAGGCACAATTTTAGAGACAAAATATTTTCTATGTTTCTAACTGTGCCTATTATATTCATTCGATAGTATAATGTTGGAACTGCTTAATACATTAAATTTATTTATTTTCTCATCTCCCATTTGGTAAATATACGTGAAAATGTATCGAAACCGTAATATAAAGCAATGGCAGTAATCGGAAAGAAAAGAAATGGCCCTCCAACGAAAATTATGGATAAGAAGACGCTCCGATTACTGCGCACTATGTTTAACAACAAGGATTTGGTGAGCCAGCGGGAAGCGACTAGCAAGTTCAATTGTTCTTAGTCGTACATCGGTGGGACTCTGAAAAAGAGGGGAATAGTATGTCGAAAGAAAACCTGATCCCCAGCGTACACGAATAAACAAATCAAAACTGTGAAATCCACAGGACTGAAGCTGCTGTCATCCACGAACAATAATCGTGAAGCCGAAAACATGGTGCTACGTGTGATGCTCATTTGAAAGCTCGGTTTTCTTAAAGGCTATATTCAGCAAACACAATATTCGCGGCGGAAGTTGTCGTGTTTTTTTCGTAATTCGATTCGAGAGAAAAATCTTCAGTGTTGTTCTTAGTGAAGTGGTTATCACAACGATAGTATTTTTTTCATTGTTTATCAGCCAGGTATTATAATGTTTTATGTAAATTACTGATACTAGTAGTTTGGTAGAAGAAATATTGTAAAGAAATATTATCCGATGTGAATCGAGCTTAAAATTTTAAATTCGTCACTAGCGCCACACCAAAAGTAGCAAGCTTCAAGAACTAACGCTTTCTTCAGTCCTCTGGTGAAATCCCAGTGCCACTGGGTGATCCGGCAATACGGTGGAAAGTCGTTCATTCTGGGCGATAAGGTCATTAAGAAACTGTGGTTCAAACTAAGTGGCTTGGCAAGTCTACCAAACAGAGTGTTTGCAGAACATTTTCATCCCGTTCCTTCAGAAACATCACTTGGATGGAGACTCGTTTTTTCACCGGCCAATCATCACACTACGCGAAGAATACGTTAACATCCTGGAGTACCATAATATATCATTTGTGCTAAAAGACCGGAATCCAACTAATCTGCCACAGTGTCGTCCTATCGAGGATTTGTTTTGGTCTATTGAGCTCCACTGTATTCAAGGGTAATTGGAAGGCCAAGCTGCGCCGCATGGTGGACAACGAACGATATGCTAATATTCATTAAGTTAAGTTTGAAGACTAAGGTAAACACTTTATATAACATAAATCAGATTGAACTGTGCTTCTTTCCTGTTTTTCCCGAGCAATTCTTTCCATTCCCGCTATTTGGTGGCCATCCGTTAATTCACACAATATTTATAGTTTTTAAATTGTTCCGCGGTGAATAGAACATAAGAAAAAATCATTTCAGTCTTTGAAAGAAGATGTTTTTCAATGAATCTACAATATGTTGTGTTTGTAGAAGGAAATGCAGCAATAAATGAAATGTCTGAAAAACAATAAGAGAATGCTATAAAAAGAAATCAATATAGAGAAGCGACGAAGATGCATTCATGAGGGTTTTGTCCTAGAAAAGTAAGTTTTGCACAAGGGACAAGACAGCTCCTCATCGCGAGCAATTTCAGAGTTGCTTTTGTGGTACCTCGAGTAACTCACGTTGCTCGGCAAGCGAGCACTCTCATTTGTTTTTTGCACAGCACCTGTCAAACAAACCACTCGCTAGTACTTGAGGTCTTGTATGTGTACAATTGGACACAAGCAATTTTAGATATTTTTAATTTTCTCTATGCTGTGATTTTAAAAATAACCTATATTCACTAGAACTAAATATCTGATATGCTCGTACAATTTGATATCTTATTTGTTACTATTAGTGTAAGCCTTTTTTTTTCAGAAGAAGTTATTTTAATGTCTCCAATTAAGTCATACTTTGAATAAACTCACCAGTTTTGGCTTGAACATCTATTTGATATCCGCCAGATGGTCATACTATGAACTAGTGCTTTGGAATAAAGGCAGAAGAAGAGACAAACAAGCTTAGCGCGTTGCACTCCGACACAACCTTCAAGCTTCTTAGAATCGATGTTTAGCAAACTACCAAGCTATACATACCGTTATCAAACATGATAATTGAACCCTCATAATCGTGCAATAGGGCTCACCATTGTTCCATCTTCTATTGCCATTAGCGGAATTTTAAAACAAATTAGAACTCAAACTTGTTTTAAGGATTGGGGTTATGATCCCTAAACCAATGTAATATTTCAAATAACTTTTCTTTACATCGTTACCAACAAACAAGTAATCGAAATATCGTCGTATGATACGTATAATACTGTTCAATAGCTTTGAGATACCCGCATAACGAAAAACAATTAGCTATGTAATCAAAACTATATTTCTAATGTTAGATATATTATCACATTTTATGTTATTGTTATCAAATAGTTTAATCTCGTTTTCACCATATAACTTTTACATTAACAAAAATTGTTAAATGTATGCCATATTGTCATTGAAAGGAATTTTATTGTCTGCATTCGGTCTGAATTATATACCAACTTTTTGGCATACAGTACAGCAAAAATTTTGTTCGTAAAAATTACCATTTTTTATGGTAACTGAACCTAACCGCCTATTCAGCACATTGTTATTTGGCCTATTAACATCTGACATATTGTTAAAACTATTTAGGAGATTGCTAGTTTATAGTTATCAGCTACAAGGGTAAATATCTTAACAATAACGGAAACCGTCGTCAACAATAAGAGATTTGAACTCGTGACTTTGACGTGAGAGCTATGGACGAACCCAAGTTGAAAAAAGAAGAAGACACCGAGTGGTGATAAATCTGACAACTCTCATGTTAAAGTATAGGACGAACATTTTGCAATGCTTCTGAAAAATTCAAATGGAATTCTAATTAAAAGCAGTTTGTTGTATGATATATGAAACATCCAAAACTACTCAATAAAGAAATATTCAGCAAAATAAAAGTAAAATAAAAATCTAGGAACCTTTTTCATTAGGCCGAATCTAACATTGAGATGCTCTCTTTGATTACTTTCTCTTTCATTTATATTACAATCACCTTTACGTCTTTCTTTCTATTATTTGTGGAGTATGCTAGCCAGCACTGTTGTGTATCGATCTGTACTAAAGAATCCCTCAAACGTTTTATAATGGCGCTGTAATAAATGAAAGAGAGCGAGACAGGAGAGAATCTCTCATTGTTAGAGTCGCCCTATTGAAAAAAGTTCTTAGAAATAATACCCCTATTGTGCAGTTTTGGATGTTTCATCTATCATACAACAGACCACTTTTAATTAAAATTTCTCTTCTAATTTTCTAGAAGCATTTTAAAATTTTCGTCCTACATTTTAACATGAGAGCTGTTAGCTTTATCACCGCTCGGTGTTTTCTTCTTGTTTCAACTTGGATTCGTCTATATGATTGTTAACCACAATGCCGGCATCGACCTCGATAAAGGACAAGTATTCAATCTGGATTCTCCGGATACCTCTTAAATAGGATTTTAAAACCTTAAAAAAAACAAAAGTAATTTCCAGTTTGATTTTTTGGATTCTAACAAATTGCAATCGATAAGGTTTGATTTTTCAGTAAAAATCGAGGTAAAAATAATAAAACTCGGCATCAATGCAGATTCACCTTTTCGAAATGTAGAAATTGATTTTTTGAGCGTGTAAGAACTGTCAAAAAATTATGCTATCGACTGTATTGGTATTGGTGAAAATCAGCTTTTAGTATTGGTGGCCTAACGTGTTACACAGGTTACACATAATTGCAGCAAAAAAAGAAGGAGAATCCAATATAATGATGGATATTTTCTGTCCTTTCACTAGTATCAGTGAATATTATTAAAACTTTACGAAACAGTGTTGACATCTGTCAATGTTTTGCAACATTAAACATTGATACCGTTAGCATTATGCCTATCAGTCACGTACCATTAAGAACACTGCCCTTTGACTCCGTGATGCACTTATTAGTTCGTTTCGTTTGGTCTTTTTTTTTTTGGAAAAAATATATATTTGGTACGAACAGTCATTTCAATATGAACAATAATTTACACTTCATAATCAAGACCCCTGTTCTCATAAAACGTATGCTTCATATAGATATTTAGTTTATCCAATAATCTTATCTTGCCGCGAAATCTTGCTGTCATCCGCAAAGCTTTCGAAGCTTCCATGTTTTTATTTTCATTTGGATTGAGAATTTTTAGCACAAAATATAAAACAACACATCAAATTCATCTACTTATCAATTTTATTTTGACGAAAATTAGCAAACTGAATTGCCTTAGGATAGTCAAAACCCGAAGGAACAACTTCGTTAAATTTAATATTTCTGTGTCACAAATGTGACAAAATTCGAACGTTGCTTATATTTGTTTGCTGGAATATAGGTAACACGACACAAAAACAACACAGTACTCACACATCACTTCCATAGTGGCAATTTTGGGAATTTGGAAACACCAAAAACACTTTGAATAACTTTTATCGGTCACTTTTTCACAAACTTTACTTGCACACTGCAAATTGCTGATGTTTATTTATGGACGCTGATTTTGACTTTTCAAAATGTCAAAAGGTTCAGCAGCATACTCTCCCGATTCCACCCCACCTACCACCCTCTTGCTAGGTAACGATCGTTTATGTGGGAGTGTGTGTGTGTATACGGCTTGTGTCAATTGTAAATAGGGTTGTTTATGTTTAGGCTGGAAAGCTTTTGTGTATGCATTGGAACGAATTTTGTGATTGGCTGGACTGGGCGGAAAACAAGCGATATTTCATGTCACCAATACCTTGAGATAAAGCACACACGGTCGATGCATGCTGGTGTTCCTGTTATTTACCTATACACCATAGTGTGCGTCGTGATCTGTCAAAATGAGTAGCTTTTATTCGAAGCATACGAAGTTTTCTTCACCCCGGTGGGGTTCGTTGTTTACATTTTCTATGCTGCTGCGCCAGGATGTATACATTGTCTGAAGTCTTATCAGTGTTCTTTGGTGCACTTTCGCTTGAAGAATAATTATAGTGACTCATGGCCATTATTAATGTGTAGCTCGAAGATGGCAGCTGAATTCTTGGCTGAGAATAATGTCTGTGGTCAGACGATTCTGCAGATAGTTGCAGAGGGAAATACGATTATTTGTGAACTATTGCGTTTAAAGGAGTTTATACCGGAGATATTTTGGTAAGTTTTTTGTTTGTTTTAAAGTGTTTTTATTATTGATCCTTTATTTTGTCCCTAGCCTGAAAACTAAAGAAGAACAACAGAAGTATGGAGAGATAATCATGGACTTTAGTTATTTCCAAATTTCGGATGCACAGGAAGCAAAGATTGAAGCTGATGAGAAACTGCAAGCACTGGACGAAGAAATCCGGGAGAATTATCTGGTTATTCTGAATCGATTCTACATAGTATTTGAGAGTATGCACAGGTACATCAAGGAGCTGAACACGTTTATAGAGGAATTGAGCACGGGAATGTTCATTCAACAATCAATGGAGAAAATATTTCAAGACGAGGAAGGAAAACAGCTAATGGTAATTGATCTACAATATGTGATAAATGATAATTTAAAACGTAACCCTTATTTGCAGTGTGAAGCTCTGTACTTGTACGGTGTAATGCTGCTGGTTGTTGACCTACAAATACCTGGTGTCGTTCGTGAACGCCTTCTGGTAGCGTACAACCGATACAGTGCCTTGAAAACCGATGGTGACAGTAACATCGACGAGGTGTGCAAACTTTTGCGTTCTACCGGATTCAACGATGGTAGCACTAACGCAAAGAAGATCCTCACCTATCCGGAGGATTACTTCAATCGAATCCCGGTCAATGCTATCTACGTGGAGATGATCATCGGAAGACTTCGATCGGACGACGTGTACAATCAGATTTCGGTTTACCCACTGCCTGAGCATCGCTCGACGGCATTGGCCAATCAAGCAGGGATGCTGTACGTGTGTTTGTTTTTCGCCACTAACACACTGCATAACCAAGCGGCCAGGATGCGTGAGATTGTGGATAAGTTCTTCTCCGACAACTGGATCGTTTCGTTCTATATGGGAATCACTGTAAACCTACTGAGTAAGTCTTTGTTGGTGTATTATATATGAAAGCTATTATTATCGTAGATTCCAACAGCTTATGGCAACTTTGCATTGTAGAAAACAATACTTCGGTTTCGGATAAATAAGGCAAAGGTGTTCATGATATAATTTATTTATGTTTATTTCAAAAAAATATACTTTATTTGGAATTTCTGACAGCGGTATCATTTTTCCACAGATGCGTGGGATCCATTCAAGGCGGCCAAATCTGCATTGCTGAACACATTCGATAATGGGAATTTGAAGGAAATTTGCACAAAGCAGAAGCGTGCGATGGAAACATTGCTCAATCGGACGAGAAACATTCTCAAGGAAGGTAATCTGACCGAGCAAAAACTACTGGATAACATACCAGATGTAACTGCATTGATCCGAAAGTGCAACTTGACCGTGCGTTGGGTAATGCTGCATACCGGAGTACCAGTGATCGATGTTGGTAGTGCGACTTCATTAAAGAAGTGCAAACAAGTTAAGGAACTGATAGAGGCTGACATCGATTTCAAAGGGATTGAATTTTTTGAGCTCTTGTTAAACACTGCGCAACTGGAATCGAAAATAAGAGATATTCTTAAGACATTGCTGGATGAGCGGTTGCACCGTTGGGAGAATTTCAAAAAGGAAGCTTGTGAACGAATACAGGACTTGGCAGATGCTTATTCTGGGGAGAAACCTTTTGGAAAAATGAAGAAAAACATCAGCCTTAGCAAGTGGTTCGTAAACATACGAAAAGAGATTGACACCCTTAGCAATCAAGACAAATTGCTGAGTGTTTCTGGTAGGACAATCATTCAACTGATTCAGGCTCTGGAGGAAGTCCAAGACTTTCATGATCTGAGCAAAAATATGCAAGTCAAACAAAACATCGTGGAAACGCGGCAATATCTCCATCAGATGTTCCACACAATCAGCATTAAGGAAGATGATCTAATAAATCTACAGTTGATTGGTGATTTCAGTTACGCTTGGCGCTTGATTGACAGCTACACTCCAATGATGCAGGAGAACATAAAAAAGAATCCGAGTTTGGTCATCAAATTACGATCCACTTTCTTGAAGTTGGCATCCGCGCTGGAAATTCCACTACTCCGGCTGAATCAGGCTGAGAGCGAAGATCTCATGGATGTTTCAAAATATTACAGCAATGAATTAGCCAACTTTGTCCGAAAAGTAGTCCAGATCATTCCGGAAACCATGTTCACTATCCTGGCCCAAATCATCGACATGCAGACGAATGTGATCAAACAGATTCCCATGCGGTTGGAGAAGGAAAAGATGAAGGAGTACGCTCAGCTCGATGAACGTTTCACGATTGCCAAGCTAACCTATTCGGTTTCTACATTCACGGAAGGGATCTTGGCCATGAAAACCACACTGGTAGGGGTGGTTGAACTTGACCCTAAGCAACTGCTAGAGGACGGTATCAGAAAGGAGTTTGTAAAAAACGTTTCCGATGCCTTCCACAACAATCTAACCTTCAATCCAAAGGCGAAAGAATCGGAGCTAGATGCGAAACTAGCTGCCCTTCACAGAATAATTGATGGATACAAGCGATCTTTTGAATATGTTCAGGACTACCTGAACATTCATTGCCTCCGCATATGGAACGAAGAAATGCAACGCATCATCAATTATAACGTGCAGAGGGAATGCAATCCGTTCATGAAGAATAAAATTCAGGAATGGAATTCCGAATACCAGAGCGATACAATACCGATTCCTAGTTACGAACCAGCGGATATGGCATCGGTAACGTTCGTGGGAAGATTGGCACGGGAAGTTTTACGAATAACCGATCCCAAGTAGGTTCATAACGTTCATGCGTCATACAATTTACATAATCTCCTTTCCTATTTTTCAGAGTTACCAGCTACATTGAAATCTGCACCACTTGGTATGACCACAAAACCCACAAAACTGTCCTGACGAACAAATTTGCCAGCCGAATAATCGAAACCTTCGGTCCACCCGGTTTGGTCGGGCTGGACAAACTCTACTCATTCCTGATAACGACAGAGCTCGAAAATTTCTTGCTAACCATACAGCGCAAACTGCAACACGAGCCCATTTGGTACGATGCTCTGAACAATGTTGAGTCCGAACTGCAAAAAGGGGACTTTATTGAAAACCCAGCAAAGACATACGCTAATCTCACAGCTTCGTTTAGCCGCATTTGGCCTCAGCTGCAAGACTGGATATTGAGAATTGGCCAGAAGCAGATTCTTCGAACGCACATTGCATTCGAATTGAACTGCAGCTGTAAGGTTAAATCTACCAAGCTGGAATCATCGCTCAGGGCGTTGAACGACGCGATTCTGATGGATGTCAAACGCCATACTCTGGACGAGGGCAAGCCTTTTCCCAGTGCTGATTTGGCTTTCGAATTGAACCAATACCTGGAATGTGCCGGATTGTATAATCCCTACAGGAAAAAATATATCAGCACAAAGAGTCCACCATTCCTGTCGCTGCTGGCGTTCCTGTTCGTTATTGTGCATTTATCACGTTTTCAGTACATGAAAAACGTGGACAGTTTGATAGCGAAGAAAAAGAATGATCCCATCGATGGGTTTCCCAGTGTGATCGGCTTACTTACGGTGTTCAGGCAATTTCAAGTAGCAGAGATGGATCTTTTTATTCAGTATTTGTGCCAGTATGTGATGTCCTTTGTAGATGTCAATTTGAAGTAAGTACAATGAGGCTATTGTTAATTAGGAAATAAAGAAAGTTTTACTTTTCATTGTAGAGCTAAGCAAGAAATTTGCCATGAGGCGGTGATGGCTTTGCGTTTTCTGGAAATATTTACACGCGTAGCGGAAATCCAACGCAAACAATTGGAGCGATACATCCCGGATTCGGTGCTGAACCAGTATGAATTCCTCTCCGGGGGTAAATCTTGACCCTCGAGTGAGTGGTGGTGTATCCGTAGTTGAGGAAAGATTTATATTTGAGAATGTAAATACAGTTATTTGTGTTCTATGTTATTTTAATTTTAACCTATAATATCGATAGCGTTTTCTGATAGCTTTCTTTGAACGAATTGTTTTTTTTTTCCCATGGTTTAATGCATCTTTATACTTACTCCAAGCCGGAGTGGCCTTTGCTGAGTACAGAAGTTGTTTCCATTCTATTCGGTCCATGCAGTATACGAAGGGTCCGCAGGTCATCTTCTACTTAATCGATCTACCGTACCCTCGTTTCTCCGATTTTAGCGATTTGAACGATGGTGGGTCTCTTCCAGCAACTGATGCAATTCGTGTTTCATTCGCCTCCTCCACGGTTTGTCTTCCATCTACACTCTACCGCAGATCGTACGCAACGCCTTCTTTTAAACGACACCAAGAGCGCGCTGATCATCCACGAGCAATGACCATGTTTCGTGCCCGTAGAAGTCTAACGGTCTAACTTATGTCTTGTAGATGGTCAACTTTGTAGTTCGGCGAACTTTGTTCGATCTTAGCGTCCTTCGGAGTCCAAAATAGGCACGATTTTCAGCCACAACGCGCCTTTGTATCACTCTCCCGGTGTCATTGGCGATCATCAATGAGCCCAGACACATGAATTCGTCTACCGCCTCGATTTAATTACCGTCAATCTTAACTCGTGGTGGAAGGCTAACAATGTCTTCTCGAGAGCGTCTTCCCTTCATGTATTTTGTCTTTAATGCATTAATGACAAGCCCGATCCTACTAGCTTCAGCCTTCAGTCTGGTGTACATTTCCACCATCATCTAACACCCCGTTCACACTACAACTTATATTACGTGATATAGACTATCTTGATATCAGCATCTATACATCTAGTTTTCATTGGAAATAATTTGCCTGGCATTTGATATCAAGATACTCTATATCACGTAATATAGGTTGTAATGTGAACGGGGTTTAAATGGCGCATGTTACGATATCAACGTCGTCGGTAAAGCCAAAAAGTTGGACGAACTTTCTGAAGATCGTACCACTCGTGTCTATCCCAGTTCTTCGAATCACACCCTCCAATGCAATGTTGAATAGAAAGCACGACAATCCATCACCTTGCCGTAACCCTCTGCGACATTCAAAGGGACTCATTCGATCCATCGTTGCGTTGGGTTTAGCTTCACCCGCATTGACGAAACTACCCATGCAGCATCAATCATAGTAACCCATAAGTCAGCAGACAAAATTTGACAGCTCTATCAGTCGAACTCTAACCGTGATGGCAAAAACAGTGAAGGAACTCCGTTCAGAAGTGTGCGCGTTCGAAGAACGGCACCCTGCCGCATCGAAAACGGACATCGTGCTGCACTTTGTGGACGCATTTCGGCATCTACAACATCGTGACACTATTAGACAGCAATCAGAGCACCGAAAAAAAGCCCGATTCCGGACGGCCGACGACTCTGGGCTACATCGCTGCGTGCGCTTGGCCGGGAGGTCAGTTCAACCGGCCAAACAGTGAAAAAGTACCTGGCAAACATGAACATACATGTCAGGAAGCGGAAGTCGCGTCCACTGGTTTCGGAGCTGAGGGCAATGACGCAGCGGCAGCGGGTGAATGAGATGGTCAACTCGATTTTCCCGGCGAATCGCGACGTGGCGGTGGTGATGGACGACGAGACCTATCTCACCCTGGATGGCAACGACTTGCTGCGCACTTCATATTTTACTTCCCCCACGAAGGATGTGAGCTCCGAAGTGAAGTTCATTTCTCACACCAAGTTCCCCAAGAAGGTGCTGCTGTGGCTGACAATCAGCGAGATGGGGATGTTAAAGCCGCTCTTTTATCGCTTTGGACTGGCCGTGAACAGGAAAATTTATAGTACGAAATGTCTGTCGGAAGTTGCGTCGTTCATCAAGAAATACCATAAGGGCAAAGACGCGGTGTTCTGGTCGTATCTGGCGTCGGAACACTACTCGAAGCGATCGTTGGAGGAGATGGAGCGGCTGAAGATCGATGTGGTACCCAAGTTGGCGAACCCGCCCAACGTCCCCCAGCTGCGTCCCATCGAGAAGATCTACTCCAACAATTTTGTCGCGAAAACTGAGGAGGAATTGATAAATACAACGAACAAAGAACTCAAAAACATGCCTACACGCATGTTTTCGTCCGCCATGGCGAATGTTCTGGTTAACTGCCGGAAGGCCGCTCGCAAGGCTGTAGAATTGTTTTGCAAGTAAGCTTAAATAATTACCTTACATGGGAAATTATCTGTCTTAGCTTTTTTTTATCACCGTCCGAAAAAAGTCCATTTTTTTAATGCAAACGTTAGTGCGAGCGTCTATTGGCTGGCCCACAATTGATACGTTGCGGATGCGTTTGCGTGAATTTGACAGTTTTCCCATAGGCTCTCTGTTGAATTTACGTCAACGGAACGCAAACGTATCTATTGTGGGTGACCCTTATGAGTTGCATAGATTTCGCTTGATTTAATTCATAAATTACTTTCATTTTCGCAGCACAGGGTGGGACAGTAAGAGCGCAAGTCAATCCAAGGCTGGTAGTGAAGGAGGGATAATGACTGACTTGCCACATTCAGGCTACATGATCGCCATGAGAGGGGATATGGATTTGGTTGGGGTAAGGGGTTTGTAGTCTTCTTGAGTTGAGATGGCCACGTTGCAACAAAATGATCTGAAATGTTTCATTTGTTCATAATAAATAACTTGTAGTGAATGTTATATTATATATGTTCTCTTTAGAAAGATATATGTTTGTAATTAAAATGTTGAGTTATACAGTTTCGATTTCATATAAAATTACTAAAGACTGAAGATACTTCTCTTTGTGAATCGTCTTTGATTATTTCCAAGCTGCTCCATAGCTATTTTGTCCTGAAATTGATATGATAATTTCCTTATCAAAACCACATGCAGGCCAGGGCTGACTACTAGTACTAGTTCTACGACGAGGCAGTGAAATAAATCAGTAAAGTATGTGATACATTCTGGTTAAATTTTTGATCTTACATGCATATTTATAGCAGGAGATAAGTCCTCTCATCGACGGCAAGGTGACAAATTTGACCTAAGACATTTAATTATTTAATTACTAACAAAATATAGAAGGGTGGACTCCAAAGCACATCTCATTTAAGTGTTGTTTTATGAAGTTTTTTTACGCAAAAAAATAAATTGAATTTTAACAGACGCGTAAAATTTCCCTTCATCCAATTGCATGCCGATCCGGCGTCGGTGGTGTCGTGGTGAGCGTGACTGCTACTTGGCACCCCAGTATGTATGGGTTCAATCCCAGTCGAGGTCGCTGGGATTTTTGAGGCGAAAAAATCACTGGTCACCTCTTTCTTCGGAAGAGAAGTAAAGCCAATGGTCTCGGCTATGTGTTGATGAGTGCGATATGTAGGGTCCAGGAGGTGGAGTCGTCTTCCTGGCGTCGGTGATAGTCATCACGTGAGGAATAAGGTCGAAGGGAAATGGTCTGCCAACTTCCATGCACCTAGGTGGCCTTCATGCTCGCACTGCAGAGCAGAAGTGTGAACTGTTTTCTCAAACATTCGCCCGTTTTTGAAGACCGTGTTCCAACGATAAGATATTGATTTGTTTGACATTTCTGAAGTGATGGTTGAATCAGCAGTACAAAAACTAACAATCATACAACCCCGGTCCAGATGGTATTCCTTCGTGCGTCTTTAAAATGTGTTGGTATACCGCTCTCTTCAAGCTATTTTCAACAAATCTCCAAATTTCAAATTTCCTTCTGCATGGGAGTCATCGTATATGCTTCCTGTACCTAAGAAAGGAGATAAAACCGACATCTCTCATTACCGAGGTATAACATTGCTGGTAGCTGGCTTCAAGTGTTTTGAATCCATTGTCAACGAAGTTTTGCTAAGCACGTGTCGAAACTACATTAGCTCTTGCCAACACATTTTACCCCAAAAGATCGGTGAATAGTAATCTTTGCGATTGGTGCGACGACTGCCATTGCAGCAATGGATGCTGGAGTGCAACTTGACACAGTTTACACAGACATAAAAGTTGCCTTTGACACCGTAAATTACGTGATCCTTTTGGAAAAAACTGCAAAGACTGGGAGTTTCAAACAGAATGTGTAAGTGGCTTAGATCATACTTAGGGAACAGACTATTGAGTGTTAAAATTGGTATATCGCAATCCAGCTGGGTTTCTCCCCTGTTCAGCGTGCTCCAAGGGAGCAATCTGGGTCCTCTACTTTTCGTTTTGTTTTTCAATGACTTCGTAAACCTTCTGGTAAGCGGTGGGTTGCTCATTTATGCTGATGACTTGAAAGTTTTCCTAGCCTGTTGATGTTAGCCATTGGCAGAATTTGATTGCACATCCGAAAGGGATACATTTCCGTTCCTTCACTCTGATTCGGATAGCAGCAGCAGTGCCTTCCAATTACCCACATAAACATAGATTGATAGTGAATTCTGCGAATTCTTTCGACAGTTGTTTGTGATAAAGATTGGCCTCGGAAAAAATGCGACACTTTGTTTTGGGTGTAACTTTTTATCCCGTGGGTAAACATTAATGATTTGGGGTAGTATTAGTTTAGAGTGTTATGTTTATGTGTGCAAAATTTTATCGCGATCTGTCAAGTAGTTTTCAAGATGCATTCGAAAGAAGAAGAGCTACGCCAGCAAATCTTGGGCGCGGTGATCGATAATCCTGTTCAGTCGCACAGATGGAGCGGCAAAAGGCTTGGAATCCACCATTCCACCGTGTTCCGCGTTGTGAAGATTTTCCTGGAGACGAAGACTATCGAGCGGTGCGCTGGAAGTGGCCGAAAACTGAAAACGGAATACCCAGAGAAGGCGCGGAAGATAAGGCAGTACTTTAAGAATAACCCGAACCTTTCCACCCGAGACGTGGCCAAAAAGGTCAATTCGTCGAAGTGGCTCGTCCAGCAGACCATGAAGCGGGCTGGCCTACGTGTTTTTAAGGTCAGGGAGGCGCCAAACCGGACTCACAAACAAAACACGGTGGCCAAATTGCGTGCGCGGAAGCTGTACCGTGAGTGGCTGGTCAAGCCAGGCTGTCTCGTCATGGACGACGAGACATATATCAAGGCGGACACCAAACAAATCCCCGGCCTCGAGTTTTTTGTCGGTACGTCCCGCATGGAGGTTCCGGAAAAGTTCCGGAAGAGAAAGATGGACAATTTCGCGAAGAACTATCTGTTGTGGTAGGCGATCTGCGAGTGCGGACGGTACAGCAAGCCGTTCGTTACAACCGGCACCATAAACTGGCAGATTTATCGCGAGGAATGCTTGCAGAAGCGCTTGCTGCCCTTCCTCCGCTCTCACCGTGGTCCCACGCTGTTCTGGCCGGATCTCGCTTCGTGCCATTACGCCAAGCCTGTAAGGGATTGGTACGAAGTGAAGGGCGTTAATGGTGTCCCGAAGGAGGCGAACCCGCCAAATACACCAGAACTTCGTCCGATCGAAAATTTTTGGGCGATAATGAAGAAGAAGTTGAAGAAAAGCGGTAAAACATTCAAAACCGATGAAGCTTTGAAGAAAAACTGGGAGAAATTGTGTAAGGAAGATGGACAAAGCTTCGCCCAAGATCTCATGAGCAGTGTTAAGAGGAATGTACGAGCATTCAGCTTGGGGGAGGAAATTCAATAAATAAATTATGCCAAAATATAGCTAATATATAGTTATTTAATCCCTGAAAATTTGAGAAGTATCCGATTTAAAATGAATTTTGGGTGATCATTTTTGTGTGTCTCATTTTTTCCGAGTCCAGTCTTTATATAGGAAAGTGGATCAGAATGGACAAAAACGAGTTATTCAGTGCACTGTACAACGCATTTGTTAAAGCGTATCCGGAAAAGAAAAAAACAGCATGTCAAGTTGATACCGTGACGTATTGGCATCATGCAAAAGGTAAGGAACCTGGTGAACAGCTCGAAGCATTGGTTCAGTCAAATATACGTGATCTTGAGGCAATCTCGTTAAAACGCCATGGCAAATTGTTGCAATTCTGGGGCAAGGCTGCAGTCAAACCTGCAAAAGTTGTTTCTGACGATATGGTGTCGCCAAAGCGTAAAGAAACCCCCATCGAAGTTCCACAGCAGCCAAGCACATCGAGTTGCCCCAAGCGTCCTGCGCATGTACAAGAGAAGATCAACTGAAAGATGTTTCAAAACAAGTTCTACGACTCAAAGAGCGTGATTCAGCGGGTTTAATGACAAACGAAGAATTCTAAGAGCTTCGTAAATTATCAAATAAAAAATTTAAACTGGAAGATGGCAAAAGAAAAAGACAAAAAATATTGAACATGAGAGGCAGCAGAAACGTAGGGATCAGGTTAAGTCTTCGAAGCAGCAATTGATTGCAGCAATCCCAGAAGCAGGTATATAGCAATTAAAATAACCACGTAGCAAAATTAAACAATACAATTTTGCACAATTACAGCAAACTTTCTCGGTACAAGGACAACTATTGGTCGGCCACGTCTGGAGGAACAACAATTAGATTTACTGAAATCAATTTGTGACATTGCATTGCACGGTTCAGCAGCTCAAGAAAAACGATCCCTTAAAATTTCTTTGAAAGACATAGTGTGTGTCTTTTGCGGACTTTATTTCGCATCCCAGGTTATGTTGAAAGTACATAAGAAAGTGCACAAAATAACTAAAGCCGAAGAGAAGGTCCTTCCGGAGCGGATTTCTGCAAAACGTCAGCAAGAAGTGCTGGTACTTCCAAGTGGATCTGACGAGTTTGAATGGATATGAAAGATGCATCGGTCGGCGAGCCGGAGGTTGTTGAAACACATCCGATCGTAGCAATCGAAGACCATCTAAAGTTGCCGTGGATCGAACAGGAATAATTCTGAAGTGAGAGGTTTTCTCCTTTTTAGTGAAAATATTTTATTTTTGAAAAAATATAAGCATATTTGAAAGTTGAATCCCAAAATGAAAATAAAAAAAAATTCTTATAGGGGGTTTGTAAATTTGTGACAAAACGTAACATAGGTGGGAGAGGGTCAAAAAAATCGCGTGAGGTACTTAATGGATGCTCCCTTTTGGTGATGGTTAATTGTCTATCAAAGCGTCTATACACCTTCGGTATTCGGGGGGAGGGTTTTGTCGCAATTAGCTTGAAACGCTAAGAGAGAAGAGAAGGGGAGGGTTTTGTATTTTCGCCATAAACAAATTCCATATTTGTATGGAGTTAAGAAATTTGAAAAATACGCCATACAAAAATGTTTGCATTCATTCATACAACCGACTAGATTTAGGCGTTATCTGACTTAAATTTACTTGAAATATCCCATTAATTTCTAGGAAATCTAGCATTCCCTTTATGTGCATTAAACGCTGGTCAGATTGATCAGTTGTAACATGTTATAAGTCTATATTGATGACATTGCTCTTGTTGATTTGTATTATACCACGTTATAACTCTGTAGTCTGAACAAGGCATTAGATCACGCAGAATCTTAAATGTCTCTTTCAAACTGTGTACGTAATTAGTGCATCGCCCCAAAGTCAATCGTAAATTTTTATTATTGGTGATTTTAATGCAAAACACCGATCGTGGAATAATGCTCAAAGTAATTCCAATGGTAATATACTATTTGATAATTGTTCTGCGGGTTACTACACTATCCAATACCCAAACAGCCCAACTTGCTTTTCTTCTGCCAGAAATCCCTCAACTATTGATTTGGTCTTAACTGATTCATGTCAACTTTGTAGCCAATTGGTTACCCATGCTGACTTCGGTTCGGATCACCTTCCAGTAACTTTTAAAATATCTCAAGAAATAATTTCTAATCCCAACAGTTCTACTTTTAATTATCATAGAGCTGATTGGAACCAATATCAAACATTCATGGAATATAACTTTGATCCTAATATTCCTTTGGAAACTAAAAATGATATCGATAATGCTCTTGACTCTCTGACTACTTCCATAGTTGAAGCAAGAGCTGTCTCAGTTCCAAAATGCGAGGTAAAGTTCAATACAATTATAATAGACGACGATCTTCAGCTTTTGATCCGTCTGAAAAATATCCGTAGAAGACAATATCAAAGAACACGCGATCCCGCCATGAAAGTTATCTGGCGAGATTTGCAAAAACAAATTAAAAAACGCTTCTCTGCCCTGAGGAACAAACAATTCGAAAATAATGTGTCAAAATTAGAGCCGAGTTCCAAACCTTTTTGGAAACTCTCCAAAATTTTAAAGAAACCTCAAAAGCCTATTCCAGCGCTCAAAGAAGGTGATAAAATATTGCTAACAAATGTGGAAAAAGCTCAAAAACTTGCTGAGCAGTTTGAGAGTTCCCATAATTTCAGTTTGGGTCTTACTAGTCCTATTGAGAATCAGGTTTCTCTTGATTATCTGAATATTTCCTCAAGGGAAAATATTTTTGATGAATCCTGGGGTACTGATTTGGATGAAGTAAAAACTATAACTAAAAAGTTAAAAAATATGAAGGCTCCAGGTAATGATGGAATTTTCTATATACTCATCAAAAAACTCCCAGTGAGTACCTTGTCTTTCATGGTAAAATTATTTAATAAATGTTTTCATTTGTCATACTTTCCTGGCAAATGGAAACATGCCAAAGTTGTTCCAATTTTAAAGCCCGAGAAAGATCCAGCTGAAGCTTCTAGCTACAGACCAATAAGTTTACTTCCTTCAATCAGTAAACTTTTTGAAAAGCTAATTTTGAATAGAATGATGCTTCACATCAATACAAACTCAATTTTTGCAGATGAGCAATTTGGATTTCGCCATGGCCATTCAACTACTCATCAACTTTTGAGAGTTACTAATTTAATTCGTTCAAACAAATCTGAAGGCTGCTCAACTGGAGTTGCTCTTCTAGACATAGAAAAAGCATTCGAAAGTGTTTGGCATGAAGGTTTGATTACTAAATTGAAAAACTTTAATTTTCCGCTCTATATTATAAAATTAATTTAAAATTATTTAACTGACAGAACTCTGCAGGTAAATTATCAGAATTCCAAATCTGATCGACTACCTGTTAGAGCTGGAGTTCCTCAGGGTAGCATTCTTGGGCCGATACTATATAACATTTTTACTTCCGACCTCCCTGATTTGCCTCAGGGTTGTCAGAAATCCTTGTTTGCTGATGACACAGGCATCTCCGCTAAAGGAAGAAGTCTTCGTGTCATTTGCAGGAGACTGCAGAAAAGTTTGGACATTTTCTCTTCTTATT
>JAHHFK020004964.1:0-66616 GCA_024533555.2 Aedes koreicus
GTGTTCTGCTGACGTCACTATCCGTACATTTCCAGACAGCGTGATCGATCTCATCATAACCGTTTCCACACCGGCAAATATTGCTGTTCACGAACGGCGCCTGTGGTGTAGTGTTAAGCGTGGTTGCCCCTCTATCCAGTCGGTCTGCCATCAGATCCAGTTGGCGCCGTTGGGATTTTCTGAGACGAGAAATCTCTTTTCATGTCTTCCTTTGTAAGGAAGTAAAGCCATTGGTTCCGGCCCATGTATTGATGGGTTCGATATGTAGGGTCCAGGTCGTCTCCGTGCCGTGACAAACTAGTCTCAGGCTGAAAGTCACGTAAATACAATACAACAACAATAACAATTGCTGATCAAGAGGTTGATTCTATAGAGATGTGGTCGGTGATCCCTCGAACTAACCAGAAGGTGTTACTGGTCGTGAGTTCGTTTATAACAAAAAAACGGTTCTGCTGCATCTCGCTCGGACCAGCCGTGATGTCAACCAAGAACGTTCAACCAGCATGCCACCGATCATCAACTCCATTCAACATTGAGGTTATCCCGGGACGCATTCTAACAGGCCCTATGGGCAGCCCTTATCGTTTCGGCGCAGTCCAGCCATCCGTCATCAGTTCCAGTCCTAGTCGTCCCGGCTCTGTGTTCCTTGCTGGAGTGGACTGGAATGAGACGTTCGGCAACGGGGATGTAAACTTCGCAGTCAACTATGTGTGGCGTATTGCTGTTCGTTTTCGACCAGTTCGTGCTGAAAATAAAATAACCGTACGCCTGCGAAAGCTGCTTGGTTAAATTCCGAACTCAAACACTTGAAACGACTGAAAAGGGCAGCCCTACGAAAACATAGCAAATATCAAAAAGATTGTACGAAGGCTACTTACGAGCTTGCCAATAAAAACTACAAAAGTGTCAACGACTGCTTGTATAATGCCCACCAGAGTCAAGTAACAAACGGTGCCCAGCATACTGGTGAGGCGTGGAACTCAGCAAAATTCAGACAGCAAGGACGTAGAGTGGTGTTTCCAGTGGCCAGGGCCGCTTTTATCAAAAAATAGAGCAAAGAAAGTCCAACTGTTTCAAGAAGCTATGCCGAGATGCCAAAGCCAATCCCTGGAATGGCGCTTACTGGATAGTCATGGCGAAGATCAAAGGTCCGAAACATGATCCTTTACATGTTCAGGAGCGTGCTGCAGAAATGTCTGGGTGATTAAAAAACAAGATACTATTACCCAGGAATGATCGAGGCCGGAATGATCGTAGGTGACCCAGCATCGCACAGGCCCACATGCTTATTCGATACTCTCGGTAAGCTTTTAGTAAAGGTTATCCTCAACAGGTTGACAATGTGTACGGAGAGTGGGTATAGTTTGTCCTTTGTTCGGGTTTTGGAAAGGGGAATTCCACGGTGGTTGCATTTCGTAACGTCGCCTAGGCGTCTAAACAGAAACGGAGCGGAAATTGTTGCAGCCTTGTGATAACGACAGATATCAAGAATGCCTTCAATAGTGCTAGCTGGGAAACCATCGCAAAAACGCTACACGATTATTATTTATTGCTGATTCACTGGTGGACCCATCACCAGATGACAGTATAATCATATGAAAAATTGGTGTTATTATGGAAACAACCCTAAATGTGCATACTTTCAAATTATCTGGATTGAAACCCACTAGCCGGATTCTAAGAAAGCCTGTGACTCGTGTTTGTATTGTAAGCAATATCCTGATTGAATCCAACCAAAAGAATTGTACTGTAGTTTTAGGTCTGATAAGTCATAACTGAAAATATAACACTCTTAAAAACAATGAATATTACGAGTGATGTACTCCTTGTTGCACTTAACTTATTAAAGACTTAACGAAAGATATGACTCAATTGTATGTTCTATTTAATGTATTGTTAAATCCTAATTTGAATCCCAAAATAATAAATACTTTCACACTCAAAATCACGTTCCAGATGCTACATTTTCCACAGCTTCTAGAATATATTTGATAACCTCAAATCTCAGTCCGTAATAAAAATACCCACTAGACCAAACACTGAGATTTGAAAGCCTAAAATTTACATGATCGTTGTGTTTGGTTTTTATAACAACATCAGACTTATTTTGAACGCAGTCGGTTTCACGCGTCACGACAAGGTACAATATAAAATTTGTTCTCTTCCGTGATCGATTTTAAAACGAGTGCTCACCGTTAAATACAATATTTAACAGATTGAAGTTCCTTGCACGTTATTGCAGTGCTTGCAAATTATAGATGGATACTTATGACATTCATCAATCTGCATTTGGCGACAGCTAGAAGAGCATCCTTAAAATATTTTTGGCGATGGCCAACGACCAGGAATTGCACTAATTCCATTTAAATATTATCATTTTGGAGATGAATGAAGGAGAACACCTCGCATTTGGAGATGAAGGAACAAAATTAATCCTACAGGATTCGATTGAGCTAATCTTTACCACTACAATGCATGACATTGAAGAACTTTTTGTTTTATTAAATTTGATTACCAAATTTTTAATTGTTCTGACGATAACTAGAACCAGGTCCTTGAGATCGAAACGGGCATCACGAAGCATTCGATTTTGCATTATTAATAGAGGCATTTGAAAAATATAATTGTGTGTTCCTCAACTGATTTTTACGTCATGACATGTAAGCTATCATTTTGAGTTTTAGTGTCGTGTAAATTTAAGAACAGACACAAGTTTCTGTGTTACGGGCCGCTTCATTTATGTGCATCCAAGAAGATTTAAATTTACATAATATTTTTTAAGAGTGAAGCCTTAATTTCATATCAGCCATGTTCTTGGGATATAAACTCTTATCGTTCAAGAAATTTAATTGTCTGATCCTCAACAGCAAATGCTCATTGAAGCTAACTTTTCATGAAATGCTCTGTATGCAGTTCAATTAAGGAGAGTACCTGCAACAGCCATACATCTGCAATTTAATCATCGGCAAATTCCATCTTCGTTCATTCACGTGCTCAAACGAATTCTCCTTGAAGACGGTAAATTACAGTTACCGAAAGTAAACCCAACCTATGACATACGTACTGAATCGACGACCCATTAAATTCCACTTTTGCTAAAACAAAATCGTAACCTCGTGCGACGTCTTCAACGTCGGCGTCGTCGTCGTCGTCGTCATCGTCGTCGTCGCTGGTTGTCATCAGACAGGCACCCAATTTGTTTGTTAAACAGCATCACATCTCTCACGTTGATCTCTTCCATACGACGACAGGACGATTGAATGGAGGCATAGGGATGTGTATTTGTGTGTGTATGTGCTCGAGCAATTGGTTGTATAACATGCTTTGATGGCAGAACCTCTATTTTAGAGACGATCACCGTCGACTCCTTTTTTGGGACTCTGATGGATGTTTACTGAGGCATAAAATTCATTCCTAAGTCAATAGGGCCTCTGCAACTACTGTCGGTACTGGTTGAGAAGTTAACTAATTGAATTTCTAAATACTTTAAATGGTTACACTTGAATGACTTTTGCAGCTTATTTGATTGTGAGGAGAAGTGTTATTTAAATGTTTGTTTGCTATTTATTGAGGCTGAGAAAAACTAGGGCTGTTGGTAGATTTTAGTTAGAGGTATTGGCGACAACAGATTTCATCGCAATTGCAATATTTAGGGTATGAACATCCTTTATCCTCATCTAGCATCAAACAACCTAACAATCATCTGATGATTTCTGGTAACCTCGAAACAAGCCAGGCTGAAATATGACGCAGCATAACTGCTTCAGTGTGCCAGCAGTTTCATGGCTTATTTCCTCACATTAAATGACAATTTAATTTTTACTTCACGTCATCACAACAAACATGTTTAGCAATAGAACGAGAAGGCACAAAGGGAGCCGCAAAATGACTTTTACAAGGCCATCAAAACGGTTCGCCTCTGCTGGGGCTGCTGACCATTACGGCAACGACATCTACGCACGTTACGGTGGTGACCTACAAATTTGAAGTTCGCCATTCACGGTTTCCCAAATTCCACATTATCATTGTTGTTTGACATTTTCCCCCCCGGATCCGCAGTTGGTACCGGCCATAACCGTGATTTACTAAATTAATATTAATGGAGGTCATTTCGACTCACTTTCACTTGCCAAATGTGTGGGCTCTGGGGATGCGAAGCGCCTCAGGAAATGGAAGTTTGTAATTTCATACCAGGCCATGCTTCATTCCTCGGGTGGAGTAGAGTCATTATTTTTCTTCTTCTTTTCTGTTGGAGCAGAACAATGGGCCCTGGAAGTATGCTTTTGGATGAAGTTCGTTCTGAATGGATTAAGTGTGTAAGGATTATGAGAATGGGAGGGAGGTCGTATCGTAAACCTATCCCGATGGGTACTTTGGTTATTGTGCGGGAGGAATTTTTATTAACTCTCTGAAGTCAATAAGGTGAATGATTGTTGATTGAGATGGCGTTTAAGATCAACGATTGAGTTTTCACTCGCTTGAAACGAGCTTCGTCTTAAATTTCTGAACTTCTTCTCAATTCCTAATGGATCCATTAGAATATTTTGTTTTTAAAACAACTTCTATGAAATGCTTAAAACTCCACGTTTACCATCCCAATTCATACCCTCAACTGAAAAATTAAACCACAACCATCGAAACCAGTTGGCTCCGCTAATAAAGTTTCGATTCATAAACCCATCGATACATTACGGGTTACTTCTTCTGCTGGCAGTTTGTATGAAGCCACATCTGTTCCGGGAAACTGCCAACTGCCAGCAGGGTTAAAATAATACCTACAACAGTTCATGTTCACCTTCAAACACGTGTGCTGAATAATGGATTCCATTAGCGCTCACCGTCGCGTTGTTCGATTGCAATTCCAAACCAAGCTGGGACACTTTTCGCACGTTGTTAATGTGCAAGGATTTCGCCCTAATGAGGAAAGGAGAACGCCGCCCCACGTTCTTTTTAAGGGTAAACACATTTCGTTGATTGGGGGGTGGAATGAAAATCAAATTTATTACCCCGAATTACGTGAACGGGCAAGGTTGGAGGCTTTTTAAGTAATTAGTCATCAATTAATAAGTGGGGAGGATTTTTAATTAGTCGCATGGCTGGCGGCACCTTCATCAGCAAGATAGCTAATGAATTTTGATATCAGAAAAGACTTAAAACTTTGTTTGCGAAGCGAGAAAAAAAAAATCAAATTAACAGAATGATGGAATATTGTGGTGGAAGCTTTTGATTTCGTTTTCGTTGACCAGACCCAATTGACGACGGTGGGCTTAGTTTACGCCCACAAGTGTAGGGGCAAATTGTTGGAATACAGAAGGGAATGTAATTATAGTTTGCCTGCTTATTCCGATACGAAACGAGCATGAAAGTTGATTAAAGCAATGGTTTGTATGATTCTACACTGAAAATTAATTTCAGTTTATAATACGAAATCAAACTAAAGAACCTTTCCGTTGTTTTCTTCAACGAAACTGATTTGTACTTTTTATGAATCTTCCTTCGTAATTAATGCCACGCGTGCAACTGTCAAAAGCACGAAGCATTTATAGACAAAAAAAAAAAATTCGGGGAGTGGGAGAAAAAAAAAAAAAAAGGGGGGAATATTTTGGGGGAAAAAAAAAAAACTCGGGGGGTCGCGCGGGGGGGGGGGCCCAGGGGGGGGGCGCGAGGCGGGGGGGGGGGGGAGGGGGGGGGGGGGGGGCGGCGTCTGACCAGCGTGACAATTTTTATGCATACAGCATAATAAAAAAAATAACTGATCCATAAAATAAAATGCAACCTACTTATAAAGTGCATGAATTTAAAGAATAAACGAGTATATTTTGGTCTTCGTGCGTCTTATAATTCGTTCGAGTAGAGCAGAGTAGTGGTGAACGGAAGGCAACGAAGGACAGTTGCTTCTTCCATTGTCTTTTTCTTGCTAGCACACGCGATTGAATGGATTCATTTTTTACTTGCTCTTTCCTTCTTACTGAGATGTGAGTTGATGTATTAGTGTGCGTCCTGGTGCGTCGTTAAACGTGAAGAAAAACTCAATGAATGCGCAGTAGTAGTTGGCTCATTTGTTTTGTCTTCTTTTACAACTGAACTGGCCATTCACGCGTCGAGTCCCGAATCAATCAACCGACCAATTTGTTGCTTCCACATTTAAAATTTTGCTGAGATTTTGGTTTACCGCTGCAAACTAAATATTGTCAACTTGAATAGGTAAAGTATTCAATAAATTTAAAATAGTTACAGAAAAGAACAAGATTATGTTGTACTTTATAGACGGCCTCACCATGGAAAAGAAACGCAAGTATTCCGAGGATTATATGAAATTCGGTTTCACAACTATAATCGTTAATGGCGTCGATAAGCCACAGTGCGTGCTTTGTGGCGTTGTGTTGAGTGTTGAATCAATGAAGCCATCAAAATTGAAACGGCATTTGGATACCAAGCATGCCGAGCATAGTACTAAGGATGTGGACTTTTTTCGGCGTCATGAAGCTGGCTTGAAACGGCAGAGATTCGATGCCACTGGCACTGGCAGCATTCAACAACAAAACACAGCAGTAGTGCAGGCGTCATATGAGACAGCACTGGAAATCGCTAAAAACAAAAAACCTCATACGATTGGAGAAACTCTGATCAAACCTAGCATGCTGAAAATGGTGAATTTGGTTCTTGGGGAAGCAAGTGAAAAGAAAATGCGGCAAGTGTCATTATCAAACAACACTGTGCAAAGACGAATTGCCCATATGTCCGAAGACGTGAAAGAGCAAGTTCTGGAAGAAATAAAACAATCTCCTTTATTCGCAATTCAACTCGATGAATCCACGGACGTCAGTTCCTGTGCGCAGCTGTTGGTGTTTGTGAAGTACGTATGCTCTGCTGGCGATTTAAAGGAGGAGTTTCTTTTCTGTTGTGACTTGGAAACTACTACCAAAAGTGATGATATCATGGCTAAAATCAAGGCGTTTTTTGAATCTGGTGACTTGCAGTGGAAAAAACTTTGTGGGGTTTGCACCGATGGAGCTCCTGCAATGCTTGGCAAGAAATCTGGATTTCAGAAGAAGGTCAAGGAGCTTGCCCCACATGCCGCAGGTGTCCATTGCATGATCCATCGATATGCTCTTGCCAGCAAGACGTTGCCGGAAGGGTTATTGAAAGTACTGGAATTGGTCATAAAGATTGTTAACTATGTTAAGTCTGGAGCCCTGAATACACGTTTATTCAAGGAACTCTGCAGGGAAATGAACTCAGATCATGAGGTTCTTCTTTTCTACACTTCCGTACGCTGGTTGTCGAAGGGTAATGTACTCAACCGTGTTTTCGAGTTGAAGGATGAGATCCAAACGTTTTTGAAAGCTCAAGGGAAAAATGATTTCCTTGCACATTTTAATGAAGGAGACTTTCAGAAGCGTCTCGCTTACTTAGCTGATGTTTTTGAGCATCTGAATTTGCTGAATTTGAAACTTCAGGGCAAACAATCCAATCTTGTTCACTTCCAAGATCATCTTCATGCATTCGCGGAAAAACTAAAAAATTGGCGCCGAAAAGTTAAGATGGGAAATGTTGCCATGTTTGATCGTCTGTGCAATATGACCGATAAAGGAGCAAGCGAGCTAGCCTCGGCTCTCCATCACAAATTATTGCACATTTGGATTCACTGGAGCATCAATTTGAGAAGTATTTCCCCGAGTTGAAGCAAGAAGTAGCTGCTTTAGTACGCAACCCGTTTTCATCTTCATTGGATGTGGCTAGCCTTCCAGATGAGATACAGGATGAATACTTGGACCTGAAAAACGATTCTTCGTCTCGCGATTTGTTTCATGAAAAGGAACTGAGCCAGTTCTGGTGTGCTATGTATGGCTCGTACCCCAAAGTTTCCATGGAGGCATTGAAGATCCTAATCCCATTCGTGTCAACATACCTTTGTGAAAGCGGATTTTCAACTCTACTTCAAATCAAAACGAAGACAAGAAACAGACTGAACGTTGAAGATGACATGAGATTGGCGTTGTCTCAAACACAGCCCCGAATTTCAAATCTAGTGTCCCAAATCCAGGCGCAGCAATCACACTGAGAGTGTTTTTCCCTGGTTATAACATAAAATGTCTTAATAAATCAAAAAGATCGTAATTAATGATGTATTTCTTTATTTTTTATCGCAACATAATCACATTAGTTTTCCAAGGGGGTCGCGGGGCCATTACTGATTCAAAAAGGGGGTCGCGAGCCCAAAAAGGTTGGGAACCACTGATAGATCATTCCAAATATCAAAGACAAAATTTCAATAAAAGATATTGTTATAAAGACTTTTATAATATTTTTTTTTATACTGTTCTAGTAACATTTCAAAGATAGCAATTGGAGTGAACGAAGAGTCCGGTTTGATGATTCCTGAAATAAATGGCTTATCTTACCATAATGCCACTAAATACAATATTAAAATATAATCTTACATTAGTTATAAGCACATGCCAGTCTTTTATGAATATAGTAGTTGAAATTCAGAAGTGCAATTTTAAACTAAGTGTAATGCTGAAATGCTGAAAAACAAATTGAGCCTTTGATGCCCGTCGTGTTGCTCCCGGCTCTTACATGGTTTTGGAATGCAAAAATGATTCCAAAGCGTGCTGAAATTATTGATAAAATGAGAATGGAAAATATACAATATGATTTAAAGGTACACGATCTTCAGTCGCACCCCCTCACTTCGCTATTGTCAGATTGACAACATTGCCCAGGCTACGCCAACCAGCGTCTCCATGTTTCAGCTGGCAGTCTTTTGTGATCATATGACTCGTGGAGGCGTTAGGTAGGAACTTGTGAGGACGAGAGGTCGGCCGCATCCTCCTTCGAAGTTGTCAACTCACCATTTGAAGCCCATATACGAGACATTTGTTTCATGTACAAAATCCATGTTTACGAAAGAAGTGAAAGTTAATTTACGAAAATAAATTCTCAGTGTATTTGAAATAGGAATTATAGCTGTGATACTTTGCTAATGAGTGGGGAGGAGGGGTGAGTTTTCGATTGTGAACGTTGGATTAAATATCAACCGAATGAAAGATGCAATTCTAACTGTGTAACTTTGTTCGGTAATATGCTTTGAAGGTCGATAGGATTTCGGAAGCATTCGTTGAAGATATTAGGTGTTGACTTAGGACTACGGGAAAACTTCAAAAGTAAGGCAAGGTTTGTAACGCTACATGTCAGTTGTTGAAATCTTTTCCTGTACGCACATTTGGTTAAAATGCCGTACAATATACCATTGAACAGATATGTTCTACAAAAAATTAGTATGCATAGCATGAGCATGATTGACCGCCCCTTGCTGCTATTGTCAGATCCGCTGTAATTGCACATACAACCAACAAATGGTGCTTAGAGATGTGAAAACAGATGATCCAAAACTGAGGTAATAATAGCGCCAGCCCTGTCCAAATACTGGTCCAATTAGGAAAGGGAAGGTGTTACGACGAGACCCCCCGTCGCTACTCAACTGTGGTCGATCAGTATGATTGAGTACCTCCAGGGTGCTTGCTGCCGCCAAATGCGTTCAGCAGATCTTGCTCTGCACAGCTCCACGACTGCCGAAAAAAAAAAAATCAAAATACGAAGGTGTACCCTTCATATATCATTCATGTGCTAGGATTATATTAAGGATTAAATATAAGAGATCACCTTGTATTTAAGCTATTTTCAATAGCTTTATGTTGAAAATCAATCAATTTCGAAATAAAAACTGATGCGTATAAATATGCCAGATAGATTGGTGCAAAAATTTTGAAAATCGGTCATGAAATGAATTAGTTATTAACGTTCAAATCCTAAGCATATTTCGTGACGCTCCAAAGACAAAGACGCAGTCCTACGTCAAAAGTCATAACATTATGGCGCCCACTCGTTAACTGTGTTTGGGAGTGTTTTCTATCTTGTTGGCATGAAACGTTTCAAGGCTAATAGTGCAGCGCATTATGTGAACTATCAACCCTTTTTATTATTTTTCTTTTAGTTTTCGTAAATCGCATGTCAATTCCGGACGAATTTCCACGTCGAGAATTATTTTGCTTATGGCTTGTATTTTCTTGATTGCAATTAATGAGCGCGCGGTGACAAAAGATATGTCCATGCGTATAGAGACTGATGAACAGAACGCCGTTGCTAGACATGTTCATAATCTTTCTTGCCAATATTTATCTCCAAAGGTTATTTTTACCATCAGTTTCCCAGTATCAGTGGGGAAATTTTTGAACAATGAGTTGAATGTTATTAATGAACCATCGAGGTTCACTAATACCCATTCCATGAGCGTCAGAGCTCGTCATGGCTTATTCATCATTTGGTGAACTAATATCAACTCTATTGACACAGCTTACCACTCAATCTCTTAAATCAACAAACCAATTCCATTGAGTAGGGACGCCCGAAAAGATCAATGCCTTCCCGAAGTTATAAATTATTCCTGAAACACCATATTTCTTCATTTCCACCCCCAGCTCATCAACAACACTCAAACAAACTATCAAAGTAAATATGCTTTTCACCGTCGGTTGGATATCCCGCAAAGCCAGCGGCTGCGGCACCGTCTGTAGACCACCTCTTCAGAATACCCTTTGACAAATGAGTTCATCATTCTTATTAATTATTTATCGCCTCATAAAGCCGTCAACCCTTTCGAAAGGAAGAAACGACTTTCCTTCCGAAGAAAAACCCAACCCATCAACTCGGTCGCTACGCCTCAATTCGACCAAACTTTAGCCGTATAAGTTTCAATCCTAAGAATAGCTTCCCCTCCTGTTTCTCCTACTTGTCTGCAGAAAAGTTGTGTGTGCGTCGATGAAGCATGCAAGGCACATAAACCGACTAAACATCCACGGCATGGATGCGAGTCAACCAAAGTTCATCAGAGCATGAAAGATTGACGATGGGCGGTGTGCGATCGACTTTCCGTCCAGACCAGTTCCTTCAACGGGATTTGCTGGAGAGTTCCAAAGCTGTTACCTACCCAACCGCCAACTCATCACCAGAAAAGTTACCACTATTATTCACCGGGAGATAATTCCGGGCTCAGATCACTCACCAGGCCAATAAGACGTTGAGGGAAATTTCTTTTGGCTAACATTATGCTCCATTGGCATGATAGGATGTGGAATTTCTGTTCCAGAACGAACAATCATCCACTCCGAGCCGTCAGGTGTGGTGGGGCTTAATGTGATTAAAATAGCACAACCATAAAGTGTGCCGTTAGTGGAGCTGTGGGCTTTGATGGTGGGTCATCCAGGGGGCTGTTGCGTTCGAATTTGTAGTTTGTTATGGTTATTGCCCTCGCTCGAAGTCGAAGCCTACTGTTCGTGTTTCTCTAGCATCAAAGTCCTCGAAAGGGGCTTGTAAATTTTTATGGTAGTCAAAGGTTTTCACAGGCAGTTTCTTTGATGATAAATACAACTTATTTTGAGGAAAATTAAAACATCAAATATTACATAGTTGTTGCATTTGTTATGCAACCAAAAACGTAAAATACTTGAAAAGTAAAATTGATACTGAAAAACGTATTAAATTCGTATAATCATGAAATTCAGAACCGTTGTTTGCGATGATTTATAAAAAAAAATGTTATCTATAGAAAAAAATCAACTTGTTGAAGAATCTTCGAAGATTTACGACCCTTTCGTAATCGAATTAAAAATTAACTAAGCAACGAACGAAACAGACAGGTTCCGTACCAAACTTCATCTATCTTATCTTCTCTATGGCGATATAATTTTACCATAGCTCATCATCTTTTCATGGTGGTGCTATAGATGCTTAAGAATGACGACGACGACGACGACGCCGACGATGACGCTAGAAACGACAACGTTGATGACACGTTGTCATCGTTCCGGAACTGACTACTCCTTGCCGGTAACCCGAAGACGACGGACGGAATCACTCATTTAAATTTACGAGCCATAACATAGACAGTGACACGATGAACCACTGGCTTGAGGAAATGGGTAAATGTTATCACCACCTGAGTCGTCGAAGCGATCCGGATTCCGCAAATTTTGTGAAGCTACAAAAAATATTGCAAGAGAAAACGTTGCCAGAGTACAACGACTTGCAAAAACAAACCAGAGCGGAGAAATAGTAACCTAATAAACATTCAAATGGGCAAAGTTGGTTGGATGAACTTATGAGCCATCAGCAGCTTAATTAACTTGCACTTTCTACAAATAAAGCTGCCTTTTACCCTGTTGTATGCTGGCATAGTTCGGTTTGCGAGTCACAAAATTGAAAACTGGAATATTGCATTCAATATTTGATAGGCGACAATTTCAAACAGCAGAACTTTAGTCTGATCATACGTGGATGAAAGGATCATGGCTTCAGTGAAAATAGAAACGATACACAGAAATTGATTTGCTGCAGCTAGAAGTTTCAATTAAAATCGTTCTACTAACTTCAATTAAAATCGTTCTACACTAACGCTCGCAAAAGTGTTTTTTTTTTAAGTGAAGTAGTTCAAAAGTAGTTTAAGATTAACAAGGACTGCAATACTGAATCGCTCACCAAAACCCGGAAACCCAAGCAACACAACTTGTGTTAAACAAGTTTAAAGTAGTATCATATGACAAATACAGGTATTCATCAACGCGTGAAATATTTCGCAGACTGATGAACCAATGACTGATGAGCAAATTCGAAAAGCATGTGTGGGCGGTCACAATGAAAATCCGGATCTGTCAGTAGGAAAACTTTCAAAAAAGCTTGATTTTGCTGCAAGCACTGTCCGTTTATTTACTTATTTACATGGCATAACGTCACAGTACTATAACATAGCCTGATACACAATATCCCTCCATAATGCCCGATTCGTGGCTGCTCCTCTCCAATCCCTTGGGCACCTTGTATCCTAGGTCTTGCTCCACCTGGTCTGACCATCTTGCTCGATGCGCCCCAGGTCGTCTTGTACCAACCGGATTCCCGTCGAACACCATTTTTGCAAGATAGTTGCCCGGCATTCTCGCAACATGTCCTGCCCAGCGTATGCTTCCAGCTTTTGCTACCTTATGAATACTGGGTTCGCCGGCGAGTTGTGCGAGCTCATGGTTTATCCTTCGCCTCCATAGTCCGTCCTCCTGTACTCCACCAAAGATGGTTCTTAACACCCGTCGCTCAAAAACTCCGAGTGCTCGCAGGTCCTCTTCAAGCATTGTCCACGTCTCATGCCCGTAGAGAACAACCAGTCTTATTAGCGTTTTGAACAGGATGCACTTCGTATGGGAGCTAAGCCTGTTTGACCGTAGTTGCTTGTGGAGCCTATATTGTATGATGTATGATATGTACTACCACCCATTGTAGCACGGAAACTAAGTCCGACAGCAATGGGCTCTCCTCTCTGTTAGACTTGATCAAGCTTTAATAACCACTGATTATCCTAATCATGCCATTGTATGAAGGGCCAAAAAGGAGTTGGGTGGATCGATATGCAACATCACTTATACGTATCCACAGGGATATAAAGAATCTCCTTCAGACAAAAAGATTGAACAATTGGTCAAAAGAGCAAGCTAGCTAACATGAGGATGCCCCAATGGACGGGGAGAAGAGCCCGCCCTCTATTCACAAACTGTTAGCAATGGGGAGTTGGCATTCCCACTCTCCCCATCCAGAGTGCTTCAATCGGGTGCCCTGATGGTCCCTCCCATTCCCATGAAATATTTATATAATGGTGTATATATTTATGTAAATGAAAAATACTACAAGCATTCGTATCTGTAATATATGATCTTCATGCGGTTGATCCTGAAAAGCAAGAAATGTTGTAACATGTTAAAGTGTAGAGTTCTGTGGTTCCGCGTTTAAGCACGTTTTTGTTCGTTTTCAGCGATAGCAGCAATTCAACAAAATCTTGATTTGAGGTATCCTGAAAAAGTTTGTTAAATCTATTGAAATTTTACAAGACTAACATTTATAAATTTTAATTTATTGTTGGATGGAAATAATACTATGTTGTAAAGAAATACTACATAATGTACATATAACAATTAAATGCCGCTATTTGCCTCTTCCGCTGCGATCTTACATGATTGAAACTCTAAAATAGCGAAAATTCCAACGTGATATAATGAAATAAAGTTGATCACCTGACAGCCTAGCAAAATAGCAAAGAAAATTTAACCAAATAATAATGTGAAATCAATTTCATATGAGTATGATTACTGCCCAAAAACGGAAACTCAATAAATCCAAAACAAAATAAATGACAGGAAATTCTTTGATAGCTCTTTTTTCCTACTGGGCCCATAAATCATTCAGTATGTCTGTAAAATAGAAAATGTAGGATGGTAAACAATGTTAGTTTTTGAATGAATTATTTTGGATGAAGATTTTTTTTGTAGAATTTGTCGTATATAATCCTCTGTCTCTAAAAAAAACCATCCTATCTTTTCAAATGCATAAAGGGAGTTAGGTGGGCCAAAACTTACCACGATGCAAATGCGAAGCTGAAAATACCATTAAAAAATATTGTGAAGGGATGTTATAATATAAAGTGATAATAACAATTATATTTGTAATGTCTGCATGTCTGCTGATCCTGCTGCAATTGTAGACGGACTTGCATTATCATAGCCATGGGGGTAGAAAACAATTCAATATTATTATACAATACTTGGGAATGCCATGGATGATCTGAAATTATATACCGTATAAGGAATACTTCCATTTTTCGTGGTAAGGTAAGATTTCAGAATGCTACTTTACCGAGGTCACGCTGCCTACATCGCTTTGGTGCGGCTGCCACCTAATGTATAGTTGACGCGATACAGCGTTTCTTACTCAACCGCTGGATGCCAGGACAGACGCTGTTTGAGCCGCACCTCCTTGGTGGACAGACGCTCAGCACGCACCTCCTCAATCTAGCTGAAGTCAGAAGGACAACAGTGCCCAGGCTGCACTACCAGCTAAGTACGCAACCCTTAGCTGGCGGTCTTTGTCATCTCTTGACCCGTGGAAGCATGAGGTAGGAACTTGTGAGGACCATAGCTATGTTGCGGGGACGCACGCACGCTCCATCCCAGTTGTCTACTCACCATTTTGCAGCCCAGTTGCTTGTGGAGCCTATATTAGGCACAAACAAAGCACTGTCCAAAGCGTTCTTAAATCTTTCGATACACGTTTGAAAACAGCCAGGAAGGCTGGGAGTGGAAAGAAAAACGGGTCTCAGGAACCACCAGAAGCAAATATTGCAGATGAGACCAGATTTTTCGGTTGGTACTGTGGCTAGAAAAATGTCCCCATCTGGGGACGACCCCGCCGTAGTGGTTAACATCCATACCTCTCACGCCAAAGTCACGAGCACGAATCTCAACCCCGGACAATTTACGAAAATACACAAAAGGTATTTGAGTAACTAAAAACGGGAGATGAACCCAGGGCTGAAAATCTCGATAATAAAGGAAAACAAAAATGTCCCCAATTTCGTGCATACTTCCAAGCACCGGCAAGGTAAAAATTGTATCGAACTGGTGAAAATTGTACCGAACCGTAATGATAAAAAGAATGTATCGGCTGAAACTCGGGCTCGCAAGTTGTATCGCGAATATTTGACGAACTTTTCCTGCGTAATATTGGATGATGAAACTTATGTGCTGGAAGAGTTTAACCAGCTTCACGGAATGTCTTATTACACTGTCATGCAACGGAACGGCGTAGAGGAGCATTTCAGGACGAAAAAAAAGTTTCCCAAAAAAAATTTGGTTTGACAGGCAATATGCAGCTGTGGTCGAGCAAGCCAAAGCTTCATCACTACCGGAACGGTAAACAAGGAAATATACAGTGAATAATGCCTAAAGAAGCGATTGTTACCATTCTTACGCAGCCATGGTGCTCTCTTGCTATTCTGGCCCGAGTTGGCATCTTGTCACTTCGCCAAAGATGCTTTGGAATGGTATAAAGCGAATGGAGTCCATGTTGTACCGAAAGAGGCGAATCCACCTAACTGCCCGAAGTTGCGACCTATCGAGCGGTATTGGGCTCTCGTGAAGAGAGAACTCTCTCAATTTAAACAACAAGCTACCACTATAGAAAATTTTCGAAAATCTTGGACAAAAGCAGCTAAATCGGTTGCAGAAAAGTATGCCCAGGCTCTAATGGCTGGAGTAAACTCAAAAGCTCGTAGTTTCTTCACGAAGCCTAATAAAGTAACTGTAATTAGTTTTAAGATGACTAATAATGCGCAAATGAATAAAATATGTACCTTTGATTGAACTAACAGTAAATTTATTGTATTCCAAATTTAATCTGTCCAGAATATGTCGCGAACAAGCCTTACTCTCTGTCATACTTTAAAATGACCTTAAAAGCACAAAAAAGGAAGCCTTATTAATCACAAACTGTGGAATCCACAATGTTGGATAACGATTTATCCGAAATATATTTTGATTTTAAACAAGCACACTACAATCTAATTAAAAACTAATTGTACTCGATTGATTGGCAAACCGTAATTCGCAATTTGTCAACAGTGCAGACCGTAGTTGTATTCTGCATAAATTCTACATAAACATCCACGATATAGTAGAGACTGAAGTACCCCAAAAAACATAGGAGAAAACCAAATAAGAACCCTACGTGGTATAATAAGAAAATTATAAATCTCAAAAATAGGAAGCAAAAAGCGCACAAAGCTTATAAAAAAGATAAAAATGATATGAACCTCACAATATATTTAACTATCTGTGATCAACTGAATTTAGAAATGAAGATCTCACATGAGGAGTATAATATAACAACTGAAAATAATATCAACTAATCAACGAATATCAGATCCGAAATCGTTTTCAGCCTAGTTAAAAATAAGAAGAAGTTTTCCAACAAAAATGCAATTCAACGACAAAAATGGTAAAAATCCAACCGAAATCAGAACTTATTTGCTGATTTTTTTTTAAGATGCTTACACAACTCGTGACGACAAGGATCGAGATTATCAATTTTTCTCATATCTTTCTGAACCTTCGTTAAATGTGACTGTTGATAATGTATCCGTTAACGAAATTTTGCTTTCTTTAAGCACATTAGACGCTTCTAAAGGAGCTGGTCCTGACGGATTACCGCCAGTATTTTTGAAAACATTATCAAAGGAATTAGTGAAACCCTTGTTTTGGTTGTTTAATTTATCTCTAAAAACTGGCATATTCCCCCTCATTTGGAAGGAATCTTACTTGGTTCCGATCATCAAAAGCGATAAAATATCAATGTTAAATGTTAACAACTATCGTGCGATTGCAATATTATCTTGTATTCCCAAACAATTTGAGTCCATTATCAATAAACACATTTTTTCACAAGTAAAAAATCTTATTTCTACTACGCAACACGGCTTTATGAGAGGACGCTCTACTACTACAAAATTGCTTAGTTTTGTAAATTTTTCAATTGATGCAATGGACGAAGGTAATTATGTTGAAACTTTATACACTGACTTTAGCAAAGCATTTGATAGAGTCGATATTCCTTTGTTGCTTTACAAATTGTCTAAGATAGGTTTCAATTAGAGGTTCCATTTCCCGACCAATTTGCTTGTCCCGGAATTCGGGATAAAATTTGTGTTGCTTGTCCCGGGAAATCCCGGGCTCCCGAGAATTTTTTCAATGTGCTTAAAAACGCAATTTTGTGATTAGGAATATGTTTTATTCATCAATAAAAAAAATCAAAGGTTCAAATCAAGTAACTGGTCTTATCAATTTGAATTCGTTCTCTGAAAATACGACTTCAAGAAGCATATGTTACTAATGCTTTCATCGGACAGTGAGGTTCGCTTTTTAGAACAGATATATCCTGAGTTCAAGAAGATGCGCTCGCTATTGGTTGACATCGGTTTGATTGATTTTAAGCCGCCGAAAATGATTTCAAGATTCGGGCTCAACTTACCATGTAGCTCAAAAAGTGACAGCTCTTTCGCAAGTACATTTGTAAAATCAATCATTGCCGCATCAGTCTGGGACGGGTTGGCATATTCCTTTATAGCCGATTCTAGTTCTTCACGCATGCTCGATGGTGTCGATCCTGAATCGTCATGCATACAGGAGAATCCAGCATTCAACTCGGCAGCATCATCATCGGTCTGTCTTTGGCAGTCTTGCAACAATCGAACTCCCAGTTCCTTGATGAACTTAATAATTTGCGTTTTCCATTAGCTTTCCAGTTCTGCTGGCACTGGCGTTGACAACGGAAGACCTTGAATGAACTTCAGCGCTGTTATTATTTCCTTTTGGCGACGTTCGTTGATTCTTTTCGTGATTGCATCGATGAGGTCGTTTCCAACATTGGAGTTACTTTTCTTAAGCTTCGAATACAAGAAACTCAAGCTGCCTACCGCAACCAGCAATGTAGCATCTCGTCTTCCCAATGCTTTCGAAGCGAGTCTGATTGGCTGAAGAGCTTCCTGAAGGTTTTTTGCAACCTCGAAATCACTGTCCAACATAAGACCTGAAAGGCTTATTTCGGAATGTATCTCTTTGATGCAATCAAAACCGCGAATGGAGTGCTCCAGCATCGTTTCAGTCGAATTCCAACGAGTTTTGACGTCCACACACAGTTGAAGTTGTTTATGTAACATTTTCGTGATTTTTTCTTTAAGCAGTGCATTTTTAAAAGGCAATCTTCGTAAAAAAATTCACGACTCTTCGAATACGTTTCAGAGACTCTACAAATCGCGCGGTGTACAAGTCTATAATTGAAATAAATTAGCTGTTTTCTTTAATATGCACATGAACATTCCAATATATTTACCCGATGAACCAACTTCATCATCGTAGTAATCACTTTCCGAATCGTCGCTATCTGAATCCTCATTTTTAATTGGTACCGGTGGCTGATCCTTGTACAGGACATCGCAAACCCCCAAGTGAATTGCATGGTTGTAACACTGCTGATGAAGGTAATCCGACAATCTTCCAAACTTCGTCATCACTCGAGCTCCGTCAGTCGTTGATGCTACAATGTTTCCATCCTTAATACCGAATTTCCGGACCGAGAAGTTGATTTTCAAAACCTTTTCAGCAGGTAGTGATCCACGAATTTTGCCGAGACCCAGGTTGTAGAATGATCCGTCAGCGAAATGAGCATTCACGTTTAAGTAGCGTTCGTTGCATAGACTTGTCCACTAGTTCAAAGTGAGACTAATCATTTCACCGCTATCGATACGCTTTACTATTTCATCTCACGTTTGCTGCTGAGCGTATCCATAGTATTCGGCGACCAGCTTCATGACGGATGTATTCGACGTTGGCAGAGAATATCCACGATCTGCGTTCGATTGTCTGATGAACTTGCTGTTGGTGATTGCATTGATCGAAAATCCGTCCTCTGCTGCCAGCCGAGCTACAATTTCCGCCAGTGACTGACGTTTAACGAACTTGAGCATCGATACTTGTTTCACTGGGACATTCGGTGTGGATGATTTAACTTTCGCAACAGATTCACTAGAATTTGTGGGGGTTTTGGAATCCATGTCGTGTTTTTTCTTCATGTGCCGGAGCAAGCCACTGGTCGAAGAGCCCTTGCACGACAAAATTTGGTCGCACTTCCGACATCGTGCTTTTTCTTTGTCATCCGCAATTCTATCGAAGTGTTTCCAAATATCAGCCATGCCTTTAAAATAATTGGTTGTAAGGCTACATTAGCACAAATTTTATATTACTACTTACTTTGATGTAACGGCAATCCGAAATTATTCTATGAACACAGAAGCAGTAATCAGTGAATAAAAACAATGCTTTGAATGGAAATGACGGCGTATTGGCACGCGTGTGTGTGTGTGTGTGTGTGTGTTAAATGTGTAGGCAAAAATGCGAATGCCTACTGAACCAACACAAAAGGAATGATGCATTTTCAAGAATGATGTATAACATCGATGTAGGTACAGTAAATATGTATGTTGGCGTTGTATGGGTTATATTGAATGCGCGTAAACGGCACACTGACATTTATTGGGAAGTATCAAAGCGAAAAAATCCGTAAGAAACGTGTGTCCCGGGAATCCCGGGATCTTCGGGACGCTGAAAAATCTTATCCCGGGATCCGGGAAATCCCGAATTTTTCAAGATCCTGGGATTTTTTGTCCCGGGATATCCCGGGTTGGAACCACTACTTCCAATAACAATTTATTGAAGTGGGTTCAGTCATACTTGCGTGGAAGAACACAAAGAGTAAGATTTGAAAGAAAGCTAACATCGGTTGTGAATGTTACATCGCGAGTACCACAGGGTTCCCATCTGGGTCCTTTACGATTTATTTTGTTTGTCAATAATGTTGAATATATTTTACGCCATTTAAATGTTTTGATATATGCAGACGACATGAAACTTTTCATGGAATTACGTAAATCATCTGACATTGAAGTCTTCCAAAGAGAAGTTGATAATTTCCATATTTGATGTACAAAAAACTTACTGGAGATTAACGTTAAAAGTGCATCTCAGTTCCATTCACTAAAAAGTGCAATGTAAGGCAAAACACCATCATTATAGGTCAACAAACTGTTGAAAGATACAATCAAGTTAGAGATTTGGGAGTCATTCTGGATTCCAATCTCACTTTTATAGAACAATATAACAATATAATTTACAAGGCAAGTAATATGCTTGGGTTCTTAAAAAGGTTAAGTTTTCATTTCAATAATCCCTATACAATAAAAACGTTGTGTGTAACATATGTTAGGCCCCTTTTTGAGTACTGCAGCGTGGTTCGGGATCCAGATCAGAATACACATAAAAACCGTTTTGAGTCAGTACAGAAACTATCTTTATTGTATGCTTTGCGTAAGTTACGATGGAACTATTTTTTGTTACCTTACCTTTCGTATTAATCTCGATGTATGTCAATTAAAATAAACGGTCTTGAAAAACGACGTGAGTTTGCAATTCTATCATTTATAAGCGAATATATTGGGCAAAGAGTACATGACGCAGAAATGTTAGAGATGCTCAACTTCTACGCTCCCATCCGTCACTTAAGAAGCAGGAATTTATTCTACATAAATAATCAAAGAACTAACTATGCCCAAAATGGACCCATAAATAAGATGATGACTTGCTATAACAAATATTGCACCAAAATTGATATAACAATGAATACAAATCAACTAAAAAAAGAATTTTTCTCACAATATCTGTAAGAGTAGAATTAAGGCAAGAATGTGCAACCGGTCTACATACAGGGTGCGGCAGAAAATAATGCGAAAATTTGTTCTATTTCTTTCAAATCCCATTTTCAACTAATTCAAGCAATAATTGACTGCCATGTGCGTGTTATGGTTGACTTCAGGGTTTTCATACTAGGGTGTGATGTTTTGCAGGCTCGTGCTTCAACATATGCCTAAATCGAATAATCCAACGGATTAAGATCTGGACTGCTAGGGGGCCACAAATCCTTCGGCCAAAACTTCATGTTATCGTTCAACCATTGTTGGGTTCGATTGGACGTGTGACACGGCGCTCCATCCTGCTGTAGGACAACGTTTTGGTCCTCGGAGAAGTTGGCTTTCACCCAGGGAAGTACTTGGTCCTTTAAAATACCGATATACACTTTGGTATTGATTTTAACTCCAGCATCAATGAAAACAGGCGGCATTTTCAAACCGTTGGACGCCACCAAGCCAAACATCATGACTCCAGCCGGATGTTTGGTTTGAAATTTGAATTTTGCTTCTTCTGGAACGTTCTCCATTTTCTGTGGTGAAATGAACCGGACCGTGTGGCTGTTGGCCACAGCATCGATGCTGAAAAGCTTTTCGTCGGAGAACAGGATTATCATTTTTTCCTTCTTCAACAAGGAAAGCAATCTCTTGGAACGAGTCACTCGTAGTTTTTTGACCCGGTCCGCAATCGAGTGGCGTTTCACTCTGGCTCTGGAAGATGCATGCAGGTCTTCTTTGATGATTCTCCACATGGATTTCTCCGAAATATTGGCTTCCTTTGCAAGTTTTCTTATGGAACTCACCGGGTTGCGAGTAATTTTTGCACGGACCGATTTGATCATGTTCGGCGTGCGTGCAAAGCGCAGACGTCCACTTCTCGGCTTCCGCTGCTTATGACCATCCTGCAGGGACTTTTTTATGCGGTAAACTGTTGCCAAATGGCACCCTACCACCCGGGCAAACTCTTTCGGCTTCTTCTGGGCGAGCAACAAACTGGTGATCACTTCTTTCGCGAACATTTTGACGAATTTACAATAGAATAAATAGAATGTTTGGATGCAGCACTTGAAAGTAAACATAAACAAATACACTTTCGACAGAAATTAGTCACTAGCTACACGAATTAACCCAACACTAAAGTTTGATCATTTTCGCATTATTTTCTGCCGCACCCTGTATATGATTGACGGAAAAAAAAATTAAAAAAAAACAAAATGGATAAATAAAATGGATCCTCTTATCTGAGGAATAAATCTAAAGAATAATATCTTAGGAAAATATCATTGTCCATTGCACATTATTGAATATACATTGCTCATTTCCCCACTTCCATATGAAAATTTTTAATTTGTCCTAAAACTCATCACAACTTTTTATGGCTCATTCCCAATTTTTTGCATGTATTTATTTTCTGCTCTCTGGAACCCATTCAGTTTTCAAACGGTGTTTTTGATTATTTCATGGGAAAATTTTCACGACATCAAATTATTTTTGAATTTAAAGATGAATAACTTTATCTTCTAGCTAGGACATTTGAGTTTTTTTTATTGTGGCTATTCAATCATTTATTGCTCATTTTACTATTTCAATGGGAAAATCCAAAAAAATTCCAAGACGTATGCAAGTAGTTTAGTGCTCAAATTATATCATTAGCCGGAAATCAAGCCACATTTATTTGCACATATACTAATATCTGTTGCTTTATTTGGCAGATTTACCGGTCACAATTAGATTATCCGAAGATGTTTTCTCATCTTTTATTGCTCATTCCTGAGTTTTTAATGCTGATCATACATTATTTGTTGGCACAGACCTAAATAATTTAGTGACACTTTTTTCATTTTGTATTGCTCAAATCTTTCTTTTAATTGATGATTAATTATGCTGCCTTTAAATCGTCATGAATCAACATGTTGTAAAACAAATTCATGTTTGCGCGTATATATCCACCATTTTTACACGTACCTATAAGCTATATTTTGGCATTATAAACGATTTATTTGCATGTGAATATACTGATATATCACAAAAGCAACTCTTAATATACATGCATTCTTGTTGGCTGAGTACTGTTGGGTTGAATCGGTTAAAATCATTAGAATCGTAACGGTTTACTATGAAAACGTATCGTTATCACTAAGAAGTTAGTCAACCATACTTTGATCAATTCGTGTATCGCTTCTCTTAGCGGGAAATACAACAACGTATTTCACTCATCGTCACTTGAATTTAGCGTGTCACTTACCAAAACGATCCATCCTGCAAAACTCGCAATCATGCTTGTGAATGTGACTATTATTAATCTGTTATTCTTTTGTAGGCAATGAGAAAACAGCTAGATGTGTGTGTTTTGAAAAACAAAAAAAATGAACGAGTGATTTATAAGAAAAAAGTTTTGTTTTTAATTGTGACAATACGGTGTAGCTCAATAGTGGAAACGTAATCGAAGTGAAGCTTAAGGCCAAGTCGTCATATGAAAATGTTTAATGAAATGTTTTGATGGGATAATATACTGAATTAGATGTTGAAGTATTGGTTGCCGACAATAGTCAACGAAGCCGAAGACTCCGTTTCCTCTATGTAATAAAATGTCTCCTTATTATTTCTTTTCAGGTAAGCTACTGACTACCTTGAAAAATTTACAATGGATTCAAATGTGTTGCTTAAGTCTCATCAGGTATGGTTCAATCCTAAAAACTCTTCGCTGTTGAGCGGCAACTATGCTACCACTGTTGCATTTGAGGATGGGTAAAACGAAGGGGCGGCTTGAGGAAACTGACGGTAGCAGCAAATCGTGAACTGGCCTATTTAATTTCGCCTTCCCACACATGCACGGAATCGTACTCATACAATATTGTTAGTTTGTGTACGGATTGCGGAGTTGAAAGAAACATTTTGGAAACATGATCGGAAAGCAATCCACATGCTTTTAATAAGTCCCTACAGTAGGGAATTTTATTCCATCGCTATGAAATATTTCGAGTCTAATGCTCGTTTCTGAAGGTAGGTTCCGATAGATAAGAAGTAAGCAAAGGGATTAACGTCCGAATATTGGCGGTTCGAATTATAGATTACATACAGCTTCATCAAATATCCCAGGTGATGCATGAACTGCTTAAAACCCGGCCGTGCCCTATTTTACCTGCATTTGTTCTGCATTATTGTCAGAAAAGAAAAGGAGAACCAAATCCGTCGAAGAATAAGAAAGAGATTCGATTGCTGCTCCGTTGCTGAACATTCTCATTCAAGAAACGGATAATAAATCTCACCCGAAATTCAATGCGGAAATAAAATTTCAAAATAACGAGGTCAATGGACACGGTAGAAGCTCTTAAAAAAACAACAAAAGCAAGCTCTTGAAAAATTGCCATTGGCAACAATAGGAGCAGAAACCCACTGCCACATCCCATTCTCATAATATCTCGATTTAAAGCATTTATTTTCATCGTTAGCTGTTGTGTTGCTTGGCAATACCGGTTTGCTTCTTATTATTATATCCTCGAGAAACACTGCGCTCCAGCTTGGAAGATGAAATAGTGTCATTTTTCAAAGTTTTATGGCCTTTATGAAAAAAAAAAAGTTGAAAAAGTTGAAACGGAATGATTATTTTTTCAGGTGAATTATACTGGTATTTATGTGAAAAGTTCCTCGCCAATAAACGACCACCCTCGCGCAGTTAAAGTTCAAAAGTGTTGAATAATTTATCTCCATCGATTGGCAATCGGACGAGATCCCATCAAAATATGATAATTGAAAAGATAAACTCTTGCTGTTATCCTTTTTTGGAGAATCCCCATCAATCAAGTTCTCTTTTATTTTTTTTTCTCGCCACCCAGTAATCGGACGAGCAGGAACGTATTTTACCAAGCAAGCGGTGAAGCGAGCACAGTTCCACCAACTCTCCCAACATTCGCCATCTTTAAGAAGAATGAAAGAGCGCGAGTGGAAAAAGTATACTGTATTTTATACCCGGTTTGCAATGGTGCTCGAATACATGTTGTTTGTTTATGAACTATTGGATTTTTATTTTTTATCATCACGTGCCTTAGTAATAATGTGAACGGGTGTAACTGAATGTTAAACAACCACCAAAAACGGACCGTTTAAGACGTTGAAGAAAATGTCTAAGTTTGAGGTTCTCAACCTCTTTTGATTTAGTCGTTTTGTTAACCTATCGGTGCAAGGGTCAGGCTAATTCTTCGTTAACTAATGTAACGATAAGTAAACTCCTTTATTTTTCTCTGTCCTTGCATGAGTGACTTTCTGCCTCCTGGGCTGATTCGTCATCGTACGCAAACTCGATCCCTCACCACCAACCACGTATTACTTAATTTATGAACGCACCACAGAGAAGCAGAGCCAGCATACGGACAGAGATAGAATGATTTTTATTTTCATTTCCATTTTAATCGAATTCAGCACAATCGATCATGTCAGAATCCATTTATAAAATTTTCTTTCGTTCGGTGGATGGGGAACAGGTTAAGGTGAAGGATTCGATTTGTAATGTGGCTTTCCTCATTGCCAGTAGTCGGAGAGCTAGTGGGAGGAAGTGTGTATCTCATTGGAATATGATTTGAACTTTCCATTGATTGGTACAATTGAGATGAGGCTGTTTTAAAGAAAGGGAAGGGTTCAGAATATCATACGATACCTTGAATAATAAAGGAGAGACGTCAGTCTTGATTGAAAACGATGAATGTGGGTCAGTTTAAGAAAATAGTATTTGCCATGCAATGGACATTTATACATGACTGTAATAGTTGATAAATGCCTTTTCTTATGCCTTGAAAACATCCATCTCCGAGATCTCACTGCATCAAACGGAAAGATTTTCATCGACAAGTCTGACAAGTGAATCAAACCCATTCATGCATCCACAAATCAAGATTCATACAGACATTCCATCCAATTTATCACACCAATCAACAGCTTCCTTTCCATATAAGTCACAAGTAAAACCTTGTTTTGCTCATTCGCATGACATGACAGCTCCTATCCATCAATAATTTATCTTTCATGGCTGACATTGATAACTTTCCCTTTTCCTTCCTCAATTTTATTGTTTTTTTTTTTTCTGTTTTTGCAAGATCTCTGGTGCTTGTTTTAAGGAATATTTCTTCTGGGGGTTTGAATTGGGTTATTTGTTGAATAGCATAGCATAGCATAGCATTTTCCGACCATACACAATCCTGGGTTGGCTGTTGTAGAAACGATGGAAGCGCCAGAAGAGCTGCCTTGGGTGTGACAGGCTCTTCATCCATCGGTCTCTTTGCACAACACCTGGCCAGGTCCTTATGATCAGCAAGGGATGGGAGGGAAGTGTTGATTAGATGTCTACTTAAGAAGATGCTGAGAACTCATGCTACCTTCATAGACATCTGGAGTTGGAAATTGGATGGGATTGTACGGGAGGCCTTCCTTGGCGAGAAAGCATATGTATATTTATATGTATATAGGTCGTTGGGAGTGACGAAGCTAAGAAAGTTAATACACTCCTTTGTTGTCCGCTTTTCTAGGCAGATAGAACACCGGCATCTCCTACTTGTATCCAGGCTCTTCTTGCATGAGAGCTTGTCTGTCGGTTGGGACATGAGCACTAACTCTTGTCCTAGCCTTTTTATGGCTTATGGTTATAGCGCCATTACTCGCTTTCTGAAAAGAGAAAAAGGACGCACCGAAAGTCATACGATCGCACTCATACACACATACACACAAGCTCATAACACGAAAATTAATTGTATTATGTATCGCAACCTGGTCGGTACAAGGTGTGGGATTGTGTGTGTAACATACAGGAACAATATTACTCGTGGTAAACGTAAACATTCTTAGGCATGATGATAGCGATATCTTAGCACATGAAAATTATCTTTATAATTTATGAAAAATATTATATCTAGCATGAATATTTCGCATGGATCTATGCATTTGAATGTTTCATAGGCAACAGGCTTGCAGGTTATTGATATATTTTAAGGATTGTGCTAAACATACTACAAACGTAGAATCGAACATCCGTTACGACATCAATGCGCTGATGCCTTAGTATACGACAGTGACGAAATATGCGAAGTAAAATAAAATATGAAAAGGACCTGAACAGGATCAATACATTCAGCCCTACAATACTGTACAGACCAGATTATCTGGATCGTCCATGTACATTTAAGAATAATATACTTAGCTGAATTTTACTCGATCCCACCTAAGAAGAGCGTCCATTTCCACGTTATCCAACGACGAAACACGCATTGATGTCGATGAGTCACAGAAAATCGGTAATAAATGATATTTCTTTGCTCTTTCATATTTTCTGAATGAAATCCGAGGGAACGTCCTCCATTTTAACTACAAACATTTTCCTTTGCTCTATTGATGATTCTATTTCGGTTTTTGCCAGCACTAGTCAAGTCAAGTATATTTTGCTTCCACGACACAATATTTTGCTCTTCTTTCCACAGAAGTAGCGCTGCGTGATCCAATGTACCTACTCTTCTTACAAGTCCTTTTCAACAACAAAAGTATCAATGAAAATACTAAAAAAAAACTAATCACACACGCATAGATCCACTACAAAATATCATACGCAGGCATAAAAGTAACGATATAAAATATCAATTAAAAAATCCCAATCACTGATTGCAAGAAACAAAAACGTGACAACTCAGGAAAGCACAACCGTCCGCGAACCGGTTGTGAAAACAATTTAATAAAACCCTTAAAATACCATAAAGATTTTGAAAATGTTCTAGTGATAGATGCTACTTGAGAACCTTCATAAAACCTATGTGTGGTGATGGGAAACAGCGGACGCAATGGCCACAGCTGTCAAACTTAACTGTGGAATCGTGGTTGGTTTTTGTTGTTCTGCTTTGTTCGATTCTCTGCTCTTCTGATTCATTTAGCAGTAAAAAACAACTGAGAAAAATAGTAAAATATCCAAAACAAAATGAGTTTTTCTTACAGCGTATCATGCTGCAAATCATATAAAAATTTAATTTTGTGGTGAATATAGGCATGATCTGAGCTGAAAATTAATGCGCCTCGAAAATCATGCGAGTTTACAACAACTAACACAAAATTAAAACAAATATATTGAATAAATTAATCATGAATTTCTTGATCTATCTAAAAAAAATTCAGGAATTGGTCTCCGATCTACAGTTTATTTGCATTACAAATAAAATTTGGTGCATATATTTTTTCACATTTCAATTATTTCTTTTATTTCAATATTGTGATTGAAAAAAAAATCACAATTCTGCCATAGAGCAAAGACTACTTTAAAACTATTTGGTTATTTGTTGGCTTCCCTCAATCATTTTGCCGTTTTATGCATTTACTGGAGGCAAATTGGTTTTGAAATGCTTTTTCAACTGACCATAATGAGATAATATGAATGAGTCCTAAAACGGCATTTCGAAAGAGCATTTTATGTGTTCATCAAGTCAAAATAAAACCTATGATAGGAGCAAAAGTAATTTGAGAAAACAAGGTCTTAAGATCGTTTTAAACAAGCGGTGTAGGTTCCCATAAACCTGACTAAAATATGAAACCTTTTGGCACTTCCTGGTGTCATATTAAAACCAAATTAATTTCTAGTGGGTTTGATAAAACCTTAATATAACTTCATAAAGCAGGATGGTTTATGCAGTGTTACTTTGAATGGGAAGTACTATACTTTTACTTGAATTTTGGACGCACTACTTACTTTTTTACAGTGCTCCTAGTGGCAGTAGATTGTCTCTTCATTCAGTGCTTAAAATGTTGTTACGATTCATTAAGCTTTTAAAAAGTTGTGACAGATGGAAACCGTAAGAAGGAAATTAGATTTGGATTCACACGTTAAAATCCACCGTGGTCTGGTTCAAAAATTGCGAAATCATTGAATTTTGCTAAATCTACCTTGTGCAGTATGCAGAAACGTTTCCTTGAGTGGAAAAGTATTATTTTCTTTGGAAGGTACTGAGAACAGTTAAAGCTAATCCAGGACTCTCGGATGGCGACCTTGCCTTAAAGTATTATTTCAACAAAAGCACTGTCCGCAGGATCCATCTACACAAAGGCTGTCGTTATTATCGTGGCCAAACCAGACACAGAACTGAACACGTGCTAGAAAATTATTTAAGGCTTGATTCAACTAATATCTGGGCGCACTGTTTATTTTACTGCAACGCTCCTAGTGGTCGGATCGAGAATGTTTTGACAGCAATTGGTATTGAAATTTGCTTTCTAGTGCTTCTAGTTTTCTTTTTCAAACCTTTAAAAATCGCCATGATTTATTATGTTTCAAAGAAGTTATATTTGATGGAATCAACGAACTGAAAATCAATTTTGGACAACCATTTTAAAAATCTAATTTAACCGGGTCAGGCTAAAAAATCAAAAAGTCATTGGAAAAGGCTGCATAGATCGTGTGCAGCATTCTCAAACATTTCCGTGAGTGGAATACTATCTTTCGGCAGGATCATAGCAAGCGTTGTAGTAGCGATAAGGATCGGAAGTTGCATTTGAAGGTGAGGAGAACGATTAGGGCAAACATAGGACTGTCGGATTATGATATCGCCAAGAAATTCAATGCCAGCCAAAGCACCGTCAAAAGAAAGCAATCAAACAGAACACTGAAGCAGAAGCTAGTGGCCAAGAAAAGTGCCCGGAAGTTGTACACTGAGCTTCTTACAAAGTACGAAAGCTGCATACTCATGGAATGTATGTGAAAATGGATTCTGGGCAGCTTCCTTGACAAAAACTCGATAAAGTTCAAGTTCCATTTAAGCTCACAGTGGACCTGTAAAGTTTTGGCCTGATATGGCAAACTACCACTATTATGGAAAAGTATTACAGTGGTATAAAGACAACGGGGTGGATTTCTTCGAAAAGGACATCAACCACCCAACTGCCCTCAATATCTTCAATCCCTCAATCTCAATTGAAAAATATTTGGCATATTTCTACGAAGTATAGGTAGAGATTTCCAACAAATTTAAGGGAATTTTCTTAGAAACTCTAGAGAGGCTTTTCCTAAAGTTTCGGTGAAATTTTCCTCGGAGTTCAGGATGGGACTTACCAGATGTTTAAATAGAATAAGCTCAGGAAAAAACTTCCCAGAATTTCAGGAAAAACTTTCCAGAGGGAGCACTCCCTATAAGTTCAAGAAGGAATTTCTCAAAAATTTCAGGAAACTACTCTGAAGTTCACGAGAGGACTCTCAAGAAGTTACGAAAGAAATTTCCGAAAAGCTCAGTTCGAACTACTCATAAATGCTAGAGAGCTTTCCTGAAGTTCAGAATCGAACATTCCAGCAGTTCAGAATTAGGCTTTCTTGAAGTTCAGGAACTCCCAGAAGTTCAGGTAGACACTTCTTAGAAAAACAGGAAGAAACTTTCCAGAATTATAGAGGGTACTTCCTAGTAGTTAAAGCTGAAATTTCTCAAAAATTCAGAAACAAACTTCCCCGAAGTTCAGAAGAAAACTTTCCTGAAGTTCCGAATAGGACTTCTCAGGAGTTCAGGAAAAAATTTAAGAAGATTTTCCAAAAAACTCTGGAGAGAACTTTCTTAGAGATTTGGAAACATTTTCCGCGCAGTTCAGGATGTCCCAGTTTAGACAGTAACTTAGTCCAGGAAAAAAAAAGTAATCAACTGTTCCTGGAAGGTTAGGCTGGGTTGTTAGATGTGAATTTTCTAGAAAATCATGAGTAACTGCCAAGAAGTTCCTGAGGTATGTAATTTGCTAAAAGTTCAGGAGAAACTTCCCAGCATTTCAGCAAAGAGCTTTGTCGAAGATCAGGAAAGAGCTTCCCTGAAACTCACGGGATAATCACTGACAAACAGAAGAAGCAGTCTATTAAAAAATCATTCATATTGCACAAAAAGCAATTCTTTGCTCATGACACCATTTTGGAATTACAATTCCTTGACTTCCTTCTTATCTCGTTTGAGAGATTTTATCGGTAAGAAAACTTTCCTGAAGTTTGGCAGAGAAGTATAAATTTTTTTTCAATAAGTTTATGAATACATCAAATGAGTTTCGAAAATTATTCCAAAAGTTCCAAAAATCCTCCTAAACTTTTAAAAAAAATTCCATTTCTGAAAAAAGACAATTTGAAAAATATCAACATTACAGTTAACAGTTGAGTTCCGTTGCTGACTCAATCATTTTCAGTCGGCTTCTGTAATGCGAAATTTCGCTCGACTCTACAGTGACAAGTGTCGAGTCGGGTTGCTCGACTCGACTTCTATAATTAACCCCTATAAAAGTGACTCGGAATGCTACAGAGATGCAAATATGGTGGCCGCTTAAGTTGACGAACAAAGTGTCCAAAAGATGATGCGATGTATTTCGTCATTTCATGATTCCCATATAATAATATAATATAATTCCCATATAAACATCAAATAACAAGAACAGCTCAAGTTTGCAACAAATTTAGCACGTATGTTTGGGTAGAGTCAGGACCTGGATTGAAATCGATTGAGGGAAGTGGATACTTTGAACCACCCTTATGTATTTTTTATATCGGTCACATCTGTACCCTTATGACATCGTGTTTAGGGTGGAATCATCGGGGAATTGAGGACTATCCACCTCCAATGCGTTGCCTCGGAATGTGTGTAGTTTTTTCTTCAATGAGTTTCGACTTCATGGTGCTTTGTTAGCAGCCTTAGCAGAGCAACCGGTAATATAATCCATACCATTGTGGAACAGAGCAAGTGATTTTCTCGTCAAGTCAAGTATTTTTAGTTGTAAGAAGTTTATAATTTCCTCATTACGCAGAACTTGTCTAAAAAACTAGCTATACATAAAGATCCTGGTCATGTGGATGATTGCTGATATTGTAAAATTGGTTCGATAGGTCAACCACTTTAAGTAGTTGAATATTATTTCAGAATGCAAACACAAAGCCACGCTACTAAATCTGCTGTAATCTTTGAGATTAAACGCATACCATAAATAATGTGTGGATTAATCAAATGGACTTATTTCAAATAAACGAGTAATGGCGTTGGAACCATAAGCCACAAAAGACTAGGACAAGAGTTAGTACTCAAGTCCCAACCGACAGACAAGCTCTCACTCAAGAAAAAGCACTGCACCCTTGGCTTTGGAGCCTGGATACAAGTAGGAAACGGCTGTGTTCCAGCACAGAAAAACGTACAACAAAGGAGTACATTTACTTTCTAAGCTCCATCACACCCAACGACTCTTTCATCTTTATACTTATCTCAAGCAAATAAAGCTTGCTTCAGATAGAATTGGAACAAAAACAATTGCCTGTATTTCAGTTATTTATTATTGAATTCAAGATCTTTTTTTATACAAATGTAGCGTTTTCTTCATACTTTTAAGAAAAAATACGGATAAAATTATTCGTCACGGTTTCGAAGGAATTCTCGAATTTTTCCTGTAACACGGCTCATTAGGCGGCGCACACCTTCTTCGTCCATCGTTTTAGCTATCTTATTCCACCAGGTCTTCATCTGATTGATGTGTTTGACAAACTTTCCCTTTGCCTTGAGTCTCCTCTTTATGATTGCCCATTATTTCTCAATAGGGCGGAACTGGGGGCAGTTGGGTAGGTTAAGGTTTTTCGGAACAACCTGGACCCCTTTCTCTGCATACCATTCTTGAACGACTTTGCTGTAATGACAGCTTGCCAAATCTGGACAAAACATTACGGGATGGTCGTGGGATCGAATGAACGGCAAAATTCGTTTTTGGAGACACTCTTTTTGGTATAGTTCCGACGTCATTGCCTTATTTGTAACGAAAACTTTCGTTTTTTTGCCACAGCTGCAAATGCCCTGCCAAATCATGAATTTTCGTGCAAATTTGTTGGTAAAAACAAATTTAAATTTGGCTGGAACATCCCCCCGAGCCGTTATCAAGTAAAATTTTTGACCTGGGATTTGCCCGAAGTCAGCCTTGACATAGGTTTCATCGTCCATCAGAAGACACCCGTCGAACTTGGTCAGCACCTGGTCGTATAGCTTCCGAGCACGGATTTTGGCCACACTATTCTGTTTTATGGTCCGATTTGGCTGTTTGCTAGCTCGATACGACTTGATTCCTTCCCGGAGTCGAGTTCTCCTCACAGTACTATGGGCAGCACCGAATTTTCTGGCCAAATTACGGTCCGACAGATTGGGATTCCTCTTAATCGTCTTCAAAATCTTACCACGCAGTTTCCGGTCGACAGTTCCACTCCGACGATTGGCTTGAGGCTTCCGAATCGTCGTCAATGTTTTCTTATACCGTTTGATAACGCGCCATACGGTATTTCTGGGCAATTTCAGCTGTTTAGCTAGCCTAGATGCAGACCACAATGGATTTTCCAAATAACTGTGCACAATTTGTTCCCTTCTTTCGGCTTCCATGTTGATTGTTTACAAAGTACAGTCGATTTGCGGAATGTCAAAAATACATACGTGAAGCTGACAAAATTCCCGACACGTGGGCGCCAAGAACTTCCAAATCCGTCCACCAGGAGCGCCACAATATGAGCAAAAGTTTGTTCCAATTCTAAATGAAGCAAGCCTTATACATATGCTTTCTTGCCAAGGAAAGCCTTCCGCACAATCCCATCCGATTTCCAACTCCAAATGTATATGAAGGTAGCATGAGTTCTCGGCATCATCTTAAGTAGACATCAAATCTACACTCCCATCTCTGCTGATCATAAGGACCTGGCCAGGTATTGTGCAAAGAGAATGATGGATAAAGAGCCAGTGACACCCAAGGCAGCTCTTCTGTCCCTTTCATCGATTCTACAACAGCCAATCCAGGAGAGGGAATGGTCGGAAAGTGCTATGCTAAAACGTGCATGAAAAAAAACCCTGCCACCTGGTAGTTGGTACACCGGTCAGTAGTCAATATATACTAGTAGCCTGTATGCTGTGAAAATTTGACAGCTTCATCAGTTTGTTTACGGAAGCTATGGCGAGAACAGTAAAACAACTTCGATCGATGGTTTGTTCATACCGTTTGCTACATCCGAGCCTAGAACAATTCGGCCCTCGTGGCCCACCTCGTGTCGGCCGGATACGATCGCGGAAACATCTACAAGATTCTGGCACTTCTGGAGAAGGGAGAGTCCATCGAGCGGAAGTCTGGTGTCGGCCGCCCGATTAATTTAAGCGACTGGAGCATTCAACAGAAGCTCAAACGAAAGACGGAAGGCAAGGTGGCCACTTCTTTCCGTGCATTGGGTTGGGAGGTCAGTGCGACCGCCCAAACCGTCAAGAAGTATTTGACCAAAATGGATATCCACATGCGGAAGCGTCAGTCCAAGCCAGCCGTGTCGAAGAACCAAGCGGAAACCCAAAAACAACGGCTGAAGATTCTGGTCAAAGTGATCTTCCCGGGAAGCGGCACGTTGTGGTCGTTATGGACGACGAGACGCACCTCACGTTGGACGGCAACGACTGGCAAAGGCTACTTCACCTCCCCGACAAACGAAATTAGCAGCGATGTGAAGTACATAGCGTACACGATTTTTCCAAAGAAGGTGTTGCTGTGGCTCATAATCAGTGAAAAGGGGATGTCACGTCCCCTCTTCTTTTTGTCGGGGCTGGAAGTGAACGGCGAGATATACAGTACGAAATGCCTCTCAGAATTTGCCGCCTTCATTAAAAAGCACCACAAGGATGACGGCGCGGTGTTTTGACCGGATTTAGCGTCGGCCCACTACTCAAAGTGGGAGCTGGAGAAAATAGAGTGGTTGGGCATTCCGGTGGTGCCTAAGCATGCCAACCCTCCCAACGGGCCTCAGCTCCGCTCAATTGAGAAGTTGAGTCAATTTGAAGAGGAGAGTATATTCAAATAATTTCGTGGCCCAAAGAACGGATGATTTGATCTAAAAGGCGACCAAGGAAGTGAAGAATATGCCTACAAGCTTCTTTTTTCACCTATGACCAAAGTTCTGGCTAACTGCCGCAAGGCAGCGCGGCAGGGAAAAGAAGTATTTTTGTGATGTTTTTAATTTCTGAATGAATAAAATGGGATTTGGTTTGCTAAAATATCTTTTTCCGTTCTTTTATTACCATTCATCCAAAAATAGTCACCTATTTTTATTGCACATGTTTTTTTTATAAAATTGAGGTTTTTTCAAATGACTAAACTAAGATTATTCAATGGAACAAGCTTTTCTTATATCCTACGTTTATTAAGCCCTCGACGCCCTGCCAGTGCTCGCCACCCTCATCATCCTGAACGGGATGTTCAAACACGACCTATTTTTTCTTGTCTTTATTGCTGGAACCAGGCCGCACTACTATACTGAAGTACTGACGTGGATTCAATAGCTAGGAGCCTTCTTTTGCTGCTGCTTATTGCCGGGTTGGTTGGCATGATTCTGACCAATGCTGGGTCGCTGCTTCTGCCTTCCAACAGGAATAATCGACGTGACTGTCAAAGTTCAATCGTTCTCATGATGTTCGGGAACGCTATACCTCACGCTTTGAGGCAATGGTATATTGTCTGACCGCGAATTTTGCCTGTTGCACAGCCTGCCGGTTACTGATCATCACCACCTCTGTCTTGTTATGAGCTATCGCTAGCTTATACATTCGCATCCAGTATCTATCGCCTCAGTGAGTATCTCCACTGTTTCTCGTGATTCTCCGACTACTAGAAACACAACCTCATTCGTCAAACCGGCAATCATCATACACCTATAAAGCTTCCGCTTCAGCACTACTTCATCGTACTTTGCATTCCATTGCGTCAAGCCGAGGAACGCCCACTGGAATTGTTATTCTTATCCCTCCCATGTCAATTTTGTGCATCAGCGTTCGGTGCTGAAAGTAGCTCCTCAATATCCTTCAGAGCTACTCAGCTCATATTGTGCAACGGATGGGCGATTGCTTCCCAATTCTTGCGTAATTCTTCATATCCAAGGTGACCACCGCTCAATAACGGTTTTCCCTTCCCTGTTTTATTTTCTGTGCTGTCTCCGCAGATCCCACTACCTTTCAGATGGAGTCCACTGTAGATCTGCCATTCCGGAAGCCAAACTGTATGTTATCACTCTTCGCGTACTTGGTAAGCTTGCTCAGGGCTACTTTCTCAAACAGTTTGCTGGACGATTACAACAGGCAAAAGCACCAGCTTTTATCGCTTCCAGTTATCGGAGAAGCTGTCTTCTTCGATGTGTTCTTGCCTTGTGGTTCTGAACATATATCCGGGTTCTTCTGGGTCGCTGTTTTCAGAGTCAGGTTTGGATCTCCGTCTTGTCCTGGGACCTTCATCCCTTTCATGATTTTCGCTATCTCAGAGAAAAAGTGGAGCTGGATCGAATCAGGAACAGGACAGAGAGTGCAGCCCTTGAGAAGCAGCTCATTAAAAAGCGGCCACTAGGAGGTGTAGGTTCCTTGTAGGGTGGCGGAAGTTCGTCACCCAAACCCCATATGTGCCCGTCGTTGGATTTCCATGTCCACAAAGCCTGCATAAAAAGTTTAGCCGATGTTATGACGGGTCGCACAACGCCAAATGGGTCAAAAAGGCGCGCTATTTGGGAATGCGCGATTTGTTTCGTGAGAGGTGCATCGACTGTCGAGAGTAGGCCGATTTTGTAGCGGAGATGATCGGTTGAAGGTTCCCAGTGGAGCCCCAGGCTCTTGATACATCGATCACGGTCTAGGTCAGGAGAGCTCGGTTGTCGGGAAGAACTCCTTCTAGGACAGCTTGGACGTTGGAGGCCCACTTTCTTAGTTCAAAGCCTCCTGTAGAAAGCAGCGAATTAAGCTGGTTTCATATTGCGATGGTTTTTTCTACGGTGTTGCTGCAGAAAACAAATCGTAGTATAATTTCGGAAGCTTGCGTGAATCGATCTACCTCGCCTTTGGAGAGTTGCCGAAGTACTCGGGTGGCCAGAAAAGGTGCATTTGCTGTTCCGTAGGTGACGGTCTTCAATTCGAACGTATCCATAGGTGGCTCCGGTGAGGATCGTCAAACAATTCGCTGAAGATGTGTGCCTCGTTCATCTACTTGTATCTGACGATACATTTGCTTGATGTCGGCGATAAGCATTATGGTATGGGTTCTGGAGCGCATGATGATTGAGCGAAGATCTTCTTGGACAATTATTCCAACCATTAAGGCGTCGTTCTTTTGGAGGTGCGACAGGATGCGTCGAAGACTACACGAACTTTGGTGGTCGTACTGTCTGCACGGCGTGTGGAAGATGATAGCAAGGCGTGGGTGGCAATCGTGGTCGTAGACTTGTTTCATTTGTCTTAATCCTTCGTATTCTCGCATGAACTCACGATATTGGTCACCTAGCTTCGGGTTACGAGACCGATGATTTTCGAACGAGGTGGAAACGGCGGAGAGCAGAACGGCAAAAAAGCGACCTTTGGGAGAGCGAGCTACTGTCCAACGGAAATGAGGTTCACAAGCGGCTTCATCGTCTCCATTAGACGATGGAGATCTGTGACGGTCGGCAATTTGGAATCCTTTTAGATACGACCCAATCTAGAACGGAGTTGACTAGCCTTGGCTGGGACTCACCGAGTTGATTCCGACCGACCACTTCAACAGATTTCCGCTACCGGTACTAATTGGTAGGGTCTCGTATCGTAAAACGATAGATCTGCATGCTGGATTCCGTCCGGAATTTCCCAGGAGGATACGTACACGGATGATGATGGTAGGTTCACGGTGACCTTCGGGAGCACCAAGCATTCTACGACGCTAGAGTATCCTCTGACACGAGGGTGTATGGTTGATTGAAGCTTGTGACGGGCGTGCGTTGAAGACTGTCAGATACCAGCAATCGGAACGTTGATCTTGGAGCGTTTGGTCTTGCTCTGTTGGGTGAGCGATTCAGTCATGAAGCAGCACTCACTGCTGGAGTCTAGGAGTTTGACTTGGAGATTGTCTGCAATACGTTGACTCTACGTTGGATGAAGGTCGTCAGATCGCCGAAGGTTACGTTGCCCTTTGTCGACGAGTACGCTTCCCAGTCACGCCTGGTGGTCGGATCGAGTCTGCTACTCAGCATTCGAATTAGCAGTATATCCTAGAACTCTGTTTTCTCCCCCAGCTGTTTGAGTACCCGTACATTGGCTTCAAACTTATCAACAAGAGAGTGCAACTCAGACGCAGATTCCCTTTTTAACGAGGGAAACTCGAAAAGTAAGTCTACGTAACACTTTCTTAGCAAAGCGTGGTTTCGATAGTGATCTTTCAGTAAGTTTATTTATTTATTTGTCGTCGTCAATCAGTTGTAGACCATTTTAATTACAATAACTTGTTAACTTAACTTAAACCAAGCACGCGCGGAAGTATATTTTTATTTTATTTTTTTTCGACAATTGCGATAATTATTTGTTGCAAATAACTGTCGATGTCTTAAATTGTTGGTTGTAAAACTTTAATTTTGATAGAATTGCCATTGAATCAATTCTGTGTGAGACTATATTATTTATAAATGACGCCACAGCAAATTGACGACGCTCTTTTAATGTTTGAATATTGATAAGCATACATCGAGCCTTATAAGATGGTAAAGGAAATACAGTGCATCCTAGCTTTCTTAGTGCGTATAACAAAAATTGCTTTTGTACTGACTCTATTTTTTCTTCAAGTGTTATTGTGAATGGAGACCAAACTTTGCTACAATATTCTAGTATTGATCTGACATAAGCAATGTATAATGTTTTTATCGTATACGGGTCATGAAAGTTATAGCAGAAACGTTTAATAAATCCTAACATGTTTTTAGCTCTGTTTATAATTCTGTTATAATGATCAATGAACGTAAGTTTAGAGTCTAAGACAACACCTAAATCCATAATTCTATCACACTTCTCTACATTCTGACTTCCTTAAGTTATTTATATATAAGGTATGTTTCGTTTTCGACTGAAGGTAATAAAGTTACATTTTTTAACATTCAGTTGTAGCAGACTTTTGTTACACCAAGTATGGAACCACAATATCTCATTCTTAAACGCGTTGATGTCCTCTGCATTTTTTATTTCTAAATAAAGTTTCATATCGTCAGCGTAAATTAAAAATTTTTGTTTCTTTAGAATAAAAGATAAGTCATTTACAAATAGAATGAATAAAAGTGGTCCTAGATGAGAGCCTTGTGGGACTCCCGAAGTGGTTACCTTTAAATCTTAAAACTTGATCACGGTTGGTTAGGTATGAATTAAGCCATTTGAGGAGTTTGGGCTGAAATTCCATTTATTGCAATTTAAATATAAGCATAGGTATATCGACACGGTCAAATGCTTTACTAAAATCTGTGTACAAAACCTCTACATGGTTTCCTTTATCCATTGCTTCCAGAGAATAATTAACGAATTCTAGTAAATTTGTGGTTGTCACCCGACCTTTAAAAATCCCTGCTGATTAGTAGTTATTCTATTTCTGATTTGGTAACATAATTTTTCATTCACAATTGCCTCAAAAAGTTTTGGAATGCAAGAGATCAGGGCTATACCCCGATAATTACGAATATCAGATTTTTTATCAGACATAAAAATAGGCACTAGAAATGAGCTCTTTCATAGTTTTGGAAAGTCTCCGGATTCCAGTGACATATTAAAAAGCCAAAACAATGGAGAAGTAAGCTCAGCTGCTAAAGTCTTGATAAACAAAGGAGGGACTTCATCAGGTCCCGAGCCTTTGGATGCCTCTAAATGTTTAAGCCCGTCCAGGATTTCATGCACATAAATTTGATTCACGCTTATGTCACTGGAATATTCAGGATGCAACCCAAAGTATTTCCGATCACGATCTGCTTCTGAGTATGTTGTGTATGTTTCTTGAAAAAACTTGGCAAATAAATTGCATACTTCTTCTGTATTATTACTTTCATTATTGTCAAAATACATACGGGATGGAAGATTGTCTGATTTTAATTTGGTATTCACGTAATTAAAAAAGTTTTTTGGACAAGTTTTAATTTAATTTTCATTTTTTGTATTTTTTTTCTCAAATGAAATTTTTATAGCCTTTTTATTTTTTTCAAAGATTTTTAAATATTTTTTTAATTTAAGGGAAGTTTTTTTTTTTTTGTTTTTTTTATGCGTTTATTGTATACTTTTTTTTTTTTTTTTTTTTTTTTTTTTTTTTTAATTGGTTCTTTTTAAATTTTTTTTGTTTTTGTTTTATTTCTGGTTCTTTTTTCTTGGTTATTGTTAAAAACTTTGTGGTGAACACTTTTGTTTTTCTTTTTTCATTTTTTTTTTTTTTTTATTTTGTTTTTGTATTTAATTTATTTTTTTTTTTTTTTTTTATTTTAATAACATTAATATTCCCTCCTCCGGGATGCGGGTCTTGTTTTTCTTTTTTGATGATGATGTAATACTACCATCTATTGCAGCAAGGAAACTTTCCATAGCAGTGGAATAATCTGAAAAACGATTTGATCAGGATTCTATTATTGTTTGTGATAATCAAGCTCCTGTATGAAGGGCCAAAAACGTTTGGGCGGGCCCGTAAGCAGAGACACTTACGCGAAACCCGCGAATATAGGGAAGAGAATCTCCTTCCAAAAGCAAGTTCACACTCACAGCACTAGAATCGAGCCCTCGATTGACAGAATAAACCCAATAGATGGGGTCGAAGAGCCCGCCCTCGTTCCACGAAATGTTAACAATAGGGAGGAGGCAGTCCCATGCTCCCTATCCAAATCGTTTTACTTGGGTGCCCTGATGGTCCCTCCCTTTCCACGTTATATGTTATTTAATATATAATATATTTTGTACACAACAAATTAAGATACCATTATAGACAAAAATGCTAATTTATTCAAATTTCAAACTTGAATGGATTGTTACTGAAAAATAAATAAAAGTTAGATATGTATCAATATCCTACTAGTCCTGGGAAAGCTGAAAACAGAATAGATCATTCGAAATATAAAAGATAAAATTTCAATAAAAGATTTTATTTTATAAAACATAGTAATATTTGTAATATTTTTCTTTATACTGTTCTAGCAATATTTCAAAGATAGAGTGAACGAAGAGTCCGGTGGGATAATTTCTGAAAGAAATGGCTTATCTTACCATAATACCACAAACACAACATTAAAATATAATCCTACATTACGTATAAGCACATGCCAGCCTTTTATGAATATAATAGTTGAAGTTCAGAAGTGCAATTTTAAATAAAATGGTATGCTGAAATGCTGAGATACAAATTCCGCCTTTGATGCCTGGCATGTTGCTCCCGGCTCTTACATAGTTTTGGAATGCAAAGATGATTCCAAAGCGTGCTGAAATTATTAGTAAAATGAGAATAGAAAATATAGAATATTAAAGGTTTTTAAAGGTATAAGATCTTCGGTCGCACCCCCTCACTTCGCTATTGTCAGATTGACAACATTGCCCAGGCTACGCCAACCAGCGTCTCCATGTTTCAGCTGGCAGTCTTTTGTGATCATATGACTCGTGGAGGCGTGAGGTAGGAACTTGTGAGGACGAGAGGTCGGTCGCACCCTCCTTCGAAGTTGTCAACTCACCATTTGAAGCCCATCAGGCGACTCATTTTCTTGTACAAAAAGAGAATATATGTGTGTGTGTGTGTGTGTGTGTGTGTGTGTGTGTGTGTGTGTGTGTGTGTGTGTGTGTGTGTGTGTGTGTGTGTGTGTGTGTGTGTGCGCGTGCGGGGGGGGGTGTGGTTGAGGTGGGATGTATGTGTGTTTTTTTTTTTTTTTGTTTTTTTTTGGTGTTGGGTTTGGATTTGGTGGGGGTAGGTGATGGGTGGTGTGTAGGGTGTGGGGTGCCGTGAGTGTGTGTTGGGTTTCTTTTTTGTGTGGGTGTGTGTGTTGTGATGAATACACCCATATATCAAATGGATATATGGGATGCAATCACACTTCCAGAATCAAAATTTTTTTTTTGATTCAGGCGCGTATTTAGTTATGGTTTTATGTATATAATAAGTAAAACTGAAACATTCTTACCAATCTTCGTTGTTTCTTTCCTTTTCTGTTTACTATCCTTCTTGTGCAAGTCCTCATCGTTCTCGTCCTGGTTTTGTATGCTCTTGTTAATCATTCTGCCTCCGGATGAATGAGGATTCCTCCAGCTTCCACTGTGACCCTACCAGGCTCCAAGCCTAGCCTTCTTGATTCTTGTATTGTTTCTTTTTTCGTTCTACAAGTATACAAAAATATTCGCTCCTCTGCCAAAAACAGCCAAATCAAACGTAGAATCTGTGTGGTGATGCTTTCCAAAAAGTTGCAAACCCATAATAAACCTCAGTTAAAATAAAAGAATTGAAATTAATAAACGATTCTTTCAATAGCAGTAATATAATTGAAATTATGCAAATTCTAGGTTGTATGAAAATAATGAAAGGTGTCGAATTAAGTTTATATGCTACTAATAGTGGGTTCAAATGCACTCCTGGTTCACATCACCCCTGGAAACACTGGTTTGTATCTTTCCCGTTTGGGTAAAGATCCAGATAAGCCCTGGGACCTAGTAGTTATCAAGCTACCACAAGGTTTTTCTAATGCCCAGGGAGAAGTCATCGAAAATATTAGTAAACAGAAAATCTAAATAACAATTCTGTTGATTTTTCACATGGTTTATTTGATGAAGTCCTAGATCAGAAATTTTGTCAAATATGAAATAAAGCGTCTCAGATTCCCCAATTATTGGAAGTAAAATGCTTTCATTATCAATGTCAGCAATAAAATCAACATTGCGTTGGTGGAAGTCACCATATATATGTACTTTTACTTCAAGGGGTAAACAAGACACAATTTCTTCGGCATTCGTAAAAAACTTATAATATATTTCCTTACGGGCATTGTTTGGAGGAAAGTACACCGCAACAGATACATGAGTATCGTCTCTCATCTGCACTTTTGCCCATACATTCTCAAATTCTTTAAATTTTGTTGTAGTAATTATTTCGGAATTGAATTCAGTTGAAATTGCTACCAAAACTCCACCTCCTGACTTTTTTTTTTCTGATCATTGATAATTACGGTCATCTCTATAAACATTATAATTATTACCAAAAACCTCTTCACTTCTTACACTCTCATCCCAACTATTTTCATTTGCTAGAATCACGGTATAAGAACTACTAAGAACTTTATTTTGAATTTCGCTGATCTTAGCAGCACTTTTCATCCGATTAAAATTTTGACAATATACCGTGATTTCATTCGTGGAATGAGAGTGGGGTGAAGAGCTTAATGGACTTTGACTAATATTCACCTGTCCGGAATTTGTATTGTTTTGAAAAATGCTGTGATCGCCGGGCTGATTATCCGCATCACAATGATGAGCATGGCACGGGCACGTTTCACATGATGTAGCAGAATTTGATGAGCAACTAGAGGACATCCAGTTGGGTTGTCTGCCAGGAGAAGATCGTGTAACTTCGTCATGAGCCGGGTAGCCTGGGTTCAGGATATCCCCTCTCTGGAACTGTATTGGCCGGTTGGTAGTCGGTGTATCGAATGAGGAGCATCCCGGCGGGTTGGAAAATCTTTCATTCGCTGCTGCAAGAAGGATTCTGTCCGGTGGTAGTAAGCTGTTACCGCTGTGATCCTTCATGAAATTAAGAGCTCCGTCGTTGTTGCAGAAATTATTGGTGTACTGGTAGTCTTGCGGATGTCTTGAGTATTGATGGCGATTGTCTTGAATATTGCTGGGCCAACTGGTTTGACTTCTATTGTAATGAGTATTGTTGCTGTAGTTGTTACGCGATTGCTTTTTTCGCCTTCTTGCATTTTCGGCTTGTTTTTGTTGTTTTAAGCGAAGCAATTCGCTTTTGTCGTAGTCGGTCCAGTCAGTTTTCCATACTTTTCTTGCTTCAAGAAAGCGACAGCCTGACTGAACCGGGTGAATATTATTGGCATCTTTCAGCTAATCTTCGAGCGAGTCTGCAGAGCCCGGAGATGGGTAACCTGCGTGTTGCTTTCCACTTTTTCGGCTAGTTCAGCCTGTTGCTTTGTCAGCAATTGAACTTCGAAATTAAGCGTTATGAGGGTTTGGCAGGAGCTGCAGCACAGCAGCACATAAGACAAAACATCATTTTTTTTTCCTTTTTTCTAAGAGAGTTGCGCGCCACCTGATAGTTATTGGCGCTGATGTCAATGGTTTGGATCAGCTTTAGGGCATCTCCGGAAAGAGACCACAGCTAATATTTTTTTTTTTTGGAGATTTCGTGGGGCGAGTGGACCTGAGAGACGAACAAATCGTGGAAGTTAAGCCAGCTGTCGAAATGTCCGGAGAACACAGGCAGCTTCACGTCGGGCAGTTGTATAAAAGACGAAGTTGTCGGGTGTTGTGCGGGGTGGGGTTTTTTTGGCAGTAGATGTATTAACCGAGAGCAGGAAATCTTTCATATGAAAGTAGCTCGTCTCAAAGTCGGTGCGGACCTTCAAGTACTGCTCTAGGGTCTTTTCATCCAGCGATTTGAGTTCCACCTGCGTATGGTTTACGTATTTCCAGAGGGTGCTCCAGGTGCTCCAGACGCACCAAAACTTGACGGGCATCCCGTTCTTCCTGGTATTCTTCCACGAACGTTTTAATTAGATTGAACGAAGTCAACCGGCCCTTCAGACGCGTCCGAAGTTCCGCACGATTCATCGGCCGTAAAGGCAATAAGGTTTAGTGCTTACTTAAAGTCATTTTTATTTCTTGTTCTTAGAATTTCCATTGAACGCATATTAATTAGCTAAAAATACAATTATTGTGGCGCACTGGTATATACTACAAAATACAAGTCCAAGTTTATATTTGGATTGAACAATACATCGTTCACTATTCATGATCGCCTCCCATCGCCTCAAATCCCCTTGATACAAAAAAAAAATCAAATCTAGTTCTGTCATAACATCCAATTTTTTTTAGCGACACGCGAAATATGTACAGGACAACATTTTCTCTGCGACAAACCTCCCACCTCCTTTGAACAACAAATATATTTGCATGGAATTTGTTTTCTCAGGTGTCGTTTGCCAAGAGTTTTGGCAGCAGTGTCGGCATGAAGAAAAAAGAAGAAGCAAAACTCGCGGATCAAAGGAAAAATGCTACGACCCACTCTCCTCACTCCCAAATTCATTCTACCGCCAACGGACGAGCGACCATGGCACAATCCTTTTGAAGATGACACGTTCCTTCCCCCAACCGTGCCATGCACAAACACGTACGATAAATGGCAGGTGCTGTTCCTTCTCCAACGAAAATTTGTATACGAAAAAATGACACTTTCTTCAGTCGTTTGTTGACTCACGGAGCTTCCAGAGGGAAGTTAAGGTGAAAGCTCATGAAGTTCACAAAATTCCGTAGCTGAAAAAGATTTTGGTTGGTACGAATTTTATAAAAAATTAAGAATTTTGGGAGGAAGCTGTAATCATTCGTGCCATGCGAATGGTCACTGTTGGACCATCACCAACCTGATCCTTAAAGCTATTATTCAGGGTGATTTTTTCTTTGGCTTCCTGTCTGAATTTTTACCTTCGTTCTACCTTCGAATCGAAGGTGTTTGCAAGCTGTTGGATGTAGGCGGACTGGCTATGAAAGATGGATTCTAACTCGCAGGGAACTTGTAGGCCCAACCTGGCAGGTATTGATGGCTTTCGTTTTGTTACGAAAACGGAATCCCCCGGTGGGCCTATCAATAATCTTAACTTCTTCGGTAAATTTTGCTTGACTTTCCGAGGCGTGGGTATGAGTTATGGATTGTCTGTTCTAATTTGTGATGTTGAACGAGCGACGTTCGGGATTCAATCATTCAATTTATCGAATGTTTGATTGGTTTTTGGTCGATTTTGTGTGACAAGGCGAAACGAAGAAATGGGGCTGAAAATTTCCAACGATTTGTGCTGATTGTTTACAGTTTGTCTAGCGCTAGTCTACACATATTCTGGAAAGTGGTAGTTATTTAGTTTTGTAGATTCTAATGCCCTGCAATGTTTTACATTTTCTCCTCTTGAAAATAAAGAGAGAGGGAACTAAACGTTCAAACACTCCGTAAAAAGGATTGATATCTAAATATTGTAGTTAAAGAAGTTGTTCATTTGGATTTTTTTATTATCTCCAATATGGAAGAAACTGTGAAGTGTAATGAGTTTTTCTTTAACCTTATTAGAACACACAATACTAAGTTTGAAACCTGGTGACTGCGAGCTATTTAATGGAATACCTATAACGAGAAAATGAAAAGAGAGATTAGTAATTAGAAAAGTAATACAATGTGCAGACCTCTTCAGTGTCGTGTACTAGCTGAGTATCAGTAGACGACGCTGAAGAAGTCTGCACATTGTAGTCAAAATACGCGTGTCTGTCAGGATTAGCAATAAAAGTAGTTGGAATTAAATGAAAATTACCTTTCTTTTTTTTCATTTTCTCGCTACTAAGTTTGTTAAGAAACAATAATATATCAGGGAATTCATTGAACCTGGCGATAGTTCACATAAGGCCTCAACTTCAATCGAGCGTAACGTCAGCATTGAATATTAAAAAATGTTGAAAAAGTTCCAAAAAAGCGATTCATCCCTGAACGATCGTGACACAAGCAACATTATCTGACTTACGATTACGCCATTGCCATTGATTGCATCCTATTAGTTTACATTTAATGATTTATTTGTCGTCAAAACATCCCGCACAGCTAAACTCAGTCAAATTAACTTTAGAATTTCATAAGGTTCAACTTATGAACGATGCTTTGGAATTTCATTAGGCTGACTTATGGATGGGATTGTTTCACACGACGTTGTTCTTCTATGCCTTTAAGCTTTACTGATTACAAGTGTTGATTTATACTAGTAGGCAAGTCACTGGAACCATGACCTCAACGTTCATGTTTCGAATCCAGGTTGCTCCATATTTTTATTAGGCAAATTTATGAATTTAATACTGATTTCTTATAGCAAATAATCATAATGCAATCTTTTCGATATCGAAAGTTTATTTTGCTTAGTGCAGTTACCAATCATTTTTCTACAGAAAAAAAATTAATGCAGTTAAATATGTCATAAAATCAACCGCTCGCAAAACTTTCATGTAATGCAATCGGCTATTCCCATCCATACCGCACAACTCAGAAAAAAGGCCTGTCCACTCACTACAAGGCCCAGCCTCCTCAAGATTGGATTTGCTTCACATGACACAGGAAATTTCATTTGCGGGAAATTTTAGTCTTCCTCTACGTTCCTTCTTCATTAAATGAAAACCACTGCGATGCTTTCTCTATCTAGAGCCTCATATCGCATGAGTGAATTTTCAAACTATGCATGCAGATATGGGACTTCTTTCCAATTGGAATACAATGCACTATGGGCAATGTAGGCGTTCTTGTGGAACAAAATTAATAACACCGTAAATGGTATCCATATTTTAGCACACTGAACATGAAGCGCCAACTGATTTGGCTGAGGTGTGACATCTGCTAACATGTCAATTCAACATGTCGACGTTCGATTCCAACCACAAGACTTTGATTCTATGTTTTGACAAGTTGTGTGATGCCACCTCAGCAGTGGTGATAAACGTACTGTATTTTGATACTATTTCCATAACATTTTGCGTTTTTTATTAAGACCAAATTTAAGAAACGCAAAAGAGAACCATCATGGGAGAAAATGTCATGACATTCTCGTATTGTTTTCTACAATTGACGATTTCTGCTGCCACCAGCCGATGGTTTAAAAAAAGTTGCGACAAAGATTTATGTCGCTCATAATTTCGTTGATTACTGGCTTATTACTGCATACATATAATATTTATTACATGGAACCAAACCATAAGAATGGATACTAACAACTTATAATCAAGCTATTAAATACAGCCACACACAATTTCTAAAACGTTTGAAACTGTCGGCAAAAATAGGAAGACTAAAATGTGAAATGGCTAGAATTTGATTCTATGGACCTTGAATTTAACCTATCGACAAAACTTTCCTGTCCTTGAATTTTAATCAGATTGATATGTTGTCGAGAAAATACTGTTTTTTTTTTTTTCGATTGTCAGGATAAAAATAGTGAAAAAATAGTTGCTTCGAATTTTCAGTGGAGGCTGAATCCGAGATGCATAGACCCAAATTAGCATAATTTTCCCATTTTCTCTATTTGTATTCTACCATCCGCGATCACTTGAACTGTACCTATAAATTGTTGATGATGTGCGGGCTTGTTCATTTTGCAGCAGGCGACAGTTTTGCGGAAAATGTACATAGACCCCCACTGCACATCAGTGAATGTCTCGTCTAAGACAGCTCAGCCAATAAAGGCAGGGTATCACCAAGGGATCGATGGTTAGAAGAAAATGTATAAAATTTGTAGCTCATGCTGCTGATCCCATGGAGTATAGTATAAACAACAACTATTCTAGTACCGTAAAGAATGAGTGTATTTGAGACCAATGGGGCTCTAAAGCAGTGAGTCACTTTTGAATCGCTAGTTTCCTATTGATTGTCGATATCAGGCAGGAATAAAATTTGTTCAACTAACGGGGTATACCTAAAAAATAAGAAAGATTTTAGCTCTCTCATTCCAAACCACAGACGTGCACAGAGAAAAGAAAGTTTATGTGAATCAATAATCTCTGTTTCTCCAACATCAGCGCATGTTTTGTTTTGTTACAACTTGTTCAGTTCAAAATGCCGTCGAAGCAAGAAGCGTCAATCGAGCGGATTGTACAGTTCTATCAAACGAACATAAATCACGGGAAACGTTCACCATTTTAAAACCGAGAATGTTCCAGTTTTAACCATCTATCGTATCCTGGCATCCTCAGGAACAGCTCGTAGGAGTGGTAGTGGGAGACCGGCTTAAATTATGGACAAGAAAGGACTTAGATTGCGCCATAGTACTTTCAACAACAAGGCTTCGATTAGTCAATCTGATGCAGCAAAAAAAAAAATCAAGACTACGCAACCTTACATCTGTAACACGTTGAAGAAGATAGAAATAGTCTGCCACAAGAAATCAAGAGCACCAGAATACACAGAGCAACATATATCAACCGTTCAATCCAAATACCGCTGGATGACCTGAAATTACGCCAGAAAATGTTTCGTTTTGGATGATGAAAGCTACTTCGCTCTCTAAAAAACCCACATCCCAAGAAACGATCGATAATATTCTGATAACATTTCTACTACATCTCCGAACGTAAAATAGAAGTTTAAGCTTAAGTTTCAGAAGAAAGTGATGCTTTCTTTTGCCATATCTGAGAAAGGAATTTCCAATCCTTGAACCATGGAACCAGTGGTTTGGCAAATAATCAAGAATTGTACCAAAATCAATGTTTGAAGAAAATATTGATTCCATTTCTTCAAACATGTCATGCAAATAGATATTACGTGTTTTGGCCGGATAAAGTGTCATCGCATTATGCGAGAAAAACACAAATCTTCTTGGAAAGCCAAAACATCCTGTATGCATCAAAAGATGCATTCGCCAAATCGTTAAAAAAGCTGTACAACGCTCCTGTTCAAACATCAGTACAAAGCTTCGTTGAACAGCTGATGACGGACCGTATTCAAATGTTTATTAATTTTTATTTTAACGGAAGAGACGTTCACTTTTCCGGGGGTTCCGATAACTGTCCAGATATGACAAATGGAGTCACTCAGTTTGACCATTAATTAATTTGTTGTTGAATTCTTATGATATTTAAGGTTTTGCATGATAGCTTTTGGTCCAACTTCAAAACGAACTACTTCCCGATTCATAATAATCCTCCAACAATGAAAGGGATTTTCTAAAGAGATCGCAGCAAGCCGTGCTTTGAAATTGGCGTGTATTGTTTTGGCTGCTTCGTTTTCGCGAAAAAAAAATCAAACAATAATTCGTTATTTCACTTAAACTAACAGTGAAATCATGTAACCTCCGCGTGTTTTGTGTAAGACGGAGTGAATACAATCGATTCCTTAACGAAAAGTGTCAGTGTCGGTAGTATTTCCCCATTTTTTTGTTTTTTCGCATTCGCCCCTGCACCCGGAAGAAGAGTTACATCAGCAAAGTTTTGTTTATAAGTGGTGCTATTGTGACACTCGGACATTAACTATTAAGTGAGAGAGTTTTTCCACTTTGTCGCGATTGAATCGCTGATTATAAGCAGTTTTTAGATTCGATATAGTCACCTCATAGCGGGGATTTTTATTATTGGCAGAGTGTACAAAATTTGAAGACCAGTGCAATGTAGAAAACGGCCATTTGCTGGTCAGAAGCAACAAACGAAGACAACGCACATACGCGCGTGAAAGGTTGATACATAATTTCAGATGTACAGGGTGCGGCAGAAAATAATGCGAAAATTTGTTCTATTTCTTTCAAATCCCATTTTCAACTAATTCAAGCAATGATATCAACATTTTCGAGTGCAGTGATCTTTATAAAGTCCTTTAAAACAAATTTATTCAAAGTGTCCTCCATTTTTATTAACAACATCCTCGAGCCGACGCCGGAAGCCAGAGCATGCCTTTCGGACGTAGTCCTCCGACATTGACTGCCATGTGCGTGTTATGGTTGACCTCAGGGTTTTCACACTAGGGTGTGATGTTTTGCAGGCTCGTGTTTCAACATATGCCCAAATCGAATATTCCAACGGATTAAGATCTGGACTGCTAGGGGGCCACAAATCCTTCGGCCAAAACTTCATGTTATCGTTCAATCATTGTTAGTTTCGATTGGACGTGTGACACGGCGCTCCATCCTGCTGTAGGACAACGGTTTGGTCCTCGGAGAAGTTGGCCTTCACCCAGGGAAGCACTTGGTCCTTTAAAATACCGATATACACTTCGGTATTGATTTTAACTCCAGCATCAATGAAAACAGGAGGCATTTGCAAACCGTTGGACGCCACCAAGCCAAACATCATTACACCAGCCGGATGTTTGGTTTGAAATTTGAATTTCACTTTTTCCGGAACGTTCTCCATTTTCTGCGGTGTTGGCCACAGCATCGATGCTGAAAAGCTTTTCGTCGGAGAACAGGATTATCATTTTTTCCTTCTTCAACAAGGAAAGCAATCTCTTGGAACGAGTCACTTGTAGTTCCTTGACCCGGTCCGTAATCAAGTGGCGTTTCACTCTGGCTCTGGAAGATGCAGGTCTTTTTTGATGATTTTCCGCATGGATTTCTTCGAAATATTGGCTTCCTTTACAAGTTTTCTTATGAAACGCACTGGGTTGCGAGCAATTTTTGTACGGACCGATTTGATCACGTTCAGCGTGCGTGCAAAGCGTGGACGTCCACTTTCCGGCTTCTGCTTCTTAGGACCATCCTGCAGGGACTTTTTTATGCGGTAAACTGTTGCCAAATGGCACCCTACCACCTTGGCAATCTCTTTCGGCTTCTTCTGGGCGAGCAACAAACTGGTGATCACGTCGTTCGCGAACATTTTGACGAATTTGCAATAAAACAAATAGAATGTTTGGATGCAGCACTTGAAAGTAAACATAAACAAATGCACTTTCGACAGAAATTAGTCACTAGCTACACAAATTAACCCAATACTCAAGTTTGAACATTTTCGCATTATTTTCTGCCGCACCCTGTACAATTGAGCTGAAACTTGAAAGGCTTCTTATTTTCTTTAAAAGATGCCATTTTTTCATAGTAGTTCCTGATTTTGGATCACGACTACGTTTCAAAAAGGGCCTTTGTAAAAATGGTATTGATGGCTAAAGAGAACTGTAAGACCAAAATGCTTAATTTGATTGGTATGATGTAGATAATAATTTGAATATTCTGAAAAAAATAAACACCACATTTTTTTTATTAAATATATGTATAAAAAAAAATAATTTACTTTCTCAAAATATTATTTTGTTTTATATCATTTATATGTTTGTTTAAAAGACTGATTGAATAACAACTGTAAATGTCCGAGAACTGAGGAATCATCCGACGTATACTTTAAGACGATTTTACCTCGTTCACTGTCATACACGAAAAGGGAAGATGCTTGGTCATAAGTCTATGCCTACAACGATAGTGATGTGCCAAGGGTATGCGTACAAGGTACATTATATTTAAGGGACGTAACGGACGTGACTGGCAGTGCCAGTTATCTATCTTCGTTGTACCACACAACAACAAAGTTATTTTCTTATACTTATACTTCACCTTATTTTTTGTTTAACTGGATGCAATTGTCACAGTGTATATTTTTCTCCATTTTTTTTTGTTTCGTTCCAACACGTCTAATTTTTTCTGTCTGCCAGATTATGAATCCAAGTGTCACAAATAGATTCAACGAAGCTAAACTCAGTATCCTGAAAACAAATGCCATGAAATCAACAATAGCATAGGAAATCAACAATATCATTTCCAATTACAGCATGAAAATGATGAGAGAGTCGACAATGAAGCAAAAATAATCAGATCCAACTAACTTAAGGAGTGAACAGTTGTTAACTTTATCGATGCTGCCGAGGCCATGGTGCATCAATCAAATTACGGAAGAATTGAAAGCTGGCAAATGAATCGTCACATAGAAATAAATTTAAATAAAAATAAACGACTTTCGTCGAAAGTCCGCTTATCTGCCACATCTTTAAGTAATCAAATTATGAAAATGATGATGTAAATCTTACCATGCCCAGCCAAAACAATGATGTCTCTATACAAAAAGATAGCAAACGACAAGTCATCAAAAAAAAATTACTGATGAAAATGAAATATTGCAACAGAGCTAAACCTGCTAATAAATAATGCAAAATAGAATTCAAGGAACCCAAAAAACTCCATTCTTTTGTTCAATTATCAGAAAACAAAATAAAAGCAAAACTTTATTCAAACTGTTTCGAAAATGATGCTAAAATATTGGATATTGTCAAAAAAATTGTGTGACTCGATAAAGAAATAAAATGTGTGTATTTAGATTATGGTTAAACTGTTTTTTTTTTAGATGTGCTTGCCTACCCCCCACTTGGGTAAGGTGGAAAAAGAATATGTGTTTGATCGGTTACTACCTTTCAAATAGCCCTCCTCTCAATTTCAGCTGCATCTTTTCAATTCTTCGCAGCCTGCCGTACACTAACGGTACTATCAATACTTTCCCTTCATATTTTTCATTTTGGCAAAATTAGTGTACACTGCTAGAGCCTCATAGTGATGAGAAATTATTCCTATTATCCTATCCTAGTGGAGATTTATAATATTCGCATTTTGAGATAACAATTTTTTTGTATATTTCTTGATTTATTTTTCAATGATTTTTTTTTTAAAGCGTGTGTATATGTATATTTTTTCAATGGTCATATTATTATCTACAACTTTGCCAAGGACATCATACCAATCAAATTAACCGGTTTGGTCTTACAATTTTCTTGAACCATCAATACCATTTTAAAACAGACCCATTTTTGAAACGTAGTCGTGTTCCAAAAAGAGGAACTACTTATAGACTGTCGAAATTTTTAGAAGGTTAAGACTCTTAACCACGACGATAAAGGTTGTTCACGTTCAAATTTCAAAATACACAATGCATCAACATGCATTCCAAATCCAAATGCCCATACTGTTCTCATAAGGGGCTATTCATAAACCACATAGACTTTTCTAAGGGGAGGGGGGGGTTGGCCAAAGCCTACGCTCGATATAAAATTTCATAAAATTGTATGGAGAAAAGTCTACGAGGGGGGAGGGGGGAGTCTGAGATTTTCAAAAATTAGTCTACGTGGTTTATGAACAGGCCTTAAGACCCTCCACAAGATTTTGTACAACATTAGGACCGGCACGTTTTTGAAAAGACACGAGAAATAGTACAATACCCATTTTTTTTTCTATGACACAATGCAAAAGATTTGGATTTGCTTAATGTGCGTGCAGAATTTCTTCGCAAATCTTTTGCTCTTCCGATTCCAGTGCTAAAAAAATCCGCACTTTTCAATGAATTTTACAGGATGCAAACAATTGCTCAAGCTGACATCAAGGCAGACTTGAAACAGCTTCCTGGGCAGTTTTATACCGCAACCGGAAGAGAAAAGGTGGAAGACATTTTCAAGCTTACGAAACTGTTGCAGTTCGCCAAGATATACAGGGTGAGGAAATATTAAGCGTGTTCACTGTTTAGTCATAACTTTACCAATACGATATTGAATAACAATGCATTTATGGAAAATGAAGATACAGATAGATAGTAATATTAACATCATTTTCTCAAAATGTCCTCTTCTGAAAACTACACACACCTTCAATCGCTTCGGGAACTCATCGACAATGGACGTTAGTTAGTTAGATATAACATACCAGGCTTTGGTTAGACTGGCTTTTAAATGATCCAACGATAAGTGTGGCTTAACAGGCTATGGACTCAATAATGGACCAGACGGAGTAATCCATTAAATTCAGATCAGGAGAGTTGGAAGGCCATTCATCTGACGTCCATGTGATGGTGTCCATGGTGCTACAGTATCCGTTAGAAGCTTCTAGTAGTTGGTTGATGTTGACGCCTGTCTCAATAAATTTTAAGGGGGTTTTACCGGAAGCATTGATTCCCACCCGAACCATCACCGGTGCTGAACAGTGTGATCTGGCTATACTTATACGGTTATAGGAACCCTTCGGCAAAAGCTGGCAATCGTTTTGGTGGTTGGGGTATTGTTGCACAATGAAAATTTTCTCATCGATGAATGAGATTTTTCGATTACGTCTACTCCTTCAACAAAATCTTTGCTGTCCGTTAAAGATTGTCTTTCATCCTGTCATTATGGTTGTGGTTCTTTGAAAATTTACAAGAACGCAATCCTGAATATTCATGAAGAATAGTTCGTACTGATTTGGGCTCGATTTTCAATGATTTCGTCATTTTTCCGATCGAACGTCTAGAATTTTGATTAACCCTTGTACGAAGTATACTTCAGTTCTAAAGGGTGCTCGCAGTTCTTTTTCTGCCTCTTCTTGAGTGATCCTTCAAATTTCCAAGCTCATTGCATCGTTTCATAGCAGCTCAAACAGTTTGTATTGGCATATTCAATATCCTAACGATAAATACATCTCAATCACCGTACTTAGTAATGGATTTGCCTTCATTGTGACTCTACGCGTGAATGAATTTAAATGAAACCTTGTGCTTTTGTTTGTAATGAACCAAGGTAAAATACGCCATAGGTATGTTCATTTCAGCATCTGTCAAATCCTATACTATACTCTGATAGAAAAAAAAAAGGATAATATTTTCTCACTGGTCGCCTATCTGTTCCTGAGGAGCGAATTTGAATTGAATTGCAACCGGAACCTTCTACCAGGAATTAACGTGAACGAGTGTCTGGAAAAGCTTCTGCTGCCTTTTCTGTAGCAACACGATAACTCCGTGCTATTTTTGGTAGGAAGGGCGTTGGATTGAACATACACACATACACACACATCACCTTTTATTTGTGTAATTTCCAATAGTTTACAATTGTGGAATGATAATTTTTATAGACAATTTATAGTCGCAAAAATTTTCAACTGCACACTTAAAAATTATGAATTTCACACGAGACGTACCTAATTATGTTTGTAAAAAGTCGGAAAACATAAACAAAGATTTCGTTTAAAATTATGTCTCCTGAAACTGAAACATACGCCATTCGACAAAGATGTGTTTGAATGAATTTATTTCCTCATCTCTGTCAACTCATTCTTGTGTGCTAAAGGACGGTTGCATGCTTCGGTCTCAGGAGACATAAATTTACATGACATTTTGATAGTGTGTGTTTAATGTAAATATCTTGAAAATCTATGTAGAAATAATGAAGTAATTAGCGTTCAAAGTGTTTCAATTTTTTGTGACGGTCGCTATTTTTAAAATTTTCATTTGACAGCCTACGCTTGCTGTAAGACGTAATCTATGTCAAAAGGCCTGGTACGCCGTCAACAACGTGCAGGTGCTGTCCAAGTTTAGAATCCCTCCTACACGCACGGACTCCTTGAGCGAATAGCAGTTTAATCCAAACTGGCGTTTTGTGGTGAATTAATTGGACATGGTAATCGCCAGGAGTTCAACCAAAGACCAGGTATTTCGGATTTAGCAACAGGAAGTATTGCTGAATATTTTTTTCTGTATTTTATACTAACTGAACTTGAAAAGGATATATTATTTGATTCTTCAAATAATGGTAAACGGTAATTATGATGATATTTTGAATTTTAATCAATTCACCCGCATTGTTGTTTGTACATATTTCCATCATTTATTTTTCTACTTGGCTTTGTTCACCCTCCAAGGCTTTGACTGACGCTTAAATAAGGCTTTCTATGCCTTTCGACAGCATCTTATCGTATGGTTTGCCTATACTTCAAGGTAGTCGAACAAATGTCCCATCAGCAAAATAAATTCGACTGCGAAATGATCCCTTTACTTCCGAATTGGAAAACAGACGCGATTACCAACTACACTATGAGATCTCAATTTTTAATGTTTAACCCTCTATAACGAGAGACTCGTCTAAAGACAACGACGCCCAAAAATGCTGGACATTAGAGATCTCCATTTTGCTGGACAAATTTCCACTACAGACCCACAGTGCAATGATGGAAGCACCGCTGCCAGAGCTGATCGGGTAGACTCTGCGGTTGAGTATGTTTTGATTAGGAAGAATGCTCCGCTGGTGGAGAACTTCTTCTCCTCAGCAAAAAAGAGGGCAAAAAGTTTTCCTCACATTCTGGTCGAGGATTTTACGGAGATGAGGGAAACTATCCCATGGAGGAAAGTTAATCCAATAATTACATTTTGCGGTTTTTTTTTCTTCTGCTGGGGAAACTTGTTGAAGAACAGCATGGTTTCGTTTTTCTCGAGGATACACGAGTCGAGATTCTTTCATGAGACTATATAGGGTTCAAACAAGTGATGTGGTACTTATACGAAGAACGATACTACAAAGGGAGTTGGTACAATTTGTAAATTGCTTCGTGAGTTTTCGAGATGGTTGAGTAAATTGGATTTAAAGACGGATAAAAGGGTTTTGGGATAGCATCTCTTTTAAACATATTCCAACTACCTACACCTGTGCGCGGAATGTGAAATGGTTTCGTTTGCTAGGGTAACGAACGGTACGACGGAGTAATAATCCGGGAGAAATTAGTTATGAAAACACATTGAATGAAGTTTGTTTCTCAATAGCGATAGTTCTTTCGACTATGAATTCAATCCTTACTCGGCAATAGAAAAACAACTTCCAGAACTCATAGGTCATTGAAAGCATTGCTTGCTTGCTTAATGGTATTCGTAATCGTTTTTATTGTTTGAGTTCGTTTGAACAGTTTTATTGCCACTATCAGTGGTAGAATGTTCAAAGTTTTTCCACAATTGACAACTCACAATTTTCCTAACGGCAATTCATCAAAACTTTCTCGATTTGCTACGAATATTCTCACAAGTCCACATCTGCCCAATCAATCCTAATTCAATTCAATCGCCATCTCGGTTACTTGCAACTGCTAAAACAACTCCCAACCATTAAAACATTTATCTCCTACCATTCTCCCTCATTTTCAATAGATACACGTCCTTGACTATCCCCTTGAGACTTTCGCGGCGATGTGTGCAAAGAAACTAATTTCCGAAACCACATGTTGACCAACGCCGGGAAATTTCTGATGCTGAAAATTATTCCAGTATCACTGTCCGGCCATCAACTCCTTCAATGGCCCATCTAGCCGTGTCAAACGAATGTATGAGCGACCAACTTACACTGTGGCTTGTGGTTATCGCTACTCTTTGTCTAGTTTGCGAAATAATCCCACCCTACGGGGGAAGGCGTCGTTTATTTTTATTGCCAATCATAAATACTTGTCACGTCACAAATCGATACCCTGCCATCGCCCAACGGGGAGGCTCGCAAATGGAAATTCGAACCTCGGTGGAAAAAAGGTCTCCACCAGTTCAGTTTGCCGGAAGCTGTTTGCTACTACTGTAACGTGGTTGCTTCGAATTAAAGGTGGGAATTATTTCGAGAAATGGGGAAAGGTTCGAGAATGCCTAGATGCGGTCGAAAGGATAGAACAAAATCCGTTTTCGGAGTTAGTGGGAATGAGATTATTTCGGCATGGGGTGAATTTTTAACTAGAAATCGAAAAGGACATCTGCTCGGAGTGACAAAGCAAAGAAGTCACATTGAGAGGAAAAAGTTATCGGATTATCGGTTTTGGTTCCTGCCTTTCAGCGAAGCGTTTGATAGCAAGAGTTGATTAAAATTTCATAGAATTAACTGTAAGTTGGTGCCGTGGGAGATTCGAGAAGAAATTAGAAATCAAAATCCTACCGGAATATTATCAAATCCGACTGGTGCGTGAGAAATTCAGTATAAGCGGTAGGGCTGTGCACGAGGTTTGAATGAAATATTGATGGAAAAACGTGTTAGCATTTCGTTCAGTTAAATGTGGTTGGGAGAAAAGGTTAAACGGACGATAGTATGGGAATAACAACACATAATTTGGATGAATAAGTGATTAGGTAGGAGGTTAAGATGATTTACATGCCTACGTGGAGGGACAACAATGTGACATATAATGGGAACATTTGCTATGGTTGTATCCACGATAATCTGACCACATTCAAAACACTGTAACTTTGGAAATATTTCAGTCAAGAATGAAATATTTCACACATACAGAGTTGGATACCTGTACGTAAAAAAGCTATGATCGGTTATACGAGACCGATATTTCATTGCTTTTTTGATAACACGAATGACTTAATACTACATGTAGTAGGACTTAGTCCGTTTAATCGCGGTTTACCCGAGGGTTACCAAGGCAGTCTTTGTGTTAAGCTGACTGTAGTGACCATTGGGCCTTTCTATACGTCAACTTAAGAAAAAATTGGATTTGCTCAAATTCAAAGTCATTCCATAATTCACCTCTGTAGCGTATGCAGCAGGGTTAGGATAAACTTTTGGACATTGAAGAGGTGGAAGTGGATGTAAAATTCGGTCTGTGGGAGCTTAAAGAATTGCCAGCATAGTCCACTACTGGACTTGTTCGGTTGATCTGGTCCTCGTGATTGACGGAATAAACACAAGCCGACGCTTCGAAGTTGTTCGTTCGGCTCTTGCTAGCACCGATGTGCCATTGTCAGGTAACGTGCTCTGTAACGATTAATAGACTCACTATAGCGATCCTCGTTTTTTTTTATTCCGGCCAAACGGTGGACCTCAGTTGTTCTTCTTCACCCTCTAAGGAACTTGGTTTGAACACGCTGATGCTTCAGGTGATGTGATTTTGCACAACTCTCCAAGACTTGCATGCCGTACAGGGATGCAAGGTAGTTTTTCAAACTGCCTGTAAGGAACAATGAAAATGTCTGTATTTTTCTGTATTTAGGAATTTGTCAAAAAATTGCGTGAAGAATATGGACGAGGGGATTTAAAAGCAAGGTGAGGTATGGTTATTTCGCAAAAATAAGGTAAACTTACACACTCTAATACAGTAATTTCGAGACCCTCGTTCATTTAAGTTATTTGTTTTACAACAGGCTCAAACTTTCTAGAGAATGTCATGTATTTTAAGGAGTCTTGGCCTTTTGAAATTTAACACATATGTTCGAGTTCCTTCTCATTTTGTAGCAATTAACGTATCTCTATAAATAAAAATGGATTTCTGTCCGTCCGTCCGTCCGCCCGTCCGTCCGTCCGTCCGTCCGTCCGTCCGTCCGTCCGTCCGTCCGTCCGTCCGCCTGTCTGTCTGTCTGTCTGTCTGTCTGTCTGTCTGTCTGTCTGTCTGTCTGTCTGTCTGTCTGTCTGTCTGTCTGTCTGTCTGTCTGTCTGTCTGTCTGTCTGTCTGTCTGTCTGTCTGTCTGTCTGTCTGTCTGTCTGTCTGTCTGTCTGTCTGTCTGTCTGTCTGTCTGTCTGTCTGTCTGTCTGTCTGTCTGTCTGTCTGTCTGTCTGTCTGTCTGTCTGTCTGTCTGTCTGTCTGTCTGTCTGTCTGTCTGTCTGTCTGTCTGTCTGTCTGTCTGTCTGTCTGTCTGTCTGTCTGTCTGTCTGTCTGTCTGTCTGTCTGTCTGTCTGTCTGTCTGTCTGTCTGTCTGTCTGTCTGTCTGTCTGTCTGTCTGTCTGTCTGTCTGTCTGTCTGTCTGTCTGTCTGTCTGTCTGTCTGTCTGTCTGTCTGTCTGTCTGTCTGTCTGTCTGTCTGTCTGTCTGTCTGTCTGTCTGTCTGTCTGTCTGTCTGTCTGTCTGTCTGTCTGTCTGTCTGTCTGTCTGTCTGTCTGTCTGTCTGTCTGTCTGTCTGTCTGTCTGTCTGAACCTTATAGACTCGATGACTACTAAACCGATCGGCGTGAAATTTTTTATGGAGGGGTTTTTGGGGCCGGAGAAGGTTCTTATGCTAGTGAGGGACCCCTCCCTTCTCTGGAAGGGGAGGCTCACATATATATGAAACACAAATTTCAACATAACCCAAAACTAATCAGGCAAAGGAAACCAAATTTGGCATTATCGGAGAAATGGAATAAAATCGGACTGGGATTGCTAACTAATATTGAAGATAACGTCTTAATTGAATGGTAGTTGAATGAGAAGTGAACAAATATTTGATTGTTTCAATAAGCTTGATTCTTCGATGGTTGCTTTGATCAAGTCTTGAAGTGTTTCATCCACTAGAAGCGTTGCATCTGCTCAACACTCTTCCTCAACGTTGCTACTGTAGTCCACATGCCTTCCGAAGAACCTCCAATCGCACTTTTAATAAAGGCTTTGTCGAAGGATCAGCGGTGATCGATTCTGTAGGACAATACACATAATTGATGATCCCCTTCATTTTTCAAATCTTTGGCGTAATGAAATTTTGTAGATATATGCTTGGTCCGATTACTAAACTTTTCGGAGTCAAGCAGCTTTGATTGTCCTCAAATAATGTGGTTGTTTCAGCTTTTCTCCCCAGACTGCTTCTTGTGATGCTTCAGATAGGGATACAAATTCCGCCTCCGCTGTTGATAGTGAAACACACGTTTGCTTCCGACAAGCCCACGAGATTGTTCCTCCGCAATATTTGAAAATATTACCACTATTGGATTTGCGATCGTTGCGGCATTCAGCCCAATCTGCATCAGCGTAACCAGTCAGTCCAGATCGATCACTGCTACTACTCAGCCTAAGCTCCAGGTTTATAGTCCCTTTTAGGTAGCGAACAATCCTCTTCAGCTCGTTCCAGTCTTGCTGGGTTGGACAGCTTACCTTGCGGCTCATGATTGAAATTGCTGCCGCAATGTCCGGTCTACTATTAACAGCAATATACAACAGCTGCCCTTCTACCTTCTGGTACTGTAGATTGTTAGGTAGAAGGTCATCAACCTCTTCGATCTTCATATATCCAACGTCCAACGGAATAGCTGATACTTTCGCATCTTGAAGACCAACGGAATTAACAACTTCCTCAATGTATTTCCGCTGATTAATGTGAAAATCTCCGGCTTGGTCCCGTTTCACTTCGATTCCAAGGTAAAACCTGACGTCACCAAGGCTGCTGACTTCAAAATTGCTGTCTAGAGCTCGCTCCAAATCGATGATCATCCTCTCGTCTTCGCTTGCCATGATGAGATCGTCCACGTAAACAAGTACGTAGCACCATTTTTCGTTGAACTGTTCCGGTTAAGGCAGGGATCTGCCTCACATCGCTGGAATCCATTTTCGACTAGCACCTCGTTGAGCCTTTGGTTCCATGATCGACCAGCTTGCTTAAGCCCGTATAAGCTTCTATTCAAACGGCACACCTTGTTTTCCATACCATTGACGACAAATCCGGGAGGCTGCTTCATGAATATCTCTTCCTCAAGGTTGCCGTTGAGGAATGCCGTTTTAACATCAAATTGCTTGACGGTCATTTTCCTCTTTGCTGCAACAGACAATAGGGTACGAAAAGTCGTTTGACGAACTACTGGTGCAAAAACTTGATCACAGTCCGTTCCAAAGCGCTGGCTGAATCCTTGAGCCACCAATCTGGCTTCATAGCGTACGATAATGCCTTTCTCTTTCCGTTTGTACTTATACACCCACTTGCATCCAATGGCTCGACGCCCCGCTGGCAAATCAACCAGGTCCCATGTCTCATTTGCTTCAATGGATCCAAGTTCTTCTTCCATAGCTTTCTTCCACTCCGCACTGTGTGGGCTGGCCAAAGCTTGCTTCAGCGTTTTCGGCTCTTCCTGCATTGAAATTTCTGCTGTACACGCATACCTTTCCGGGGCTCTGCCAAAATTCTCCCTTTCCGATCGTCGTGCCGTGCACGGTTCGTCCTCACAAGGTTCTGCAGGATGGAGCTCTATGTTGTCTTCACCAAAATCCTCTGGTAGACTCTCGTAATTCAGGTCATCATCGTCAAGCTGATCATCATCAGGGCCGGTTTCAATTGCTTCATCTGGTACCACAGGTTCCTCCCGATTGAAGTCATTAGATGGATATACCAAATCTTGCTCTACTGGCTCCGGCTCGGGTCTGCAGGTAGCCAGAAATTCAACATCACGACTTATAGTTACCTTTCCTGTTGCTACGTCCAGCAAACGGTAAGCCTTGGACACCTCGCTATATCTGACGAACTTGAGCCTTATTGTCTATTGATCGAGCTTACCACGCTTTTCACTTAGCACGTGACAATACGCGTCCACTCCGAACCGCTGCATGTGTCCTACATTTACATTTACATCCGAACCACCGTTCATATGGTGTACCATTGATGGTCCTCGAAGGCAGTCGATTCTGCATATAATTCGCCGTCATTATTGCTTCTCCCCAAAAACGATTGTCTAGGTTCGCATCAATCAACATGCACCTGGCCATCTCCACCAGATACCGATTCTTCCGTTCGGCGCTCCCATTTTGCTGAGGGGTGTACGGAGCGGTGAACTGGCCAATAATACCGTGTTTCTTCAGGAATGTTTTCACTTTATTGCCAGTATATTCTCCGCCTCGATCGGACCGCAGAATCTTAGGTGTTTTCCCAAATTGCGTCTTCATCAGCAGGACGTACTCTTCCAATCTCTGGACCGCTTCAGACTTCTTTCGCAACAAATAGACGACCGTATATTTACTATAGTCATCTATGAACGTAATGAAATACCGCCTTCCAGCAAAAGTCTTCGTTCTCATGGGTCCACAAATATCCGAATGTACCAGATCCATTACATCAGATGATCCACTGTCCGATACTTTCGGGGACGGCTTCCGATGCATTTTACCCTGGATGCAAACTTCGCACTTTTTAGTGCAATGGCAGCTTCTAAGCTTCATGCCTTCAGTCAGATCTTGCAGCTTCACGATAGCTTCGCAATGTGGGGAAGTGTGGAGGATGGGGAGAGATATTGAGCGAGCCCCTTTTTTTGGAGGAGTGGCTTGAGGGTTAGAGAGTTGGTTTTGGGATAAACCTTCGGGAGGGGTGAGGGAGAGGGGAGGGGGAAGGGGGAGGGGGGGGGAGGAACAACATGCCTTCTCCCAGATCCATTGATGACGCTGATTCTACCAGTACCACGACCCTTAGAACGTACCTTTGTTCCGTTTGCGATCCAAACGTCCTCCGTTATCGTCTCTTCCAGATGGTCGAAAAACTTCCGGTAATTAGCTATATGGCAGGTCGCTCCAGAATCCAGTATCCACTGTGCGTCAGCTTCTCTTGAATTGCCACATCAGGAACGCGTAGTTATCACCATCGTCATCGTCATTCTGCTTCACATGATTTGCCTTATGGTGCTTACGGGTTTACTGCCTTTTTCTCTTTTCCACGTCTTGAATTTTTCACAATCCGCTTTCTGATGTCCCGTTTTCTTGCAGAAGAAACACTTGCCTGGTCCAGCCTTGGAATCCACATAATGAACACCTTCGATATCGTCATCATTTGCATTCCGCTGATTTTTCTTCTGCCATTCGTCGATGAGCTTCCCTTTCACCATGTCCACGGTCAAATCTGCTTCCGGTCTTGCTTCAAGGGCAGCTACCAGCGTCTCATACTCTGGTACTAAATTTGGCATGTGGTATTTGGGAAACTAGGAGAATTTAAAATTAATACTTCATATGATCACTTTAACAAAAATAAAAAATAAAATATTGAAGCACTTTTTCAAAATTATCACTAGTAAACGCGAGCAAATTCCTTTAAATTCCACTATAGGAAGCTTCTCTTTTGACAGATAGGCCTATTTCGTCTGCGACTCACAGACTTCTTCAGTGTCGAGTGCTCGACTTGAAGGGAACATCACAGTGAGGTCTAGTACCTCAAAGGTTGTTTGGTACCTCAGTGGTTGTTTGTTGAAATGAGGTACACACATAAACACATTCAGTATACACCCCCACACACTCTACCTCATACATTCAGGTATCAACAAACCTACTATAAATACTCCTCAAATTTCGACAGAACATCAATAACTATTAAATGATGTATTTCACACAAAAAGCTCTTTTCAGGGCTACGTGATTTTAAAAGTTTGTCTGTGCGTATATATGTAAAGTGATTGATGTACGATTTTTGTTCGTAAAACCAATATTTTTAAAAGGGTTTGAAAATTATAAGATGTTTAAAGTTTATTATTTTGACCCGCAGATGGCATGTTCTGATTTTTTATAATCTTATTATAACAAGTTGTTCAATCTGGTAATGTTCTCTTCAAATTCCAATCAGTGCTTAAACGTGTTTCCGTTCGTTTTAGTGCGTTGGATAGATTCCCTGCCTTGCAATAGGAATCAAATATTTTTGAGAAAGTGTTTTAATCAGAAAGTGAAATGTCGCAGAAAATGGCTGCCAAGTATCAAAGCAGCAAATAAGAGTGAATAAATCTTTGAGCTATTTTAAATGAAATCATTACTTAAAAGTTGACTTTTAAACATTTGGCGAAATTATTAAGGGTTTATTGAATTCCTGCACGATAATTATCGTTTAAATTGATGATCAATTAACATAATGATTTTTATACAGTTACATATTCTTAAAAGAAACCTTATATGTACTTTTATATAAGATTCATATTTCTAAAAGACCCTCAACTATCTTTAACGCCTTAAAGATAGTGACCCGCTCAACCATCGTAGCGAATACGACCGTGTCCGTATCATCATCCAAACCACACGGCCCTTTTCAGAGCCACCAAATGCTTTCTAAATAGTGGACAGTAGAATTTTCTCTCATACTTACTTTCTAATGCTGGTCTAACAACACCCACGCAACCTTGACTACGTCCATCGTAGGGTAGAGGTCAAATGATAATTTGAAAAATAGCGACCATCACGAATATTTGAAACATTTTGAACGCTAATAACTTTATCATTTCTCGATAGATATTCGAGATAGTAGCTTCATCATTAAGAACTGTCAAATCAATGTTCAAAAATATCATTAATAATAGACTTTGAACTCCCTAATAGACTATCAACAATCTTTAACGCGATAAGGATAATGGTCTCCAGCTAGTCGATCATACAAACACAATCACCACTGCCAGCACAGTCGTTGCCCCTTCATCATACCAACATTTAAACCCATTCTTACAGTGCCTAAAGATTTTTCTAACATACATTTTCATACTTACTTATCGATGCCGATCCAACGTCCCGTTAGAACAGTACCTACGTTGCAATGTTGCTCTACAAAACAAACGAAACTAATCTAACATGTTGGACCAGACAATGCATCAAACTGTTTAACTTAGTCTACATCAAACGGTCGTCTGTTATACACAACCTCACTGATTTTCGGCATGGCTTCTTGATCCAAACGATCAATGTCGCCTCCATTCTGATACAGGTGTGTGTGTGTGTGTGTGTGTGTGTGGGTGGGAGAGAGAGAAAGAGAGAGAGAGAGGTGTGTGTGTGTGTGTGTGTGTGTGTGTGTGTGTGTGTGTGTGTGTGTGTGTGTGTGTGTGTGTGTGTGTGTGTGTGTGTGTGTGTGTGTGTGTGTGTGTGTGTGTGTGTGTAATCCAACGCCCACCGTTCGGCAGTGTTTTTATGGAACAAAAATGTTTGCAGTTAAACAAACTGTTGTCGACTCCTCAAACATTTTTAGCCCGGGAGTTGGAAGGTGATAGCTCTGTTGGAAGGTGATAGCTCTGTTGGAAGGTGATAGCTCTGTTGGAAGGTGATAGCTCTGTTGGAAGGTGATAGCTCTGTTGGATTCCAGTGACCCAGGTCACTTTCGCTTACAACAAGCCCCCGCATAAACACAGTACAAACATCAAATGGATATAGGTACTGTGTATACACTTCCATCATCAAATCTTATTGTTTTGGGGATGGCACGTACTTAGCAGTATCTTTCAAATTTAGTTATAATCAGGTAGATCTCACCGGAAATTGTTACTGATGAAAAGTCTTCATTTGGACGGCTTCCCTGCGATGCTAAAGGATGCTTTTATTTGTCTAAAGAAGTAGCACTCTGCTATTCGGCAAAATCTATTTTCACATCATCCTTTTCGAGTGGAACTGCCCGAATATAATTAGTACTTCGCGCACAAATGCAATGCAATGAAAATCACAGGTAGAAAAAAGGACTTTCTAGAAGAAATTTAATTTGAAAATTACAATAATTGTACAATG